>CP053461.1:196986280-197187551 GCA_022644695.1 Cenchrus purpureus | reverse complement strand
CTGAAATATCAGGAAGCTTCTCCGCCCTTGTCCTGTGGAAAATTTTACCCAGATTGTTACAGCTCACGTTGAAAAAAGATGGCATGCTGATACTTGTCTAACAGCATAAACTTGTGAAACTAACTAAGCACTAGTCATTATTATACGAATTTAGTTAGGACGTGTGATGGATTTGCGTCTCATTTCATCTCCAATCATCGGTGATGTGTAATTCCTATGAAATGGGCGGCTTGGGCAAATGCAAATATAATATAATCCACAACTGGTGAAGAGCCGCTGGTTGAGTGTGTTTGTTATTTCCCACCAGAAGCAAAGTCAGAATTAAAATTGGTGAAGGGCTCCAATCAGTGTGGTTGGTTAAGTAGAAAAGATTACAGTATGTGAGATCCAAAAACTAATATTTTTCCTCTCTCGCCCAGAGCAGGAATATTGAATTGGGAGTCAAAGGGAAGTTAGACCCTCCTTGGGATCTGGAGAGAAAAGATAGGAGTTGAATATTCAGTCATCCATTCAGAAAGAAAAGCATAACACAACATGCGAGGGGCTGCGCATGGGGCAATTGGGCATATTCCAAAATGAGATTCCATTCTTGCAGCAATCCAAGAAGAACATGAGACTTGCAGTGCCGCTCTCGAAGAGGGAAGGAAGAAATTCAAAGGTGGGGGAAATGAAAAAGAAAGAAGTAGCAGGAACAATGGAAGCGCACTCAACAGTCCCCAGTAGAGGGAGGGAATCGGATTTGCTGAATCAACTGTACACGGGACATTCATTCAGCAAAAAGCCTGATTTGATGCGTAGGCTGGAACAAAAACCAGCCAAGTCGGGCTGAAAGCAGCAGCAGATCGCATCGCTGCACACCAGAAACAGAAAGAACGCGCAGACACGGAAGGGAAGAGGCAGGGTAGGAGGAGCTTACACTGTTTCGGTTGGATTGGATGAGGCAAAGAAATGCAGAGTAGGAGGCGCCGTCGCTGTGCTGTGCTGTGCTCCGCTGGTGGTGCTGATAAAGATCCCGGGAAACGGCTGTTGGGGGCGAGGAAGAGCTGCTAGGCTTCCGAGGAGGCAGCTGCTGATACTCTGAACAGGGGGTCGGGAGGGAGGGGGAGCTTGAGGACGACACCAACCAAGCAAGGGGGCGGGCGGGCAGGCAGCACAGCAGGAGGTAGAAGAAGACAGGACAGGGCTTGCCTCGCCTCGGCGGCTGCTGACAGGGATGGGCCCCACGAGGGGACGACGAGATCGAGATCGACGGCCGGGGACGTCTCATCTGCTGATTGCTTCAGGGCTTCAGGCTGTTAATGAACATCATGCACAAGCTTGAATCAAACGTACATGTCTGAGATTATTTTGTACCGGGTCTCAGACACGTACATGAGCATCCATCCCTTCCCACCCGTTATTTTTTCACAAAAAAAGGTTTAAAAAACTCGTTTCTTATATCAAGTAAGGGAACGAAAATTAAAAACCATTTGTAATAGTTTTGGTAATTTTGAGTTTTTCGGACCAAAAAAGAGAAACTCACATGACTGCCATTTTGAGTTTTCCGGCCGACCAAATTACATCCCACGGCTAGCAGAAACGTACAATTAAGGTGAAGATTAGTTTTGAATCAGTGGCGACAAATTGCCTAGTATATATATAATACTAATCATTGTGTCTCAAGTCGCATGACGTAGCTAGCCTTGTGTGTAGACGGACTGCTTGCACACGGGAACGATTACGAGCATTATTACTTACTAGTTTAAGATACTAGTTATACTACTGTTTGTTAATATATGACGTTGGTTAGTTCATTTTTGAACTAGCCAACGTCATATATCAAAGGATGGAAGGAGTTGCGTTGTCTAGGTTTGCCTGCAGCTCCATCTGGCATCTGCACACCCACAACGACAATTATATTTGACTAGTGTCCAAGTCAGCAGCTCCGATTCCGATCGATACGTGCGATCCTCTCTCTTGCTCGAGAGGAGTCCACGTCACCTGTCCGTTCATGCACCCCGACCGAGATTACCATGGGTCGATCGACACGTGTCATTATATGGATTGCGCTAATTACCAATCACATCTTCATCCAATCATATATACGTACGTACCTCTGATTATTCCGATCCCGGCCGGTCCAGTACGTATACGTACAGACTTGCTACGGTAGAAAAGAGCCTTTGGTCCTAATATGTCTCTAAAGACCTCTAGAGACTAATCTCTAAGACAAGCCAACCTTTATTAGGGTGTCCGGGAATAAAGTACTTTACTAGTCTCGAGTGGGATTCCCACCCGGGACTAAAGAATTTTTCAGCAAACAAAAAAAAAAACGGAAATGCTCCTGATCGGGCGTCCGACGGGGCAAAAAAATCGGACGCCCTCCCAACCGTCCATCATCGTTGCATCCGACGGCCACGTCTCACTCACAACCGCCACTGTCGTCCCCATTTCGACCCCCACCGCAGCGCGTCCTCATTCCACCACACACCGCTCCTCTCGCAACCGTTGGCGACGGCGGGCGTCTGCGGTCGCCGCGGCCGATTCGATCGGCGGCGGCGGAGGACTTCCGATTAGGGAGCCAAGCGACGGCGAGGAAGCGACGCCTCCGCGAACGCGCTCGCCAGCCCCCGTCCGTGGCGACCCAGGCGGCGCGGAGGTCGGCGGACGCGGCGAGCCGCGCGCCGCGCGCACGGCGGCGGCGGATGGCGATGTTGGGGAGGACTGCGTCGTCTTCTCGCGGACGCGAGGACGTCCGCTTCGGCCAGGCGGCGATGCAGCGCGATTCTCGGTGAACCACGGCAGCGCGGCGAGCGAGACCCATGACGGCATTGAGCGAACAAGCGCCGCGAGGCAGCCCGATAAGTTCATCACTCGCGCATCCCCTCTCCACTGCTAGGGTGTGCGGCACTTTTGCGTTCAATTTCACTCCATGCTAGGGTTAGGGTTAGGAAAATGGCGAATTAATAGGGGTTACTTGATGAGATTTTCGACACTATACGGCTCCATGGATGTAGGGGTGCGTCTTTGCGGGGGGGAGGGTCCTAGTAGTGATTGATCTTTATACTCTAGAAACTATGCGAGTCTGCAGAACTCAACTCGAGTTTCTTCAGTTTTTTGTTACGTGTGTTGCGGTGATCTGCTTTTAGATTCATAGGTTTAGATATTGCAATCGATAGGTCCCCGGTGGCTGATTGTAAAAGGAGCATCTTTGAATCACGCTTTTTGTGATCCATCACCATCATCACGGTCATGCATTTGCTACCCTTTTTATCTTCGAAGTTCAACACTGCACACACGACACCTTCATTTGCACACCCATCGCTTTTGGAGAAAGCAGAGCCCAGCCCCTCCCAACCCACACCGTGATGTTTATCTTCACGTACCCCATGTTGCATTCATTCATTTGTTATGTTTCAAGCTAACACAGTTATCATTATTTTTTCAGAGAAGACAAACATCAGCGTAAATGAAGAGCATTTCAAGAGTCGGTTTTCTGTCCGCAGGATCCGTTCGCTTGTACCACAGCTTGACGCCCAGCAAAAGCAATGGGTGATTGATGCGGGTTTTGGTGCCCTGTTGTCGATGCATGAATTTTCTGTCCCTATCAAGCTTGTCAAGTGGATGATGAAGCGTGTAGACCCACTTCTCAGTGAATTCAGATACAAGAACAGAGTCATCGTTTTCAACCGCGAGCTTATCTGTAAGATTCTCGGGCTGGAAAACAATGCCAGAGTTGTGAGGCTTTCCGGGGATTCAGACGAGGTTATCAAACTCAAAGATCTGTACAGGGATGGAGATAGAGCCAAAATTGGGAAGTGCATTTCTCTTGCTAAAGAGAAGGACAGGAGCCCTTCATGAGGGCCTTTGCCCTATTGGCTTTAGGGAGCGTGTACAACCCTGGTACGGGGAATGACGTGAGCCTAAAGTACCTCAACAGCTTAGAAAACGTTGAGTCGATCAGACCTATGATTGGGCGGGCACATTTTAAAGGAATTGATGGATGAAGTGAAGAAGTACGGAAGTTCTCCTGAGCGTCTTGAGAAGGATCATCAGATTGGATCATGCCTCATCATTTTAGCGGTATGGGTTACCCCTCTTTTTTTTCACCTCCCAATGATGCTCATTGATGTGTGCTATTATGTTGTTTCATATGTTGCAAAAGTCATATGCTACTGTTTCAAGGTTATAAATTTGTGAATTCTTGTTTTGCCTTTTCACACAGATTGCCTATATGGACCATCTTGATCTGCCATCCGACAGAGGGCACCAAATCAACTACAATCTACCCCGCATCTGCAACGTTAGAAACGCGGACTTCAACTTTGTGATGGCTGTTGACAAGAATAAGTTGTCACTGGGGAATTCTTTTGGGAGGCTACCGGTATGTGCAATATTACATCCCCTCTCTCCCTTTCATCAGTTTTTCTTTTCTGCTTTGCAACTTCCTCCTATTATTCAAAGGCACTTATATCTTCCTTTTTTGCTGCAGTTCCGCGACTTCTCTCTCACTCCGTATGCCCCTGCCCCGCCCATGCCCCTCGCCATGCCCCACCAGCCCCGCCTCTGGATCTGCCGACCCTGCTCACCCACATGGCCTTGAGCCCTCTGAAGAAGTCCCTATCGTCAGTTCACTAGATGAATGGCTGCAGCAACCTGCTCAAATTGACATCCAGGAGGTATATCAATCCCCTCATTTGTCGTTATTTTTTGAGTCTTGTTGTCTACCTCTCTTTAAAACATTTATATGTTGCAAATACCATTATTCTGTCGTTGCACACACACCACCCTGATGTTTGGGAAACATTCTTTTGTGATTTTTATAACTCTGTGATTTTACAACACGCTTTTTGTTTATGTGAAACATGGGTAGTACCCCCTGCAACATAAAAGAGGAACATGTGCAACATCATATAAAATCTGGATATTAGCTGTAAAAAAACCCCATCCACACACACCACCTGTTGATGTTGGCACAACTGCTACTAAAATGTTTCAAATTCAAATTAGAAATGTTTTTCATGTCCATGTCAGACAATCAATGTTCCAGGCTCAAAATATAAATGTGTTCAATCTCTTCCTTTTTGCACATGTTGCTGTAATAAATGATAAACATTTTTTGGTTTTTAATGTTTTTTCAAGTGATGTTGCCCCAGTTGCTACCAAATGTTTCAAAGTCAAATTATAAATGTTTCAGCTTTACAGCCCACCACCTGTTGATGTTTTGCAAACCCCTAATACATGCGTACCATGCCTTTTTTTGCAGATACCGACTGAGTACCAGCAGGTTGCTGCACACTTTTCCAAGGTTATGGACGAAGATGTCCGCGAAATCGCTGCCGCTGTATCCAAATCTCTTAATGATCAGATTTCGGCAAGGCTCAGGCAGCGCCAAGGGGAGATGTTGGCCAAGATGGCTGAGTTAGCTAGCAGGGCCAGGATAAATGTTGATGGAGCAGGACCATCAACCACCGATGGTGATGCTGGCAAAACAAGCGCTAGCGCTGCAGCTGAAGGAGGTACTAGCAAAAGCGCTACTGCTGCAGCCGAAGGAGGCACCAGCAAAAGTGCTACTGCTGCAGCCGAAGGAGGCACCAGCAAAAGCGCTACTGCTGCAGCTGAAGGAGGCACCAGCAATGCCAACACACCGTTACATCAACTAGTGCCGCTAGTTCTCTGGTCAAAAGAAAAGCAATGATTCCTCTCTATGACGACCTCCTTCATTCGATCCATCGAACTCGACGGATATTGATGATGATTGCTCGACCCCACCAGAAATCACACGCAAAGGTGCCCCCTCCTCCTTCCTATCTATTTGTCCGCAGATTCAGCAATTTTATGTTTTCATTTTCTTTTTTTTCAGCTGAAACAAATGTGCAAGATATTGAAGCAAACAAGCCTGGCTCAAGCACAAATGATAAGAAAAACAGGAGGCGGGCTGCCATCAATTTGAATCAAGGAAAGAAATTGAAGAAACGAAGTTGGATGAAGAATCAAAACTGTGTATGAGAAGTACATCAGCAAAAGGATTTTGAAGAAGCCGGTCACCAAAGAAGAGATTTTAGAAGCGTAAGCTAACTCTCTAATTTTTTCCCTTCATTCTAGCATATATAAATGTTTCGCACTCAACTTCTAGATTTTTAATTACATGCGTGACATAGGCGTGTGAATATTTTGCCTTTTTCAATACATGTTGCGAGTCAGTAGATGTTGTAGGCTTAGATTTAAAATGTTTCGAGACTTGTTAAATCTTGATCGCTTTGCCTTTTACAATACATGTTATGGTGGTGGTAGATGTTGTAGGCTTAGATTTAAAATGTTTGAGACCATTATATCATCAATTCAATACATGTTGCGAGTAGTGTGTAGATGTTGTAGGCTTAGATTTAAAATGTTTCACCATTATATCATTGATTCAATACATGTTGCAGCAATAGTGTGTAGATGTTTCACAATCGAGAATATTTTGTTTGACACTCATTATACACATGTTGGGTTCCATGCAGCCCTATTTTTGTTAAAATAGGTGGTTTCCATGTCTGCTACGAGGAGTTCTACAAGTCGTTTAAGCCAAAGGGCTTAATTGACAATGAGGTCATGACCCTTTGGACCAATCAGTTCAACATCGAAGTGAACTCCGTATAAAGGATAAAGAATGTTGTCAAGAAATATGCTTTCTCAGCCGTACTCACAGTTAGTATCCTTTTATATCTCTCAGACAAGCACCCCTGTATTTCTACTTCGCTTTTAGTTTTTCTAACCTTTTTCGCCTTTTCTCCCTTCTAAGGATAAGCTCATCATCGAATAAATTCATTGACGATAGTCGCAACAAGATGCTAACCATGCTGGACAAGACATGGGACTTTTCTAAGATGGACCTGGTACCGTGTTGCAAATCCAAATCCCCTTTTTCTTCGTTTTTTTGATTTTTTGCAAAATATTGATGATAGCTTGATGTTTTCTTGTAGCTTTTCTTCCCCATTGTCCAAGAACGTCATTGGGTACTTGTCTGCATTAACATGTTTCTTCAGCAAATTTCTTGGTTTAACCCTCTAAATGCCTCCAAAGACACAATATGTGTTATGCGCTTGAGAACACAGTTAGTAATTCCAACTATGCTTGCCTTTTCATCAATTTAATCCTTTTAGATACTTGCTTTTCCGTTCACCAATGAGAATAATTAACATTCCATTTTTTGGTTTATAACTAGGTCACTAACTTCTCTAGAGCTTGCCTGAAATCTAACGTGCTGAGGAAAGATGTGTCTGGGTTTGTCTGGAATTACCCCAAGGACTACCCTCAGCAAGATAACCTGTAAGTTTCACTTCAAAAAAACAAGCTTTTTTCACCCAATGAATGGTTCAGTCATCTTCTTCATGGTGCTGTTTTATACATGTTGTGGATACATATTAGAAATGTTTCAAATTCAAATTAGGATTGTTTCAGATTCCATGCTCGTGTTTTAGCTGTGGTTGATGTTCTCAGACTCATCCCTGTTCATCATGTTGCTGTAACAAATGTTAGATGTTGTGGACTCGGATTAGAAATGTTTCAAATTTAAATTAGAAATGTTTCAGATCCATGTTCAGACAACCAATGTTTCAGGCTTAAAATATAAATGTTTCAAACTCTTCTTATACATGTTGCTATAATAAATGCTAAATGTTTTCAGATTTAGTGTTTTCCAATTGATGTTGCAGCAGTTGCTCCCACATGTTTCAAAGGCAAATTATAAATGTTGCAGCTCTATGTCCACCATTCAATGTTTCAGAATCAAAATATAAATGTTCCATACACATCTTTTGCATGTTGTGTTTGCTATTTTTTCTCTCAACATTTTTTCTGTGCTCATAGGCATGATTGCGGACTGTACACAATGCTATATATGGAGTCCTGGAATGGGAAGAAGA
This sequence comes from Cenchrus purpureus, assembly GCA_022644695.1. Classification (NCBI taxonomy): domain Eukaryota; kingdom Viridiplantae; phylum Streptophyta; class Magnoliopsida; order Poales; family Poaceae; genus Cenchrus; species Cenchrus purpureus. The sequence continues at coordinate 197,179,662 of CP053461.1, read as the reverse complement.
TGGAAACGGCATTGCAGCCGGTAATAGCTGCAACATACTAATCATCTCTTTTTTTCCTTCAGGCTTTCAATTGTGTCAGCGTTCAAATTTTTTTAACTAATGATCTTTATACATGAACTGATGATCTATCTTTTTTTTTCAGCATATGATGGGCGATTACAGGAAAGTTAGTGCAGCCATACTTCTTCTTTCCCAAAGTAACGAAGTCAAGACAAGCGAGTTTGTGGAAACGTACTGCAGGATCAAGAAGTAGAACGGCTCATACTTTTGTGTAGTAGCATACCTTCTGTGACAGTAGTTTCTTAGGATCTTTAGACTTTTGAACTTTTTCAGAGATTCCAGTTATTTGTCTCACAGTATGTAAACAAATGTTTCACGATGTTGCCGCAGTGTATCCTGATTGTTGCACACTACGTTTTACGATGTTGCATCAAGTGATTTTAATTTTTTTATGATGTCGCTTGTGATGTCTTACGATTGTTGCACATTACGCTCGAAGATGTTGCATTATCCTATTTCCATTTTATTACCCCCAACATTAGCTAACACCTTACGAAACATCTTAGAATAACAAACACAACATGAAGTGATCTAATGTTTCAGGACAGCAAGCACTTTGTTGCTTCTACGCAAATACAAAATGTTTTTGCATTCTTTTTGCACTTTGATGCAACATGTTCTCAATAGCGTGCACCACACAACAGCAGGAATAATTATATTCTTCTATTTAAGGACACGTTGCGATCGATAAAATGAAATGTTGCAAGATCTACATTCTCATGTTTCACAGCTGAACTCAATGGATAAAAGATACAAAATAATTTACTTCAAAGCTTTAGTTCGGTTTGCTTGACTCCGCCCTAATCGCTCGCTTGGCCATATACTCACAGTGCGGACACTATGACCAACTTAGCAATAGGAACATGGTTTCTTCCCGCACTCTTAGGCTTGCCCTTCTTTTCATCGCTTTCTCCTTAGCCCGCATCACTATAGACTTGAACCTATCCACCTTCTCCTTTGGGCGCCTTTTGTTTTGTTCTCGGTGGATTCTTCACCTTCATAATGGGTTTTTGATTTGCTGCAACATTCACCGCAACACCAACCCGAACTTCATCATGTTGATTTGCCGATGAGTCCCGACTGGCTTTTCAAACAACCGATCTATACCAAAACAATGGTGTACTTCTCGGGACCCAAACAAGCTCACGCTAAGGAGGTCATCTTAGGCACAATGCATTGTACCTCGGTTTGTTTGTTGTCGAGACACCAAACTGGTTCGACACGAGAGGCGTTACGATACCTTAGTTGTTGCTTCCTTTGACCACCTTTGAGCGAGATACCTCTGGAATTGCATCAACATCCCTATTTGTGAACACTTTCGGTATGTGTGGGCGAGAGAGACCATCACGATCAAATATGTTGCACGAGCATGTATACTTTGTTGCATGTTTATCGGTGACGACATGTGGACTCGGCGGACGTCGGGTGCACAACTTGAAAGGACCAACCTTGGTCATCGGCAATCACACCTCCTATCTTGAACCTTGTTGAATCACGTAGTAACTCTTGAATTTACCAAACACTTCACAGTGTAGAACTTTGTTTCTCAAAAGAGTACCTCCCCCAAAGTGGCGGGTCCGAAATCTCTCCTTTGCAACGCTCCTTGTTTTCTTTTTCAGCTCTGGTGTCCATGATGTAGTCGTCTTTGCGTCAGAAAGACGAGTCCCGAGGGTGGATGACTTTTGAACAATGAATTCATGCTTTCAGACCTTCCTGTTGTGCCGTGAAAGGGAAGAAGTACTTTCAAATGCGAGGAGCCCACATGCTTCAGCGTTCTTTGAAATGCTTTGAAAGAATTCATTGTCTTGCAGCGTGTACTTTTCCCCCCAACATTGCCCACAATCCCTCATACTCTTCTGGTGTTTCAGTGCGGTTCACATAGTAATCGAACTCCGTTGCGAAGTCCTTCTCGTGACTGATCAACCACGCAAACTTCTCGGTTGCTTTGCTCAGGACGTGCCACTTGCAACATCGTGGGACTGCCTTTGGGAAGACTATAGCTATTGCCGCTTTCATTGCCTTATCCTGGTCCATCATTATGTTGGTTGGCTCTCTGCCACCCATCGCTTCCTTCAACCTCTCCAACATCCAGACAAATGTTTCAGTTGTTTCATCAGGCAACAATGCACACCCAAGTAATATGCTTTGCAGGTGGTTATTTATCCCAACAATAGGCGCAAACGGCATGCTATATCTATTTGTGCAGAATGTTGTGTCCAAGAATATGCAATCACCAAAACTCTTGTACTGACTCCTTGTCACGCCATCAACCCAAAATAGCCTCGACAGATTATCTCGCATCAATCATTGGAGGATAGTAGAAGGAAGGACTCTCGGCTGCTCGGAAATACTCAATGTCGCATCCATGTCTCTAACCGCCCCTCAAGCGGCGTCCTCATGTTTGAAACATCCTTGCTGCTGAAAGTAAGGTTGGCAATCCCACCATGGAAATCACCAAGAATCCCCATTATACGCATGATTGATGTTTTACGTGATGTAACGTTTTCAGCAACTCATAGTCATTACGATATGCTCCGGTGGGACCTCAAATGTTTCCTCACCCCAACCCCCTTCACAAGAGGGTGGCTATGCTCAGGCTGCATTACAATGACTCTCCACTTCCCATCCCTTTTCCCAACTGCCATATGAGCTTTGCAATCAAACTTTTTGATGGTGTTGCGCTTCCTTGCTGATGTGGTTAGCATAGCTGTCGCTGCCCTCTTCTTTGTACCCTCCGCTTTAGTTGTGTCATTTGTCGAAGCTCCTGAGTTGGCTTCCTCCTCTGTATCAGCAGCCGCACCTTGAGTTGGCTTCCTAGCATGGGAGCATTCCCATTCTTTTCTGATCAGTTCCTTGCTATCTCTTTTACCGCTGATTCTGCTCGAAGCCACCCTGATGCTAAAACCCATTTTGAAAGCATAATCGTTGTACACTCTTTGTGCTTCTTCTATTGTGTCAAACTCCATACCAACACACGGTTGCACTGGTTGTGAGCACACAACATCCTCGTCCTCATAATAGACCTCCTCTTCTCCAACCATTACTTGCACATGCTCAGTCGAGTTAGCTGAAACATTTGGAATGCCCTGCTGTTGCCGCCGAGTTCTGCGATCCGAGGCAGTGATTCCAAGCACGCACCTGAATTTGATGTTGCGAGGTCAATCACATGTTGCAAACGACATACTAAAATGTTTCGATCATGCAAACACTACGCAACATCAAAATTTGCAGCAAAAGGATCCAAAACAACTAGCAAAAATCGCAAACTAGCGGTCCAACATCACACAAGACATGGGATCCTCGCCACCAACATCTTCAACATTCGCGAACAACATTGTAGGGGTGGGCGGACCTAACTGCTCTGCGGATGACGCGGAGGCATCGACCCGTGTTGTAGGCGCAGCGCTATTGTTGTCGCCGAGCTTGCTGCGTCGAGGCGGCCAGATTGAAATACGCACTGCAGAATTTAATGTTGCAGTAGGATCAATCAGATGTTTCAAACGACATACTAAAATGTTTCGGTCACGCAAACACTACGCAACATCAAAATTTGCAGCCAAAGGATCCAAAACAACTAGCAAAAATCGCCAAAAATCCAACATCATGCAGTACATGGGTATCCTCGCCCACCAACATCTCCAACATTCGCACAGCAACATGGAAGGGGGTGTATGTGGGGTGTGGCGGATCCAACCTGCTCCGCTGACGACGTCGGAAGCATTGGCCCCGTGCTGTAGGGCGCGGTCGTCGTAGCGCCCCCATGGAAGCCGCTTGACGAAGCTGGGCGGGCAGTGATGGACATCATCACCGGATCTGAAGCTTTTCTTCCAACAATCCGTCCAGCAATGGCTCCAGGGCGGGCGGAGAAGGCTCCATCTGATGGGGGCACTCGATCCCCCGGAGGATATGCGCCATATCCACTCCTCACGGGGCGGATCGAAGGTTTGGGGGAGCTTTTCTCGCCGGCGCCCTGCCCCCCCCGCGAGAGCCGCGGCCGGGGAGGAAGAGAGCTCGTGTGCCTTGTTTTTTTCTGAAACCCGATGTTGCACGCCTGCTGCTCGCAACATGCCACACACAAACTCGCAACATTGATCCCAACATCCTTCGTTGAATGTTGCAAGCACGAGTTCGCAACATGGGAAAAGCTCTTCGCAACATCCCAAAGTTGTTCACAACATCGCTATGCCTCATAGCGCGATCGACGGTGACACGCTCACGATTTAAATCGTGCGGCGCGGACGTCCGATGCTAGCGCCCGGATCGGACGTCCGGGCGCTAGCGACTCGAAAAAAAGCCTACCACTGTGGCCCCATCCCATCCTCCTCGCTTGCTCATCTCAAGAACATCAAACAATTTCTCAAGAACACGAAACAAGAAAACTCATCTCACGTCATATATCCTCATACAACTCGATTTATCATCGTAGAACCGATCCATCACCGTAAAAATCCCCATCACAATACAACTCCATTCATGCGAAAAATCAAAACTTGCCTCACTGACAGCCACGTCACAGGCTTGTCACATGGTCAGCGCCTCGCCACTGGGCACATGGAGGCGCTACGGGGGCCGCCCGGGGACTCCGCCTCCACCGCAAGAAGAAAGAGATGAGAGAGAAGAAAAGAGAAGTTGACCTGGATGTGTGGGAGAGAAGAAGATAAAAGAGAGAGGAAAGGGCATCGGTGGGCACCGCTTTTAGCCTCGGTGGTGTCTCCACACTAAAGGATGTTTGTCTCGGTGGAATACCCGACAAGATTTTGTCCTGGTGTTTCACCGGACTAAAGGATTCTCCTTTGTCCTGGTGTTTCCACCAACTAGTACTAATAATTGAGACAGCTATTGTTGGGTGTCGTTTAGTCTACTTAGAATACCAACCGGACTAAAGGGTAGGGGGCATCCGAGACCATTTCGGGCCACGTCGACGAAAAAGCTTTAGTCTCGAGTCCAAACTTTAACTGGGACAAATGTAGTGAAACAAAGGGTGTTTTTCCACCGGCTGCTACTATATAGCGTACTATTCTACTGGTGATCAACACAATCAATCAGGCTCATCAACCGAAAATAATAGAGGGCCCACACGTACTCATCATCAATAAAAAAACAAAAGAAAGAAATTATTTAAGGACCCAATCATGCAGTGGCTTTGACGACCATCGACAAGAGCACCATCAACTAACGACGCGCCTCTTGTTGTTGGATCATCCTGCCCTAGATACGACCGCCCACACACAGCTAGAGATGCTCCATCAAAATCGGATAATATAAGAATATTATAAGTAACTTAGATTTTTGCAAGTCGTCCAAATTAATTAAGGGATTCAACGTTAGATAATTCCTATAATGGCATTCACAGGTAAGTGATTTGGATACAAAGTCAGGTGGTTAATTCTGATTACTATTTTATAAAGTCGGGTAATTTAGAGGGAATTTTAGGATTATTTTAGGTTATATTTTTCATAACAACATATACATGAGGTAATCTCATTTTTTTGATAAACATGCTGCGTACTTCTCTATCAGGGGATGGATCCAACGTGGAGGCTCGAGCCCCCACTACCCCCATGTTGTCCATTGGAGCAGGGGCGGAGCTGTGTTGCTCAAAACGAAATTCAGTGATTGCCAACGATTTTTCACTCTTTACACACCTCCTCGGTCTAATGTAGATGCTCTAGCTCCGCCCTTGCATATTGGAGCCCCCTGAGCACCCCTAGCAATTTCGAGCCATGGATGAGAAGAGAAAAAAGGAAGAGAGAGGAAGAGGAAGAAGAAAAGGAGAGAAGAAAGAAGGAGGAAGAAGCAAATTAAATGAGCCCCCTCTCCATACATCCTGTATCCACCACTGTTCCCTATATGAAGAAAATGGAAAATAAACATTCTAGCTACATATAGAGGCTACATGTTATATTAAAATATGCATGCTTGTCATATGTCACACATGTCGTTCAATCACATGAGTTGCACGCGCATAATTTACTAATCGACTACGGTCATAATTAATCTCAACTATAACATATTGAATCATCAAGTCCCTGTCCTAATAATAATTGTATGTAGTTGTCCACGATCGAGATTGTGGTAGCCGGCCGGCGGCCAGAACCATAGAGAACAGGGAACCGGTCTGACTTATCAGCCACTGGTAAGTAGTATTTTTCTTTCAGAACAAATAACCACAAGCCACTAATTAGTAATATTTTTCTCTCAAAGCAAATCACCAACGACCACCAGCAAAGGGAGGCTTAACATGTCCAGGTCTCAACGTGCCCGGTGCTCACCTATACGCAGGTCGGCTAGCCTGATCTCTTCATATCTCGTACCACGTCAACATTATTATTATTTTTTTGCCCACATGGATGGTAATGGTAACTAATAGGAGTATATATATGCATGCATGTATGGACAAGTAAGCTCGACCATCTCTCTTATTAATTAACTTGTGCTGACAACCGATCAGCAAGTTGTACACATCACATGTATATATGTAAATGGAATACTCGATCATTATGATCTTTTTTTCAACGAATTAAATCTTCGTGACATACGTACTTGAAAGGTTAAAACAATAGTAGCGGTTTGTTGTTTATTCTAGTTTTTCATTTTAAAAAAATGCATGCAGGAACAGACGACGCATGCATGTACATGTATACTTATTACGAACACGCACACGTACGTACATACATGTGTATACGTATTACAAAGACGTACGCATGTCCCGGCCCTTTGCGATGGTTGAAATTGACCAATTATTCACCGTATAGACATCTTGATCGAAAAGGGCCGGGACAAGCTACGTACGTACTGACCATCGAAATAAAGAACAAGTAATAAGTCAAAACTGGTGTTAAATAAATTCATTCTATGTGATAAGTATACAATCTTCGAAAAAATTAAACCACTAGAGAGGCTCCTGCCGGTGCATGTGGCCGTGGTTGGCTGGTTGCAGAGCGTGGCAGGAGAGGACCCGACAGGTGTGCTTGCATGCCCCCTAAGTTTGGGCTCTATTTAATTGGGCCCCGAATCGGTCGGTCTCTCTTCGAGACTTGCCTGCCAGTTTGGTCTCTCTTTGAGGCCTGCGAGTTTTGCAATAAAAGAGAAGTAAACTTTTCCAATGAAAAAGGGAATTGAAGGAATAATCTAGCAAGGTCAAAAGGAACTAGCTAGCTTGGAAGAAGAAACTTGACACAGATTAATTAATTGTGATGAAGCATGCCGCAGCACGTTAAGCTAATAGGAGTATATGGGGCCCTTTGACAGGGCTTTTCCAAGTGCTTCTCCACCGCTTTACTGGCTCGCTAAACACTTAACCAAAAACGGTTTCCAACCACGAAGCCATGGAGAAGCATTTTGCAATTTATACTAGGGAGGTGAAGCCAAAAATAGTGGCTCCCCGCTTTCCCACATGTGACATTAAAAATACAGAGAAGCCACAACCACAGCCATTTTGCTAAACACTTTACAAAATAGCTTCAGCTTCACCAAAGAAGTCATTTTACCATAGCAGTCACAGTTGTTTCAGCCACAGCCACAGCTCTGCCAAAGGGCCCTATATATACGTCGCCCACATGGATGGTAATGGTAACTAATAGGAGTATATATATACATGCATGTATGGACAAGTAAGCTCGATCATCTCTCTTATTAATTAACTTGTGCTGACAACCGATCAGCAAGTTGTACACATCACATGTATATATGTAAATAGAATACTCGATCAATATGATTTTTTTGAACGAATTAAATTTTCGTGACATACGTACTTGAAAGGTTAAAAACAATAGTAGCGGTTTGCTGTTTATTCTAGTTTTCCATTTTTAAAAAAAAAATGCATGCAGGAACAGACGACGCATGTGTATACTTATTACAAAGACGTACGCATGTCCCGGCCCTTTGCGATGGTTGAAATTGACCAATTATTCACCGTATAGACATCTTGATCGAAAAGGGCCGGGACAAAGCTACGTACGTGATGACCATCGAAATAAAGAACAATAATAAACCAAAAACTCATGTTAAATAAAGTCGTTCTATGTAATAATTACTCCCTTCGTTCTTAAATATATGATGTTTAGGACAAAAATTTAGTTTAAAATAAACTAAATTTTTTATTCTAAACGTTATATATTTAAAGACTAAGGAGTAACAAATATACAATCTTGGCAAAAACTACTAGCAATGAAACGTAAACGGTAAATTGAGGCTAGTCGGTGACCCATCGCTTTAGTGTTTAACGGTCTAGACTGTTTTAAATGGTGTTTAACGGGCTAAACGGTTTTGTACTTGTAGCACATAAATTACTAGTATGAATAACACCTTTTATAGAGTGCAGACTGGTTTTTCTTCCTTGATGTCCCATTTCGTAATATCAATTTGAACAATGTATGTACCTATAGAATATAAGATGAGTGTTATAGCAAGAAACTAAGCACCACAATGATTAATGATCAAAATTTCAAAACTCAACATTGTTTTATAAATTAACATGGCAACCAATGATATAAACAATCAAAATTAAACACATACATCTGCCTCAAAACAACTGCTCAGACGCTCTATCTCCTAAACGGGTCGTCTTTTTCGGTTTAGACCGTCTACTCGCTTTCAAAACCGTCCCTGCTTAGGCCGCTCAGATCGCTTTTTCCCGTTTAGAACCGTTTAAACGGGTCAACCGTTTAGGAATCCGCCTAGGCTCTAAACTGTGCGGTTGTGCACCGTTTACCATTTAAATCCGTTTAGGAAAACAATGACTACTAGAGAGGCTCCTGCCGGTGCATGTGGCCGTGGTTGCAGAGCGCAGTGGCAGGGAGGACCGACCAGGTGCTTGCATGCCCCCTAAGTTTGGGCTCTATTTTATTGGGCCCCGAATCGGTCGGTCTTTCTTCGAGGCCTGCCAGTTTGGTCTCTCTTTGAGGCCTGCGAGTTTTGCAATAAAAGAGAAGTAACTTTTCTAATGACAAAGGGAATTGAAGGGTCAAAAGGAAGCTAGCTAGCTAGGAAGAAACTTGACACAGATTAATTAATTGTGATGAAGCATGCCGCAGCCCGCAGCACGTTATACTATCCAGGAAAGCGGTAGCCACTCCCTAGCACTAGCACGCACGTCGTCAGTGGAACATCATCATGCCAATCTAGTATATGTTTGGGTGCAAAGAAACTATATATGCATCACAAATTTGAAGTCGTGAAGCTGAACCGTGCAGTACGTACGTGTGTATGCGTTGAGGCAGTCAGAAGCATAGATATATAGAGTTCTCCATGCATGGAAGGAACCCTCTCAAATATTGATCGGATCGAGCGCCATACTCCACCGCCGGCCTTTATAAAAAGCCGAAACATTATGTGTGTGTGTTTTTTTTTGAGCTTAGGCAATTCTATTACTCCATAGCAGGGTTACAATCGTCTTCAACTCTCCCCATCAACACCATAGGGAAGTTTTCAGACCACACGCACTCCGGGTAGGCTGCCGAGGACAGCTTAGCACACACATGGGCTGCCTCATTACCCTCCCGGTTTACAAAAGAGATAGAAAAAGAGATAAAATCCTTGCTTAAATCAAGAATCTCATGCCACAATCCTGCAATGGAGCTTCTTTCGCCTGCAAAAGAACTCAGGAGGTTCACCAACTCCTTGTTATCAAGTTCCAGCATGATCGGATCGAGCTAGCATCACACCATCTCTCGCCGCTAGCGCCTCTGCCGTCAGAACATCTGGGATATGATCATACCAATGCGACGAAACCCGAATGAGATCACCAAACTCGTTCCTCAGTACCGCACCACCCGAACCAGAGTGCGATGCCAGCACAAAGGCCGCATCCGTATTGACCTTCGCCCAACCTGGTTCCGGTTTTTGCCAGGTTGTCCTCTGCCGAGGTAGCTGCAACCTTGGCTTATGATTTAGAACAATTAAGTCTTCCACCATAGAGGCAACATGCCTTGCTGCAGCAGCTGGGTTCCATCTGTTGCGGCCGTGTCTCCGAGCGTTGTGGCCTGTCCAAAGTGCCCAAGCACCACTGATAAAAAGGGCCGCCTCCTCAGTGTTGCAGTACTCCCCCGAGAGGAGATCCTTCGCCCACGAGGCTGGGTGCAGATGAGGTGGTTTGCAACCTGTAAAATCCTTGACTGCATTCCAGAACTGATTCGCATAGGTACACTTGAAGACCACATGATAGAGAGACTCGCTTCGCTCCCTACAGGTTTCACAATGATCTTCTCGTGCCACATGCCTTCTCATAAGCTCTACCTTCGAAGGAAGGTAATCCTGCATCACTCGCCACCAAAAGATACGGATTTTTGGGGGGAAATTTAGGGCCTGATTGGTTGGGTTCCAATTTGTGCCCAACCAAAATCATGACTTGCCTACAAAATTTGGTTATCAATTGGTTCATTACCAAAATTTGCCATGCCAAAATTTGTAGCCAAATCTAGAGCAAATCACTAGAAACTTCTTCAACCTCATAGGAGTGGAAAGTATTGGTTGCCAATACATTGGCACCAAACCAAGTGGACACCGAATTTTTTTGCCCTGACTTTGGCATGTCCTAGTTTTGGCAAGCCTTGATTTTGGCATGTCCTGATTTTGGCTTGGTAAGAATTGGAATCAAACCAATCAGGCCCTTAGTTTCCACACCTTCTTCCACCATGTTTGATCCTCAGGGTGCAGCCTCATTGAGTCGGAATGCTTCTTTTGGTCACCTCCGTTTTAGTATGTAGGGGATCGGAAAGTACATGCCATTCCTCTCAAAAGCCTAGGCAACTAGATCCTCTTGCAAACGGGCATCGAGTTTAATCTTAAGAATTTCTGTTGCATCGAGAGCGCAAAAAGAACCACGCACTAGCTGCTCATCCCAACAATGAGTTCGGAACAAAGAGCTCGCACCTTCTCCACATTGGCCTCCCAAAGCAAGCGAGGTTTCAACGAACTCGTACCAGCTATCCAATTATCTATCCAGACATTAATAGAATCACCCGGTCCAACTCTTCTAATCAGCCCTTTCACCAACGCTTCACGGCCAAAAAGAATTGCACGCCAGGTTTCAGAACTCTTCTTTTTCCTTGTTGCTTCGAAAAATTTTGGTGGGGAAATATTTCCCTTCGAACCTTTGCAGAGGGACTCGGCCGATGAAGCGCCACGCCTGCTTGCCAAGCATAGCTTGGTTGAACAAAGGCAAATCCCGAAATCCCATTCCACCCTCTCCTTTGGCCCTAGAGAGTTTTGACCATCTCTGCCAATGAATTTTATGGTTGTCGATTGAGCTGCCCCACCGAGTTTGTGATATAGTGCTTCATCTTTTACTAGGTTGAGCTGGTAGCTTGAAGCAACTCATCAGATACGTCAGCACGACTGTGCATTAGCCTTGATCAATACTTCACGACCTACACAACTTAGCAATTGCCTTGCCCATCCATGAATAAAGTTTCTGATCCGATCAGAAACGTAATCAAACGTACCATCAGATGCATTTCCGACTGCTGTTGGGAGGCCCAAATATTTTTCTCCCAGCGCTTCAGTAGGAATTTGGAGTGCACGATGCACGTCCCCGCCGAACTCGATCACAATTTTCACTAAAGAATACCGCAGAGACTTGTTCTTGTTGATCACCGCTGGAACCTTGATTATAATCATCCAAAATGTCTGATATCCTCTCAGCTCCCCTCCTAGATGCTTGTGTGAAAATTAAACAGACATCAGCAAACATCATGTGAGATATCCAAGGGGCATAACGGCTTACTCTAACTCCTCTTGAGATGAACTGAGGGCCTCGTGCTTTCAACATGCAGGTTAGTCCTTCTGAACAAAGGAGAAAGAGATAAGGTGATATCGGGTCCCCTTGTCGTATACCTCTTGTAGGCTTGAAGGAGGGAGACAAAGCACCATTAACCCTGACCGAGAAGGTAACTGAGGTAACACATTTCATCACCAAGTTGCACCAATTAGTCGGAAAGCCCAAAGCTACCATGACAGCATGGAGATAGCTCCACTCCACCCTATCATAAGCCTTAGCCATAAACTTTATAGCACAAGCACCCATCTTCCCCTTCTTGCTCTTCAAATAATGAATGCATTCATATGCAATCAAAACATTATCAGTAATCAGCCGGCCTGGAACAAAAGCGCTTTGTTCCTCCGACACAATCTCCTCCAATATCAGCCTGAGTCTATTAGCCATCACTTTCGAACACAACTTATAAATAACATTGCAAAGTGAAATTGGTCTAAAATTGGCTAACACATCAGGATTAGCAATCTTTGGAATTAGAACCAGAATAGTTTGGTTAATTACCTCTGGCATATCACCACCATTCAGAAAATTACCAAGCACCGCCTCCGTCACAAGTGACTGCACCAAGGCCCAGTGCTTCTGAAAAAATCCGGTGGTAAAACCATCAGCTCCCGGGGCCTTCCCCGGGCCCATTTGGAAGAGGGTCGTCTCCACTTCCTTTGCTATATAGGTCAGATCCAGCTTCTCCCGTGATCCGTCACACCTTGCAGGGAACAAATTGACAAACCAATTCCGGTTGCAAGTTCTCCTGGGTCGTAAACAGCGAGCTGTAGAAATCCACCGCCAAGGCCTCAAGGCCTTCTTGCTCCGTTTCTTCTGAGCCATCAGCTCGCTTTAAAGCCCTAATCCGGTTAGTGCGGCCCCGGGCCTTGGCCTTCGCTTGGAAGAAACCAGTGTTCCGATCGCCGGACTTAAGCCAATCTGCTCTGGATCGTTGCCTTTCCATCTCCTCCTCCCTTGCTAAAACTTCAGCAAGTTCTCGCATTAATTCACGTTCACGAGCAGTAGGGCCACGATACAGAGTATGACTTCGCTCTTTCTCCAGTTCCTCCCTCAAGGAACGTAGTCTCTGTCGAACGGAGCCAAAAATATCTCTGTCCCACACACGTAGGGATGATTGAAGCTGGGATAGGGAAGAACTCAGGGATTGCAGGGTTCCAGAGTTAGGTCCCGGATCCCAGACTGATTAACAAAATCCACGTAACCCTCATGCCTTTGCCACATTTCTTCATATCTGAAAGGCCTGGAACGGCGGCCTCTCCTACCTCCGATGTCGGTCCCCTCCTTGATTTCAATGAGCAGTGCTGCATGATCCGAGAAGACCGTTGGTAGATTGGTAACAGCCGTACCATTCATAGAATTCACAAACGCATGATCCCCAAACACACGGTCCAGCCGGACTTTTACGTTGTGATCACCTTCTTGCCTGTTGTCCCACGTGAACTGCAGGCCTTTGAAGCCTGTCTAATACCCACAATCCGCTCGCCTCCGGAAGCCACCATCGCCATTGCTCTCTATCAGATCTCCCGAAGTGCTCCGACGCCGACATCACCTCATTAAAGTCTCCCGCGCAAAGCCATGGAAGATCCAGCTGAGCACGAAGAAAACGTAACAGGTACCAAACTGTTTCCTCCGCTCTCTCCTTGGCTCTCCATAAAAACCCGTAAATCTCCACTGTTGTGTTCTCAGATGATCACAAGAGAGAACCACGTCAATGTGTGAACGGGATTTACTTTGTAGAGCCACCACAACCTCCCTCCTCCAGAAAAGTGCGAGACCCCCACTTAGACCATACACCTCTACAACCTCTCCATTGGGGAAGCCTAGTGAGCGCTAAAGTTCTAAGGTCCTCTCCTTTGTCATCCTTGTTTCCATCAAAAAGACCACCATGGGTTTCCACGTCTCGATTAGGAGACGTAATTCCTGAACTGCCGCAGTCCACCCGCATCCACGGCAGTTCACGCTCAAGCAATTCATTGTGCTCGGCGGGGGCTGCCTCCCGCAGCCGTCGATGTTTTTGCATTAGATTGAGTATTGATTCTTTTCTGCTTCTTCGTTAACTCATCCGAAGCAGCAGTGAGGGATTCAGAGCTCCCTCCAACTCCATACATCTGCTCCACCAGGGAGGACACCAACCCAACCGGGACAACAGTCAAAGACTCCATAGCTGGACCATTGAGATCCGACATCGCCGCGGCGGCCGTGTTCCCTATCTTCGACTTCCTTTTCCTCGGTACACGTGGGGTATCCTCCTTCCTGGCTTGAAACAATTGCTTGCTAGCAATTGCCGGCTCTCACCCGCCTCCCCTTCTCCCCACGCTTTTTGGCTTTTCAGGGAAGAGACCTCATCAACCAAATCATCATCCACCTCCTTCTCAGCACCAGCAGACTAACCTGGACGGCGTCGTCCACCAGGCTGATTCGCTGGCCCCTGTGACTGTTTGGAGGAAGACGACGACGCACTCCCAAAAGTTTCGTGGTCGCCTTGCTCAGCTTTTAGCGCTTTTGGGTCATACACTCTGAGCTGCTTATCGTACGGTAGCTTCCCCTCCTCGTCACGAATAAGCGGCTTGTCACACTCTAGATGTGAGTGCCCCATAACGCCACATGACGAGCAGTAGTACGGTAACTTCTCGTACTGGATATCAAACCACTCCGTAGGGCTATCCTTCTTCGTCTTCAACAGGACCCCTCTACGAATAGGTTTCGCCACTTCAATGGCTACACAACCACGCAAGAAGGGGCCGCTAGCTTTTCCATCTTTGTCAACATCCATTTTCTTCACAACACCAATCAGACCCATGGCCCTTTCTCCTCTATGCTTATTCATCCACCCCAACGGGAGATCCATAACCCGAGCCCAAATATCCATTCAATCGAACCAGATCTCTGAAGGTTTAAGACTCTCATCATAGTCACGCAATATCACCGCGTGCTTACCGACCAGCCATGGCGAGCCACCCAGGGCCCTCTCCATATCTTGCTTGAAATTGAATTCAGCCACAAAGAGGTTATCCCCCTTGCTCCTGATCGTTCTGATCTTCAAACCGGCAGGATTGCCCCAAGCCGGCTTCATCGCGCCCTGGATCGTTGAAGCATGCAACGTCGTCGGCGAGAGAATCTTACCAACAAGTGCCCACTCCACCGTAGGGGTTGGAATTGTCGATCTCATCGCCGTCAAGGCCAAGACCTGCTCCTCCTCTTCGGTGAGGTTTAGGTTCTTCAGCAACTCAGCGACGTTGGCATCCGGAGTTGCCGGCTGTCCACTACCGATCGATGCCATGGCCTCGGATCAGGTGGAAGGCAGGATGTGTTGTGCTGCGAATGAGGCACACACACCAAAACAGTCCCGACCTAGGGTTCCTAAGCGGCGCACCCCTAGCGGGCAGAGAATATGGGGTCGACGGCGCCGGAACGGCTAACCGTCGATTTGCGGTGGCCGCCGCCGACTGGGAGTCGGTGGGCGGGGCGTGGGCACCGGGACCGAGTGGTCGTCGGCGTTGCACAGATCTAGAACGCTGGGGAGACGGTCTAGCTCGAGGTCGGGGTTGCGATCGCCTTCCGCGTCGCCTGCGGGGGGGGCTCCGGAAATCACGGACATCGTTTCAAACCTGTGATAACATTATGGGTGTGTTTGGCACGGCCCGGCTCGCGGATCGTGTCTTGGTGGAGCGGATTCTGTGGGGGAGCTGAATTCGTTTTAGAAAAATGTTTGGCAAAACAGCTTCTTCTGGCTGTGTAATGTGGGTAAGACAATAAAATGTCCATAATACCATTTCCTTTTCTTTTCCTTTATATTTCCTCCTTTTACTTTTCTCTTTTATTTCCCTTCTTATTATTTTTCTTCTCTCTTTTTCTTTCCTTCCCACCTCCTTATCCACTGCTGGCCTTCTTTCCCCAATCTTCGTCAGGTCCTCATCCATCCCCCGGCCTCCAGCTCCCCCGCCATCCTCCACCCGGCCCGGCTCGCTCCGGCCCTCCAGCTCCCCGCCATCTTCCGCCGTATCGCCTCACTGGGCGCCACCGGTCGCGGCCTCCGCCCTACCGCCACTGCTCCCCGCACTCGACCCCGACGCCCTCCCTCGTCTCCTCTCAGGCCGCCGCCTGCTCCTCCCTCCTCTCGGGGTCGATCGGATCCTGGTGGTGTCGTGTCCTCGCCGTTGCTGGAGGGGACGCGCGGCGGTGGCCAGATCCTCTACGTGGCGACGCACACACGCAAATGAAGGTAATGCGGCCGGCAGCGGCTCAAATCGGGCCGGCGCTGAGGAGATCGAGCTCATCACTGTGGTCCTAGCGCTCCTCTGCCCGCCGTCGAGTTCCCTTCCTCCAGCTGATGTCGATCCCGCCGCCAACCGCCAGCCTCTACCTCCCACGCTGTCCGCCGGCATCCACCTTCCCGTGCTCAAGCCGTCGTCCGCCGGTCTCCTCCGTCCGTCGGTGGTGGGTGGTGGGGATGGCAATTTCGTCGTTATTATTGGGAAGATTAGAGGCAATTTGGTACTAGTGGGGGCATGCAGAGACGGAGCCGGGGGAGCTACAAATTTTGGCTCCGTGTGCATTTTTTGGCTCTAGAGAGCGCAAAAATTAGGAGCTTCTGGGCCGGAGCCGTTTTTTTTAGGCCCCTGCCAAAGGGACTCTATATGTTGTGCCGCCCGGTTAAGTGGGCCGTGCAATGCAACTTGAGCTCGATCTTTGGTTTTTTAGCAGAAAAGCTCGATCTTAATTTGTTGCAACTGCACTACTAGGGAATGGACCTTTGGTCCTGTGACGATTTTCACATTAGTACCGGTTTTTTTGCACCCGGTACTAATGTACAAGACGTGCCAGTCGACCTGACCTGTTGATCGACATGGAAACAATAATAGAAACGTTAAATAGCGGGTCAAGTATTCATCGGTCACCACCGTCTGCCCCCGTCCTTTATCTCCTCCACATGCGCCGCTCCCATCCACTCATCTGCTATCTTTTTTCTCTCCCTCGTCTTTCTCCTCTCCTGACTATCTCTCTCCTTCTTCTCTGCAGGCGGCGGATCCGGGGCACGTGGGGGACGGCCGGTCGTTGGCGAGCGCAGCCTCCCGAGCGAGTGCGGGCTCGCGGCGCGGCCTCCCAGGCGCACGCGGAGGCGGCGGGCGTGGGATTGGGCGGCGGCGACTGGGCGTCGAGTGCGGCCGGGCGCGTCCTTCCTCGGCGGCGGGCGCGGCAGCCTCGGCAGCCGGGCGAAGATCCGGCGGTGGCTCACAGCCACATGAGGCGATGGCTGGCCGCCACAGAGGAGGTGGTCTTGGTGGCACGCCACATGAGGCGGCGTGCGGAGGCCGGCGCGCGGATGCCGGGGGCGCTGTCTTGTTCTTCTTTTGTGAATCTTGTTCTTCTTCCTGTGAATCAGTGAAAATGTATGATTGTGCGTGTGAAAATGTATGATTGTGAGATGTGTTCCTGTGAATTTCTTCTTTTTCTTGTGAATCTGTGCTTGTGCTTGTGCTTGTTGATTGAGAAAGAAATATAAAAAAAGAAAGAAATAGAAAAGAAAACAGAGAAAACAGGAGGGAGAGGTGACGGGAGAAACTACATTAGTACCTACCGGCTGGTCAGTACCGGTTCCAGAACCGGTACTAATAGCCTTATAGAACCGGTACTAAACGTTGTTTCCTTAGTAGTGCTGCTTAATTAATAATGAATGAAATGCACCGTGAGCACCTAAACTTGCAACGTTGTGTCAAATAGGTCCATGAACTTAGAAATCAGACATCTAGCCCCTCGAACTTGCGAACCCGTTCACTCCAGGTCCAACCCGGTTTTGCATGGCTTGCATGGCGGTTTTGCATGGTTTGCATAGCGGTTTTGCATGGGCAATGTAGCGATGCTGACATCAACGATGACATCAGCATTCCTTAATTTGCGAAATTGATATCTTTTTATTCAGAGCTCCAAATATTGCAAATAATATATCAAATTTGATCGTCTCGACGAGCTCTTTGCATTGGTGTACTCCATTTTGTTATTTGAGATAGTTTTATTTAGTGTAAAGTTAAATATTTTTATAAATTAAGTGATATATTATTATATGTGAAGGCCGCAACCCAAAAACAGGAACATGCATCTTTGCACATGATTCTGCAGGGCTTCCACGGGATCCAGAATAATGCACGGCATGATTAGCCGGACACTGCACTTTCTCCAACGCTAGCTCCTCCCTCAGCGGCAATCTCTCGAGGAGCCTTTCCTCAATTCCTCACAACCGCAATGCTGTCCAGCCAGATTAGTGCCCATGCATGCATGCTTCCACTCTTGTAGTACCCAAGAAAAAAAGGACGGGGGCACCAATGATAACCCTAACCAAGGCTCGCGTTTCTTCCTTTTCTTTCTTTTTGAAGCTACGCATTGGCCGTTTAGCTTTCGTAGCATACGGTTTCTTCGTCCCGTAACTTTTTTTTTAAACCACACCGTTGCGCGTTTTTCATTAAAACAACAGTGCCCATCCGGTACGTTGTTTTATAGAAATATTTAATTTTACACAAAATAAAATATATCACTTGTTTTATAGAAATATTTAATTTTACACTAAATAAAACTATCTCAAATAACAAAACGGAGTACACCATTGCAAAGAGCTTGTCGAGACGATCAAATTTGATATATTATTTGCAATATTTGGAGCTCCGAATAAAAGAGGTTTTTTCGGTACACAATACCACCTAGCGGTAGTACGGTGGTATTATCGGTTTTTTGTTATGAGTAAAATGGTAATTTGCTCGATGTATATTATTTGGAAAATTTTCCCTCCTCTCTCCATTCACCCTGTCACCCGTGACGCACATTTCATTTCATATATTACAACAATATCACTTTGCATTTCCGATAATACTTGTATACTACTCATACCACCTATACCACACAAGAAAAACCGGTGGTACAGAATTAATCTCAACCATCGGATCCTTACACATAGATCATTTTCTATTACATACGAGTCCTTTTCAACCGGTGGTATAGGATGGTATTGTGTACCGAAAAAAACCTCGAATAAAAAGATATCAATTTCGCAATTAAAATGCGATGTCATCACGACGTCAAGATCGGCATTAGCTCTGATGCCATGCAAAACCGTCATGCAAAACTGGATTGGACCTGGGGTGAACGGGTTCGCAAGTTCGAGAGGTTAGATGTCTGATTTCTAAGTCTATAGACCTATTTGACACAACGCTGAATGCAAGTTCAAGTGCCTACGGTGCATTTCACTCATTAATAATCCTTCCGGGGACCTCAAGTTTGCGGGAGCCCGCGAGAATAGCTGTGTGCGGTCGATTTCAGACAGCAGCCTACGCCAGCGCACATGGCGGGACCCATTGCTCTGCCACTCGCCCACTCCTCTTGTGCTCCGCCGTCCGCGGTCAAAAATTTGGTCGAACAAAAAAATAATAAAATTAAGACTAATTTATATGAAAATATTTGGAACAAAAATATAGGAAATTTTTTTTGGCAAACAAACATTCGGATTAAAGTTTTGTAGAAACTTTAAAAAGCAAATTTTGAGAAAAACTTTCTAAAACCAAAAATTTTTTTAAAAATATTTAGAACAAATTGTAGGAAAATTTTTTTGGCAAGCAAACATTCGGGAAGTTTTGTAAAAACTTTAAGAAGCAATTTTTTAAAGAAAACTTTCTAGCAAAATTTTGTAAAACCAAAAGTTTAAAAACCCCTCATCTGTCGGAGTAAATCTATACAGAAAAGGTGTTACAAAAAAATTGCAAGTAAAAGTTTGTGAAATATTTTTTGAAAATTAAATGGAATCTTTTTGGAAAACAAACATTTTGAACAAAAATTTGAAAACAATAAGAAACGGTGCTGAAAAAGATTGAAACAAAGTTTGTGAGAAAAGTTTTTTGGAAAAAAATCTAGAAAAGCGAAGAAGAAAGGGAAATGGGCCAGCGCAGATTCCGCTGTCGGGAGCTCGCCGCTGCGGGGACGGACGCTGTCACACCGGTCGTAGCAGCTGGCCGCCACCGCTCTCACCCTGGGGCTGGAGCTCGTCGGATCCGGTGGAGGCGAGCAGACCCGCCATCGCCCATGAACGCACGCCCGCCGCTGCTCCCCGCCGCCACTCGGGATGCTCGCCGCTGTCGTTGAGGTCGGCTCCCCTCGGCCGGATCTGAGGGAAAGAGACGACGCTAGGAAAGAGAAAGGGAAAAGGGAAAGTGAAAGTGAACGGAGAGAGGCAAAGAGTCGCAGCCTCGGCGCTGGCAGTGTGCGTGCGGAGAGAAAGAAAATGGAGTGGACCCCACGTGAGCGTGTGGGAGACTGGGAGCGCGTCGACCGCGAGCACGGGAACAACCGGTCAAGTGTAATATCAACATTGCGAATCCTTCCTCCTCCGCCGGCGGCCCATCGGTTCGTGACCGTGTGCATGTGTATAAATAGTCAGCTCAGGCAGGCGGAGGCGGCTCATTTAGCTGCTGCCCCATCCTTCAAACAAGCTAGCTACGATCGAGATCTTGCCGTCCAACGTCGTCGTCAAAGTCATGCATCGTCCGTTCATGGCGCACTACTAGCAAGCGCACCACGACTACTGCCCGGCGTCTGCGTCAAATCTCTCTGACCTCTCTGACGACGATCCTTCTTCATCAATCGACGACGGCGTACAGAGGAGCGCGCGACGCCGACGGCCGACCGAGTCGACGCACCGCTGTACCATGGCCGCTTCCGCGCCTGGCGCACCACGGTCGCTGCCGTCATTGCTGCTGCTGCTGGCAATCCTGCTCATCGCCGCCGCCGTCGTCGTCGGAGCATCATCGTCTTCCCTCGCCGCCGCCGCCCATGGCGTTACGCTGCGCGTCGACAATCGCCAGGTGCGCGCGTCCTATATATATTGGCTAGCTTGCAGGCACCGAATCAGTGTAAAGATTTATTGCCCTCTTGTAGTATACAGCCGTACTCCAGGGTTAGTAGTAAACTAGCAACTCATTATACTACTAGTACCTCATCGCTGAGCTAGCGTTGTTTCTCTCGTGTTCTTCGTTCTCCAATTCCTAGATCGCCATTTGCGCATGCATGCATGCAGGTGCTTGTGGGCAATGGCGTGGTGCAGGTGACGCTGTCGAACCCGCAGGGCCACATCACCGCCGTCCGCTACAACGGCGAGCGCAACCTCCTGCTCTACGCCGCCGGCCAGAGAACACCCTCTCGAACAAATCCGGGTCTGCTTTCTCTCGAACAATCAAGATCACCACCAGCCGTCAGCCGACGAGGGCGATATATGGCGGCAAGCATGGATTGTTTATGTAAATGCTGATGATGGTGCAGGTACTGGGATGTGGTGTGGAACTACCCTGGCTCCGATCACCCAAGAGGGATGATCGACATGTGAGTGCACGCAGCCACAATCTTTTCGCTAACAACCCCATCACCTCCTTGGTGTGTGTCGTGTCCCTCGTCACCGGCATGTCTGCAACTCTAGATAATTCTCAAAGACGATGTTGCATTGCATGCGTGCTCTGTTGGTTAGGTTTTGTTATTTGAAGAAAAAAAAAAGCTCTCTGATATTAGTTAATCTTGACGCCGTTGTTTATTATATTGCTAGTTGCTACAGTTATCATTGCATCAAGAAGTAGATGCTGTGTGTTGTTTCATGTTGGTGGTCACGGTTACATCTCACAATGCAGTCTTCTGCAATTTAAAAGCTCTTGACTGGACACACCATACCTGCTCCTAGACTAGTCCTAGCTGCTAGAAAAAGCAACTCGGGTTTATGGCAGAGCCGCCGTCAGACATACAAGATCATTCAGGTTCTCGCTCTAGGCATTTTTGCGGCGATGCATTTTGTAGACAGCGAATCAATAACCAGGTACTCTATGAATGTGCGCCGAAAGGAGGGGATTAACCAAGCACCCTCATGCATCCAATCTGTGAAGTGCCACTCCATCTCAACTTTTTTCCTTCTGAAGAATCAATGCTGGCTAGTCTTAAACACCGTAAGAGATCATCACGCAACTGCAAACAGAGGACCAATCAAGATGCAATGTTTTCAAACATACTGATATTCAAGTCATAGGACGCACTGCAATGTAGTCGATTTCACGGGCCTAGGACAACTGACGAAGTATTTGTGCATGTGCAGCAACTGTTTTCGATGCAACTAACTGCATTTGATATACAGGTTGGACAGTACAGAGTTCAAGGTCGTGTACTCAAGCCAAGAGCAAGTAGAGCTTTCTTTCAGGAGTACGTATAACCCATCACTCCAAGATAGTGTTAGACTAAATGTTGACAAAAGGTGCTCCATACTTCAATTTGTTTGTATTCAGATTGTACGAAGACCAAACTTTAATTTTAATTTTTCCCTCGTGTCATCGTGTGATAGATACAGTAACAAACTATTACTGAAATTTGCAAAACTGAAACTTCCATTTCAGACTTGTGATGCTGAAAGGCAGCTCTGGGTTCTACTGCTACGCCATCTTTGAGCACACCAGCAACTGGCCTGCCATGAACATCTCAGAGGCTCGGCTAGCTTTCAAACTTAACATGGAAAAGTGAGTAGTACCCGTTTCGTTTCGTTATTCAAGACGCTGACCAGCAACTTCTCCGAACTTGACACAGAGCTGACCAGCAATTTCTCTGAACTTTGCCACAGAATTCTCATGACTGAGCTGACTTACAAGGATCTTGTGTATTCAGGTTCAACTACATGTCGATTTCAGACGACATACAGAGATACATGCCGAGCGCGGCAGACAGAGACGAGCCTAGAGGCACTGCACTGGCCTACAAGGAGGCTGTTCTTCTCGTTAACCCCCAGGAGCCACAGTTCAAGGGAGAGGTAAATTACCTACCCAAGCATGCATGACATGCTACTAGGACAAACTAAAATTTCAGACAGAGCCATGAGCCTGCAACTCTCTGAATTTTGTTCAGGTGGATGACAAGTACGAGTACTCGCTGGACAACAAGGACAATGTCGTCCATGGATGGATCAGCAGCAGCCACCCTAACCCCATGGGCTTCTGGGTCATCACCCCAAGCAACGAGTTCAAGAGCGGTGGCCCCATGAAGAGGGAGCTCACCTCCCACGTTGGACCCACCTCCCTCACCGTAAGAATTTTTTCTGCCATTCCCTCCGACAGTTTCAGTCAGAATATATATTCAGAAATCAGAACTTTCAACTTTGTAATCCCTCTGCTCATATACCAGATGTTTCTGGGAACGCATTACATTGGGGACGACATTGTCCTCAACATTGGCAACGGCGAGTATTGGAAGAAGGTGCTGGGGCCTGTCTTCGTCTACCTCAACTCGAGCCCGAAGCGAGGAGATCTCCGGGCTCTCTGGCAGGATGCCAAGGGGCAGGCGCAAGCCGAAGTCAGCAAGTGGCCTTATAGCTTCCCCAAATCACCGGACTTCGCCAAGGCCGGGGAGAGGGGTTCCGTCACAGGCAGGCTCATGGTCAGAGATAGGTTCATGAGCAACGACGACATGCCTGCCGGGATGGCGTACATTGGGCTCGCCGCGCCCGGGCAGCCTGGCTCCTGGGCGACAGAGTGCAAGGAACGCGTGCCGGTTGATCTGCTCCGCGACTGCAAGTTGATTCTGAACTTGTGGCACACCTTGTCGTGAGACATCAGCCAAGCCATAAACTCCTCCTGATGCTGTTGTGATGATGTGCACACCGTTGTGCAGGGTTATCAGTTCTGGACGACGGCCACATCTTGCGGCAGCTTCACCATCGGCAATGTGCGAGCAGGGGTGTACAATCTCTACGCATGGGTCCCCGGGGTTCATGGAGACTACATGTACACTTCTTCTGTGACCGTAACGCCAGGTTGCGCTGTCACCCTCGGCGATCTCGTGTTCTTGCCTCCGAGATCAGGGCCGACGCTGTGGGAGATCGGAGTCCCGGACCGGACCGCCGCGGAGTTCTTCATCCCCGACGTCGACCCCAGATACGCCAACAGGCTGTTTCTGCACAAGGAGAAGTAAGATATTGATCTTGAACCGATTCGATCTTTCTGAAAATGAAATACGTGCTAAATCGCCGTTGCTTAAAAACTGATTCGGTCTTGTTGCACAGGTACAGGCAGTCTGGTCTGTGGGAGAGGTACGCCGAGCTGTACCCTGACAGCGATCCTGTTTTCACCGTCGGTCAGAGCAACCACTCCAATGACTGGTTCTTTGCGCTTGTCACAAGGTACTACTGATGCTGAAGAACTCTCTGTCAGCGCTGCTCGTCTCGTCTCTTTCGTTTCTGCATGTTTCAGTTATGTTTCAGTTCAGACTCGTACATGTTCGATTTTGCAGGAAGGTAGGCAGTGCCAACGTCCCAACGACACGTCAGATCCAGTTCAACCTGGACCACGTCGTCGCCGACGGCACCTACACGCTGCGCATCGCCGTTGCAGCCGCTCAGATGTCCAGACTGCAGGTGCACGTGAACGGAGGGGGCGGCGGCATGAGGAGGGGCGGGGTGTTGACGACGCCGGAGTTCGGCGGCGGCAACGCCATCGCGCGGCACGGCATCCACGGCGTGCAGTGGAGCTTCGAGTTCCCCATCAGGGGTTACCTGCTGCAGGAAGGCGACAACAGGGTCAACATCACGCAGACGAGGGCCTTGGGCGAGTTCTTGGCGGTCATGTACGACTACATCCGCCTGGAAGGGCCTCCTGGATCATGGCGAGACCCCACACAACGGGCATGAGCATGATCATCATCGTCATGATCTAATCGGCTTTTACTTCAAAAAAATGATCTAATCGGCTAGGAATTAGCATTTGTTCTCCATTTATTCGATAGGATATACACAGCGGCAACAACAGTTGTAGGACTAAGCAGCTGAAGATTGTTAGGTGGGTTTTAAATGTATGGGAAGCCGAAATACTAGAGTGAAATGAGCTCCAGTTTTGGACGATTTTGCAGAAATGTGTTCAAGCTCATTGAATCATTTCATGCATCTTTCATGAAATTTTCTCCGAAGAATCTTTCATACATGAAGTGCTACATGAAGTCTATTTACCTTTTAAAGGTGAGTGCAACTTTGCGTGACGAATCTAGTAAGCCTAATTAATTCATGATTTACTATAGTAATACTACAGTAACCTCACATATTTTCCCTAATGACTTATAAAGTGATATTTGTATCAAAAAGCGAAGTTTCCTGATGACGTACGTACTACTGTACTAGTAGCAACAGAAGGAGATGTAGAAACTCATTGAGAGGACAACGACGACGACACGAGCAGCCAGGGCATATGGGTAGCAACAACGAAGCACCTGGTCGTCGGGCAGTGGTAGATGAAGCGGCCGACCTTGACCAGCAAGTAGAAGTTGGTGGCGACAACGATGGTGGTGAGGGACAGGCGACGACTAAGAAAACCAGCCCGCGACAGCACCTGGAGCTGGACGACGGCAGAGCGTGTAGGCACTTCCTAGAGCCGATGATCCACTGTGCCAAGAACCAGGCGGACCTCTCTCCGATGAGAGGCCACCATATTAGTGCATGGAAGAGAACATGAGGGCGACGCGAGGGGTAAGCTGATTAGCGAGCGGGGAGGCGGGCAGGGGCGGCGGTGGCGAGCGGGATCGAACCCTAGGGGGCTCTCTGCCTTCCACCTCCGGCCTCCTTCCGTCATTCTTTTGCTCAAAATCAGAGGAGGGCTCGGGGCTTCACGGCATTTCCGTGGCCGAGAACGGCTCGAGCTCAGGCGCCCGGCAGGTGGATCCGCCAGGGGCGGGAAGCACGAGAGGCGAGAGGAGCCGTCAAGGAGGGAGTGGCAATGACGCAGACACACAGTTGGTGGCGACAACGGTGGTCGGTGGCGGCGAGGACACATGCCGAGAAAACCACCGCGACAACACACTGGGCGGGACGACGGCGGGCGTGTGGCGCTTCCTAAAGCCGATGATCCACTGCGCCAAGAACCGGGCGGGAGTGAAGCGTGACCTCTCTCCGATGAGAGGCCACCGGATTAGTGCATGGAAGAGAACAGGAGGGCGACGCGAGGGGTAAGCTGATTAGCTAGCGGGGTGGGGCAGGGCAGGGCAGGGGGCATGACCCCCCTCTGGTGGCGGGAAGCACAAGTGAGGCTGAGAGGGAGCCGCCGAAGGAGGGGAGTGACAATGACATAGATACACAGTCTTGGAGGCAAGGCGAGGAAGAAGAGGCACCCCTCCCGTAAACCTCATTGGGTCGGCCTGATGGATTGTCTAGTTGTCGCAAAATTGAGAAATAAAAAATTGTTAAATATACTCTAATTTTTTTCTATTTAATACTCTTAATTGGTCAAACATTTTTATTAAACTTCGTTATCCAAACACCTCAGACTAGTCGGTTAAGGAAAACCAAATCCATGAACTATATGCAGCGTGGTACGGCCGACCCAAATAAAGATCCCTTTCGCCGGAAGCGCCCGCATCGGTCTCCCCAACACGGCCGCCGGCTCCGACTGGTCCTCCCTCCCCGATCTCCTCGAGCAGATCTCCGGCCACCTCTCCACGGACGCCGATCACCACCACATCCACCAGGTCTGCGCCCACTGGCGAGCCTTCACCTATCCTCTGGCCGCCTTCCGCCCGTGGATCCTCGCCCACCGCACGGCCCGGAGCCGACCGCCACCACCCGCCTGGTGTTACTCCGCCTGGCTCCCCGCCGCCACCTCCAGCGGGAGGTGGACATCGGCGACCGCCGGCCGGCTTCCCGTACTGCTACGGCGCATCTCGCGGCTGGCTCGCCCTGGCCGACGGCGCCCTCCCCACACGCGGCTTGTGCTGTGGGACCCGGCCTCCGGCGCCGAGCTCCGCCTCCCGTCCCGCCCTGCCCGGCTTCGCCCAGGTCTTCCTCTCCGCCGACCCGCTTGCCTCGCCGGACTGGGTGGCGGTCACAAGCCAGCCCCACGGCAACATGGGGCGCAGAAGACCTTCTTCTGACGGCCAGGGACGCCGCCGCCTGGAGAGTCCTGTGCGACCGACCCACCGCCGGTATCGTCAGCGTCGCGTTCCACGAGGGGAGCATATACTGCTTGGATTGGATGCAAGTCCTCGTCGTCTGCGACCTCAACCCTGGGCCGGCGCCGGCGCTGGCGCCATTCCAGATCAGGAACATCGGCAGCGCTATGAACCGTCTCTGCAGCTGCCACAGCTTCCACGGCGTCAACGGGGGATACTTGGTGTCCTGCGCCGGCGACTTGCTGCTCGTCGTCGTGCGCAAGGACAGCGGACACCCGTCCTTCGCCGAGATCTATAAGCTGCAACCGGAGCTGGAGCTCGGCGATAGAGTGAGGGACCTTGGCGAGCACTCGCTCTTCCTTGGTCGCGGCCAAAGCTTTGCGCTTTCTGCCAAGGAGTTCCCTGCTATCAAGCGAAACCATCGCTGCCATACGCGCTATGCCACCAAATGATTTCTCTGTAACAAACCACACCAAAGAACCATGGCCTCATTGCCTGGTTGGGCGTTTGTCTTGGATCTAGCTTCAGATACTCTGGAAGAAATCCCATGCCCACCTCTCAGTTGTCCATGGTACGGAAGGCTACCCAGGTGCATGGCATGATTATGAAAATTGAGATGTGCTTTAATTTCCACATATACAGAAGTATTTGAGCAATTCGTAATGAAAATTTTGATTCATGTTGTTTTCCTACTCTTTTAAACATCACAGCAAATTCTTAGGATTGGAAGGGGTAACGGAAACAACAAAAAAAGTATGTTAATGATGTGAAGAAAGAACCTGACTATTATGCACTATTACGTTCAGAATGTATATATGGAAA
This sequence comes from Cenchrus purpureus, assembly GCA_022644695.1. NCBI lineage: Eukaryota > Viridiplantae > Streptophyta > Magnoliopsida > Poales > Poaceae > Cenchrus > Cenchrus purpureus. Next base: position 197,152,073 of record CP053461.1, on the reverse strand, counting down.
AGCATGCAGCGGGGAAGTAAGGCCCGATTGTGCTTTGATCTGAACTCGTCAGCTTTCGACCCAAAAGAAGAAAGTGTGTGGACTGTGGACAAAGTGGTATGTACCTCATGTAAAGCTAAAGTTTTCATACTTGATGGTATTATTTTTGCATTTATTCACAGCATCGTCCTTTGTAAAAAAGTGCTTGTATCTACTAGAAGTATTACAAAATCAAATAATATTTATTGAACAAGGAGTTTGTGAGCAAATATTTTTTTTTACCAGTTGCAACGCAAGGGTAAGTTTGCTAGTTTCAGTATGTCTTTGATTTTTTTCCGATCGAATTAATAACGTCTCACGCCATGCATGCAGACCTAATTAATATATAGGAGTAAACGGAGTATCTTGCAGGTTGGTGCACACATGACATGCTGCAGCGTGTCCCTCGTCGGTCGTCGCTGATCCACTTATAATTGGGATGGTAGTTGAGAACGTGGCACGATCTGTAGCTGCTGATGAATTTCTAATCGAAGCAAGCGAGAGACTAGTAGTATATATATTGCGCACGTTTCGCTTACAGGAAACTAATTATACCCCAAATAACGTGACCAAGGTTCGAGATGTGCTCATGGATAGCGAGACGACTGAGGTGACTTGGTCAATCTTCAGAATCTGCTACGCTAGCTCATGTTTTCGGAGGTGCTAGTAAGAGTAGGTTTCGTGTGCAGACGTGTATGTGAACATCTGTATATGTATTGCGTGATTATCGCAAAGAAAATGTGTATTTGTAGTAATGTAAATTCTCATAATCGCATAATGCGACCGATGCTCACATACAACACCCATATCGCCTCTACAACTATAAACTCAAGCACCCAATTGTACCTCTACGAGCACTTGCGAAAGACCGAGCCAACAAATTATCACCACCGTCACCTCTTTATCGACGGGCATGCCATCTACTACAGAAAGGATAATGTTGTTTAAATCTCGAAATAAATTTAGAAAAAAATACAAGCAACTTTGAACATAGATAAGTATGTTGCACCACACAAAAATAAGTAATTATGTTTACTAGTCCATATTCGTATACACAGCTTGGTCGAACTGAACTCCTACCAATTGATTCCTTGAGAAAGAGTATATGAAGCGTACTCACGAATGACATTTGCTAGAGGTAATAATAAAAGCTGTAAAAGGTGGAACTAACAGATCACACGTACGCACGGATCCACACATGCACAACTTTAGGTTATGCATCTTTGGTTTTTTCTTGGATCAAAATGTCTAACGTCTCACGCGCCGTGAGTCACGTAATCAAAACTCTTTAACCGGTGGCCTCTGCCGCGGCCTCCTGGGCTGTCTACGTCGTCCGCATTTTCCGTCCGTTCGATCGTCTCAATCTGATGGTCAGCAACCTACCAGCGGCGCGTGGTTTTTTATGAAAAAACCCTTCGTTTATGCGTAATTCTGTTTCGTGTCCGGGAAGTCCTTCCACTACAGGAACCGCGTTCGATTTTCTTTCGCAAAACACCCCGTGTTGTAAAATATTTCTCTACCAAGAAGACGAAATTCCGATTTCGCGGCATATTTGCAGAAAACCGCCCGCCTGCGCTTTTGCGAAAAAGACCCCCCACCGCTCCGCCGCCCGCGGGCGTCCTTATCCATCCCCTTCTCTCTCCCTGTCCTTCTCCTTTCTCCACCGTGCGCTCGGCCGCTCGCCCCCGCCCCGAACCCTGCCCGGTCCCCGAAACCCTGGCGGCGGCGACCCTCGCCGGCCAGATCCGGCCGACGCCCTGGCGCCTCCCTCTTCCCTCCGCGCGGATCCGACGCGGGAGGTGGTGAATCGGGCGCCGCGCCGCGCCGTGCCGCCACCCATCCTCTCCCTCCTCCCCGTCGCGGACGTGCCTCCCCGCCGCGCCGTCGCTCCTCCCCGCCGCGGGCGTGCGTCGCCGCCGCGCTGTGCCACCGTCCATTTCCTCCACCGCATCTCCTCCCCGGCCTCCGTCTTTTTTTTACTAGGTTCGTCAGGCGGCGACGGCGACCCAAATCCGCGAGGGTACGCAGCTTTCAGCGCAATCGATTTGGACCTCGCTTCGCTCGCCTTGGCTGACAACGGTGGCGTTTCTTGTTCGGTGAATTGTGCAGGGCAAGAGGTCGGTCCGGAAGAAGGAGGCCCAGAGCCCGGACCAGATGATGTGCGCGTTCGACCTTCTCGCGACGGTGGCCGGGAAGCTGCTTGATGAGGGCGAGGGCTCGCTCGGGAACACGAGCACCGGTGCCCCGGCCTTGCCTGCGTGCACCAAGGATGTCCGCGTGAAGCAGGAGCAGTGCGACGAGGAAATGAAGCATTTCAAGCACGAGGTAACGGATCAGGATAGCTGCAACGAGAGCGCAATTCTTCCCCACAATGTGTTTCCGCGGTCGGCGAATCATGCTCGGAACGAGTTACTTCCACACAGGAATTTCCTCTTTATGCTATTTCCTTGCTTTCTTACTCAGGAGTAATAATATTTTTACTTCTGCAGCAAACAAGGGGACCAATTCAACGCCATTCCAGAAATCTTGTGCATCAAACGATTGCCATGGTAAAATTTTACTCCCTCAAGAAAAAAAAACTCCTGTCTATATCTGGTCCTTAGATGTCTTTTATTATTGCAGTGAAACTTAGAATTAAGTCTTTCAAGGTGCCTGAACTTCTTGTGGAAATCCCAGAAAGTGCAACAGTTGGGTCACTAAAGGTATGTAGAGGACATCCATTTAGTATCATGTGTAAATAGGTTGCAGGTTTCTTGTGCTCGATGGGTTTGTCTGTGGTTTAATCAGTATTTCCAATGCAGAAAACTGTTCTTGAGGCGGTGACTGCCATTCTTGGAGGTGGTCTACGCGTGGGTGTTCTTCACCATGGAAAGAAAGTCAGAGATGATAGTAAAACTTTAATGCAGGCTGGGATTGGTCAGGATGATATGATGCTTGACGACCTTGGTTTTTCACTCGAGCCCAACTGTACACATAACCTGTCGCAAGCCCAAGCTCATGAAGATACCAGTTTCCTGGAAACCATTGATACTACTGAACCCCTCGCAAGGTAAAAAAACTATGTTCTAAACAATTCACTGGCAGGCTATAACTGTAGGTGCCTCCGCAGTTAAACCTGACCCAGATATCTGATACAGGATTGTGCCTGCTGACTCATCTTCCAAGCATGGTGAAGATGATGTCTCCCAGGATCTTGCACTAACTCCCTTAGAAATGAACTATCATGGCAGTGACCATGATTCAGTGCACTCCCCTGGGGGCTTCTCATCACCTGATAAAGTGTCCACAAACTCTCGAGCTTTAGTTGCTGTTCCACCTACAGATCCCAATGCAGGGGCTGTAGTTCCAGTGAACAAGTCAAAGAGGTCACCGGAGCAGGGGCAACGCAGGATCAGGCGTCCGTTCTCTGTTGCTGAAGTAGAAGCACTTGTGCTTGCAGTCGAAAAGCTTGGAACTGGAAGGTACAATTGCTTATTCAATGACCATTTTCCTTGATATATGGGTAGTATACAGTATAGTTTTGGGCACAAACAATTTACGTATTAATCCACATGCAAACAGGTTTTCTATAAAAAAAATATGACCATGCAACAAGCTCCTGAATTTTGAGTATTGGCCTGTTATTCTTTTCATCCAGCACCTGGATGGATATATTAATATTCCAAAAGCTGTATGTAGAAAAGCTCTACTCCAATGTTTATCAAAACAATCAAACTGATCCAGAATTCCAGATATGTGATGGCAAGAGTTGTAAAGCATATCATCAAATTGTTCCCAAAGGACATGTTAAACAATTGAGTACTAACACACTAGAGTAGAAGGTGCCTACAAAAACTACATATATCAATTTAGAATCAATAACAATAGATCCTAATGATATTTTTAAAAAGGATAAAAATACAAAAAGAAGCTCCAAAGTGTGTCCTTCTCTGTTTTTTTATCCCAGTCTCTATGGGGTTAGTATGATTCAGTGCTCTGTGGAAGAGAATTGCGTGTGAACAATACTCTTCATATTGCCTACATTGATAACCAGGTTGAAAGTGCACCTCCCTCTTTCATTTGGTCATGATTGGGAGCTTGCACTGGTTGCACTTTATGAATGTGTTGTGAGGCTTTATGCTTCTTTGGTAAATGCCAATACCTATCATCAACCACATCTCAAAACAAAACAATGTAGCTCAGTATGATAAAGCTATTTTGTTTTATGCATTTATGTGTGCGCTATTTGATCTGCAGGTGTTGAGGCTGGTAAAACGGCAGCTGGAGAAGTATTGACACTTCAGAAAAGAGTGCTGATTGTATTAAATGAGGCCATGTATGAAATCCCTTTTTTTGGTTATTGTTTCTCTTTTTTTTGGTTATTGTTTCTCTATGAAGTCATCGGTGATAGCTTCAGTGTGTTGTGTCTAATGTCTGGTGTTTGTCTTTTCAGATCTGTGTGACTGAGGGCAGGAATTTCATTGGTTCTTTATGGATCCTGAGGGCTCTGCTTGCTAGAGGGAGGGCAAGGTAAGTTGGAGTCCAAGATGAGGAACAGAAATGATGCAGGGCAGAGCAAGAGGCCCATTGTGCTGTGCTGCATGATCAGTGTGTCTCTATGCCTTCTCTTTCTGTATTTTTCAGGCTCGTAGTCTTTTTTCTTTTGTGGGTTGTTAGTTCATTCATTATTTTAATTGTTTGTTTTCTTCGGTGTTAAGGTGTGTGATGACCGGCACTCGGAGCTGATCCCTTCTTTGATAGGAAGTTGATATCAAATGAGGCTGAAGCTGGATTCAAACCTGATAGAGCTCTTTGAGAGGTATTGCCTTCCATGACGCTTTAATTGCTTGATTCCTCCATGGCTCCGCTACACGGATATGGGGATATTACTTATCTAACTCTTCTATCAAAGTTTTTGAGTTATAGCTTAGTTTACTTGAGTTTATAGACGGACTATTCTAAGTTTTTCAACCAAACTTTTTAATGCCTTCATGTAATCAAGAATATAAGCTCTTTTGCATTTACACAGCACTTAGATGATTAGGTTTCACTCGCTAACATGTTTGTTTAATGGTAAATGTAGCATACATCTATCGCTACGGTTTCTATTTTGCATTTATAAACCCAACTCTATCCTGACATTTCAAGAAAAATAAAAAAACAAATGGTAAGGCCAGGGACAGTAGCACCGCGAGAGATCAGAAAGTGCCAGAAATCTACTATGCCGCTTATCCCCTTTGTTGCATTCATTCGTTTGGTGGGTGCAGCTGCACTACATCGTGTACTTGTTCCCCATAAAAATGGGTTGGAACTGCAGACTGTCTGATGGAAGCTATTGCTGCTTCTGATAATTTTGCAGGTGAGGGAGATCACTGAGTTCTACTCAAAGGGCAACGTAACGCGCTGGACCCCAGAAGCGCTCCTTGCAATGCAAGAGGTTTATCCTTATACCTATACGGCTATACCTAATGGCTTATATTTTCTTTAGATAGTTTGTTATGAAGTTCTTTTCTCTTAATTGGTATTTTAATACTACTACTAACAATTTCAGATTGTGACCTTTCTGGGTGATATTTTTTTACTGTTAAATTACTTTTGCGTGATTGCTCTGGTTAATTAAGAGTTTCATATTGTGAGGCTTGAGCATGCACATATTTTGACTTCTCGGATTGTTTTTCTTCATGTCTACAGGCAGCAAAATTCCACCTGATCGAACTATTCCAAGTATCAAACCTTTTTGCCATCCACACCAAATGTGTTACCATCAGTATGTTGTCATTGAATGACACCTTTTCTTTGCATTCTTTTCAGCAAATGGAAATATATGTGATAAAATATCAGTTAAATGATTCTTTGATGTTTGTGCTGATATTTGATATGGTATTTCATTTGGATCTGAAGATGATGTTTCAAGCAGCAAAATTGGTAATGAGTAGACAACAAATCGACAATGTGTAGTTGGTTTGTCCAAAGTGCATTCCTCAATTAAAAAAAAGGCCATTACAGTCATACGGTGTGTTTCTCAATAAAGATCTAAGCAAATAGAGTGGACCGGACTAATGGAGTTTGCTAAACAGTAAATACATAAACAAATGTTGGCTAAAAATTCTGAAATGCCAAGGATATAGGTTCAGTTTTTGTATTTATTCTGGCCTAAGTTGTATGAGTGTAAAATGTTTTCTGAAATGAAAGGCATGTTTGCGATCCAATCATTGCTGCATTTGCAAGTCATTATGTTTTCCTTTTGTTATGGTAAAAATCACACCAATTACAAGTGTTTACCTTGCTGTTGCAGTGCAAAAGGACATACAGCTTGCAAGGCGTATTGGGAGGAAGATTTTGCTGAACCCTACTTGCCACGTGTAGGACGTGAAGTATGGATTGTTGGCCTTAGCAGCCTTAGCATCTTGGAGTGTAATGTAGATGTATCTTAATCCAGGAAGTAGCTTATAGTCAACCTGATTTGCTAGGTGGCTTTTGGAGCAGCCTGAAATTGGCTAAGACTTCAGTAGATTTTATGAGACACGTTTGTAATTCAGGTGTTTAATGCTACTGTATGTTATATTTTGAAATAAATTTGTACTCCTTTTTTATGGTATTAGATGCATTTTCTACCACCAAAGCTTAGCAAGCCTATTAGCTCTAAGATGGAACGAGTAAGTGGCATGCCGGAGGCGTGCCCCCAGACTCTAGTAATGTGAATATTGATACGAATTGCAACTTGCTGCGTCGCCCACGTGGTGGCTGGGATGGTAGTTGAGGACGTTTCGCTTACGGGAGAGAAAACGACAAGGAAAGAGGGAGCTGACCGGACACCTGTTTGGATCCTCGGCTATATCTACTACAGCATGCTTGCATTGGCTAGGCTCAGCAGTCAGCACTTTTACCAGCAAAAGCTCAGCAGTCTTGGGCAAATTAAAATCGGGCGCGCGCGGACAAATGAGCACCAAATCAGGTTCGTTCAAAACAAACTTCATTTTTTTCATTAACTCTCTTCCTTTTTCATGCTTCGCAGTTCACAACTATCTATTCATCCTTGGCCTTCCTCAGTGATTTTTTTCTGCATCACTAATAACCAATGCTCCATAAATCAGCATCGCATAACAATAATCCTCTAGAAGAGCAAAGAGCTAGCAGATTCCTTCTCCCTCTTCTATCATACGCTGATGAGATGATCCCTGCGTTTTTTCTTTGGCACTAGACAGGCTACAGAGACTGAACTTATTGATCCTCAATCTTAAGCATGCCCTCAAGCTCTGATATATTGTATGCCATCTTATAACTATTATTACATGGGGTTGTAAATGTAGTATTTCTTTTGTCTTGGGACTATAAAGTTCTATTATTTGAAAAAAAGAAGAAAAAAATCCAGAAAGAAGGTTCTTGAATAAGCTTGAGCCCTAATTATATTAGAAAGATAATGCAATGAAGTTGCTCATAATTTAGCTCAACCTGCAAAGGGAACGGTGCAAACAGTACTCAAATCTGATTGTAATTTGGTAATTATTATCATATAGAAAAAAATTGATTGTGATTTCATATGTATCTGATGAATATAAGCACTATTTTCTTCTAGTAGAAAGAAAATCCAGGAAAAAAAACTCGTAGCGGACTTGGAACGAGTCCACCCGTCAACTACCCAAACGACGCGGCTGCTTCTTCTCTTCTTCCTCCACCGTCCGTACTCGTCGTCTTCTCCACCCGGTCGACGGAACGGAACTGCAAAACCGTCTCCCTTCTCGTACGGGTATATACAGAAGAAAATCATCACTACCAGCCGCAGCAATTCCTTGCCCCTCCCATAGTGCCTAGAACCTCTCTCTCCTCCGGAGCACAAGGTTCTAGAAGGCGTGCCCCCCGCGGCCAGGATGTGCGGGATCTTCGCCTACCTCAACTACAATGTGTCGCGGGAGCGCCGCTACATCCTCGAGGTCCTCTTCAACGGCCTCCGCCGCCTCGAGTACCGCGGCTACGACTCCTCCGGGATCGCGCTCGACGCGGACCGCCCCGCCGCCTCCTCCTCCTCTGCTTCCCCTTCTGATGCGCCGTACGCTGGGGCGCCGCCTCTTGTGTTCCGCCAGGAGGGCAAGATCGAGAACCTCGTGCGATCCGTCTACTCCGGTCAGTTCCTGAATGCTTCCTGGCGGATATTTTCGCGACTTGTTTTATTTGGGGCTGAGTTGTCTGTTTTCCATCGGTAAAGCTTCGATTTTGGCCGGGTTTCGGATCCAATTTCGGGGGAATTTTGTTACCTGCTGACGTGTTTTTAGATAGTTCTACTGTCATCACCTGCCATTTCTTCGCTACTGGAATCGACAATTACCAAAATTTAGCATCCACGTTCTCATTATCTCGAATTATACATGGTTGTATGAAATTCCAAATGTTGAATTGGCCATTCGGTTCAATCAGGGGCTTTCTTCATGACATTTGTCAATATATTTCTTATGCAAGTTGGCACTCGAAGGCCTCCCATTTTCATTTCTTTCCAAGTCCAATAGTCCATGCTACAAAGTTTCCATCACACTTTTGATCCTCTGCAATAGCCATCAACTGTCGGAGTGCTCAGAAGCTAATCTTACACCCAGCTTTCATGTTTGCGTTTTTCAGAGGTCGATCAGAAGGATGTGAACCTGGATGCTGCGTTCAATGTACATGCTGGAATTGCCCACACCAGATGGGCCACACATGGTGTGCCTGCTCCGAGAAACAGCCACCCCCAATCTTCTGGTGCCAGTGACGAGTTCTTGGTCGTCCACAATGGCATCATCACCAACTATGAGGTCTGCTTACTCTGTCATTGTGATAATGTATAATACAACTGCATTGTTTGTTTCATACAGTGGCGTCATCATAAACTTGTTGTGACATTGTTAGATAGAATCCTTGCATATTGTTTGTTGATTCTATATTATATTTACAGTTGTTAGTGCATATGGATCATTGAAACACATGCCTGCACCAACTTGTGCCCCATGTGAAAGTCTGTGCTTTGAGCCCCTCCACATGGGATGTCTTGTTATCCTCCTCCTTATTTTTTTAAAGTGGGAATCTGCCCATTAGTTTAAAGCTCATAAAATTACTGGTACTTAGGAACAGTTACTGCAGTACATTATTTACTGTTTAACAAATGGAATATCAAGAACTGTCTTCTTAGTTGTGAAGGTTGTTTCACCACAGTCTGGATTTTTTTTGTCTTAATTATGTAAATGACGATTCACAATGTAAGATTTTAAAGTTCATCTTGTACATTTGTGACACTCAAGCCTCAACCATTTGAAACTTGAATGTATGTGACCATTTACCATTTTACACTTATATGGCACCGTATACATGGTAAATAATTCTAACTTGATCTTTTGACATATTTGTTCAGGTCCTGAAAGAGACACTAATTAGGCATGGTTTCACCTTTGAGTCTGATACAGATACAGAAGTCATCCCTAAACTAGCAAAGTTTGTTTTCGATCAGTCGCATGATGAAGAAGGTAATATGTTTTTATCTTGAAATTGCAATATTGCTGCCATAAGCAAAAGCAGAAAAGATGTACCCTCTGATATTTATCTGGACCATTTAGTCTGTAGTTTCTCTTAAAATTATTTTCTTTTTAGGGCTCTTGAATTATTTCCGTGGAGCATTGTACTATGGCTAAAACATTTATATTGTCCTCGAGGAAGTAGATAAGGCAATAGTTGATACACATATTTGCTATTTCGGTCTGCTCAACAATTTGTAATATAATGTAGAGCTAGAGCTAGAGACTCTTAGGCAACATACTACTACAAACTTTGCTGGAGAGTTCCTTGAGCATGGAAGAATACTTACCATCGCATTACAGAATATATATTTTTTGAATGAACCGTTACAGAATATATATATTTGTTGACTGAATTCATCTGTGACTTCTCAGTTCTCACTACAAAAATTCTTTACATTGTTTTTCATTCCTCAGGTGATGTGACATTTAGCCAAGTTGTTATGGAAGTTATGAGGCAGCTGGAAGGAGCCTATGCACTTATCTTTAAAAGTCCACACTATCCAAATGAATTGATTGCATGCAAGCGAGGCAGCACACTGATACTTGGTGTCAATGTAAGTGAAATAGCATCCTTGTACCCTTGACCTATTGAGTAAGTTTAATATGAGTAAAATGAAGTTATCTTCGTTTTAAGTGTTTGTTCTGATATTCATATTCTGTTGTCGTGAGGCACTAAAGTTAACCTTTTCTTGTCGCTATCTACTTAAAAAATATGTGACAGGGTAAACAGCATCACAGTAAGCATAAAGCATTAAAGAAGATGTTGATTGCATTATTCGGATGGAATAGTATCCTAGAATTGACATTTATTATAACAATCTTCTCTCATCAAGTGAAATTCTTAGCAAGGTCCACCTATAGTAATGAACCTGTTAATTGCCACATGGTTTTCTTTGCACTGTTCGACCTTAAGAACCATGCAGTTCGACAGTTCATTCAATATTGATTTTTTTTATGAGTGACCTTTTCAGTATAACATTTTGACATGACTGTACTTCACATTTTGTTATTGTACATGTATAGATCTTACAATCTTCTTTATTGATTCTGAACTCTTTCCTATATAATATACAAATCATGGCCAATGTCTCTTATTTTCCAGGAATTGAGTGGACAACAAAATGGCAAACAATTTCATGATGTCAAAACCTTGACAACAAATGGAAAGCCCAAAGAATTATTCTTCTCCAGTGACCTATGTGCTATTGTAGAACATACGAAGAAGTATTTAGCTCTTGAAGATAATGAAATTGTTCATATTAAGGTATTCTTTAAGAGCTTCCTTGTTAGTTTACATGCATTTTCTGGTTTTTAAGTTGCTGTATTTCTGTTTGAGATTCTCTAGACCTCGATATCATCAATGCTATTCTTGATTCCCTGCCACCATGATGTTATATCCAAGAAATATAATCCCTTACCTTCTATTATGCCTGATTGGTTTAAGCATTGCAGGATGGCAGTGTGTCAATCCTGAAGTTTGACCCTCACAAAGAGAAGCCAGCATCTGTGCAACGAGCATTATCTGTTCTTGAGATGGAAGTTGAGCAAATAAAGAAAGGAAGTTATGATCACTTCATGCAAAAAGAAATCCATGAACAGCCACATTCTTTGACAACAACAATGAGGGTAGGCTAAAGGATGGTGAGGTTCTTTTAGGTGGACTGAAGGAACATCTCAGAACAATTAGGCGCTGTAGAAGGGTAGTTTTTATAGGCTGTGGTACAAGTTACAATGCTGCCTTAGCTGCAAGACCTTTTGTGGAAGAACTGACAGGTAGGTCCGACCAATTGCTTCAGCTGTATTGCCTTTATGAGGAAAATTTTGGAATTCCTCAAAGCAATTAGAATTTAGTTAACGATCCTGTAGCTTAAGTCCTTTTTTCTTGCTTTCGGATAACAGGTATTCCTGTGACTATGGAGGTTGCAAGTGATTTGCTGGACAGACAAGGTCCCATCTATAGGGAAGACACTGCAGTTTTTGTTAGTCAGTCAGGGGAGACAGCAGATACCCTCCTAGCTCTTGATTATGCGCTAGAAAATGGAGCCCTTTGTGTTGGCATAACAAATACTGTTGGAAGCACACTGTCGAGAAAAACACATTGTGGAGTTCATGTTAATGCTGGTTGTGAGATTGGTGTTGCCAGTACCAAGGTTGGTCTATTTAAATTTTCTTGCTGTAATGGTTCATCCTCTCTCTGTTTTTTTTTACCATCTCAATTCTTATGTCCTAACATACCTGCCAATGTTGCAGGCATATACAAGTCAAATAGTAGCCATGGCGATGATGGCTTTGGCTATTGGATCTGATCAAATATCCACTCAAGCTAGAAGGAATTCTATCATCAGTGGACTCACCAGCCTTCCAAGTATGTTGCATTGATACAAAAGTTTATTATGCTGCCAAGCAAAATGCTGTTTTTGACTGATGGTCTTGAATGTGATGCAGGCTGCGTCAGTGAAGTTCTCAAACTTGATTCTGAAATGAAGGAGCTTGCCTCTTCCTTGATCGATTCAGAGTCCCTTCTTGTGTTCGGAAGAGGTTATAACTATGCCACCGCACTAGAGGGCGCCCTCAAAGTTAAGGAGGTCGCGCTGATGCACAGCGAAGGCATGCTTGCTGGTGAGATGAAGCATGGGCCGCTGGCACTGGTGGATGAAAACCTCCCCATCATTGTTATTGCGACACGTGATGCATGCTTCAGGTAAATAATCCAGCTCTCTGGAAACTAACCAGTTCAGCTTTTGGTTTTATTATCAGTAACAAGGCTTTGCTTAACAAGTTCCCCAACCTGCTGCAGCAAGCAACAATCGGTGATCCAGCAGCTACTCTCACGCAGAGGGCGCCTGATAGTGATGTGCTCGAAGGGAGACGCAACCGCTGTATGCTCTAACGGATCCAGCAGAGTTATTGAAGTTCCAGAGGTTGCAGACTGTCTGCAGCCCGTGATCAACATAATTCCGTTGCAGGTTTGTCTAAGCTTGTTTTGTTTTTTTATGTTTAATTACACTAGGTGCAATTCTGTTGATTGAACAAATTCTGTTATGTTTTGGTTCAGTTGCTGGCGTACCATCTGACAGTGCTCCGTGGATTCGATGTGGACCAACCAAGGAATCTGGCGAAGAGCGTGACCACGCAGTAGATGGAGGTAGAGGAGATGTGTGACTTGTATCCTTGTGTTGTATGGGGCAGGGTAGCATGCTGGCTGTAGCTTTTTGTTTTTTTTTTGAGTAGAGCTGTAGCTTTTTGTTAGTGTAATTATTTATTACTATTGTTCTTGAGGTGGCTAACTAGTACGGTATGTTAAACAAGTGACTGTGAAATGCATGTCACAAATGTTATATTTGAGAAAGAAATGTGGAGGATTGAGATTGACTGTGTTTAGTATGTAACTAAATAGGCTCGCTAGCCCTTTTGTACCATGCAGATAACTAACTAAATAAACTAAATAACGCTCATGTAGCGTCGCTGATGGGCCGATTTGTTTTTTTTATCAGTCGATTTGTTTTTGTTTTTTTTTGGTACAAGGAAGGAAGAAGAATTACAAGGAGGAAACCGAAGAGAGATCAAGTCGATTCCGACGCGGAGACCAATCGACCGCGACGTTTCCTCCTAATACCGTTATTATATATCTTCACGATTGATTCGACGCTCTGGATCCAAAGCTCTCCGCGCCGCGGCGAAAGGTACTCTTTTTTTTTTTTGGCTGGTATGGTGCTTCTACAGCTGCTCCCTCTGTCTGTTCCATAAAGGGACTACATGATTTCACCCATGTTTTTAAAAAAGTCAAAAAATAGAAATTTATATTTTTAGATTTTATTTTAATAAATAGGAATAAGAGAAAAAGAGGACGGAGGTCATATATTTATACGCTATGTTACCATTCTCTAGATCATATATTTATATCTTCAACTGATTTTCTGTGGTTAATATCATACCTCTGTGAGTAGCATGCTACAAAATTCTCGTAGTAGAGAAAAATGCAGGATCAATAATTTAGTTTGGTTCTCTATCAACAAAATTATCAATAATTTAAAATAATTCAGAAAACCTGTTCGCGCTGGGCTGAATCTGGCCCAACTCTAAATTCTTAGATCCGGTTTTTTCTAATACTAAGAAAAAAAGAAGAAGAAATTCTCCGGAATGAGCCGAACCCACCCGCAACCTCTTCACTCCATCTCGCTCGCCCAGTCGCCCTCCCCTCCCCTCCCCTCCTGCTCTAAAGTCTAACCTAGCGGCAGCTCACACGGGCCCAACCCTCCTCTCTCCCCGCCGGCCGCCACCATGGACGCCGGCGACGAGTCCACACCGGCGACAACACATCCGGAGGGTGCGCCCTGCCCCTTGGATTCGCACCCTCACAGTGTCTGCGCACACTGCCACCATCGATCGCACCCTCAGTGTCTGCGCATACTGCCACCATCGACACGAAGCGGATAGTCAATCGCTTGAAGCAGTAGAGCGGTGGTATGCACACAAGACAACATTTCTTTCTTTCTTTTTTTTTTTGGGAAAGGTTGCATTTTTAGCTTGCTACTAGTTCGTGCCTCGTGCATTGTTACTTACCCTCAATGTTCCTACTGTGTTTATGTAACATCCCAGAAATTTTGAACATTTTGCCAAGTGTGAATTTTTACAAAAATTTAAAACTTTTTGTTTGAACATATGTGCTACCAAATTTAATCCCAATTTGCTAGCTTCTCATCTTAAATCCATATAATGTAAAACCATATAAAAATTATTTTAAAATTATAGTATAAATGTGATTTGGATTTTATGGATTTTATTTGTTTTATTTATTGAGTGTTTGAATTTGAAAGTATTCAAATTTAACTATGGTTTAAAACCCTTAATTCAAAACTATATTCAAAAACCCTTCTAACTATCTTGGGCCAGCCAACAACCCCCAAGTCTATTACCACCCTCACCTCGGCGAACGCCTTCCACCCCGCCTTCACTCCTGCCCAAGTTGGTCTTGGCTTAACTTACCTAGCAGTCACCGCCGTGGGACGACGCCTCACCGCCTCATCTGATACTGGCCAACCCGCAGGGGAGGCGCACGCGGCCGGAAGCCCAGCTGGGCCTGACACCGCACGCACCGCCGCACCCACGCTCTTTTCTTCTCTCCGTCGCGACCTGGCGCGATCATGCCACTCCCGCGGCCATGTCACCGCCCAGCAGCCCACTTGGAGCCCGCCTGCCCACCCTTAGCCTCGATGTGCAAGCTTAACCCCAAGCGAGGCCCCTGCAAGGCAACCGCATTGGGATTCTCCCTTGTTTCCCTGTTTCGGCCGAGAGAGAGGAGAGAGGGAAGAGGAGAAGGGAGGCGAGAGGACGCCACGCCGAGCGCCCCAAAGTGCCGGACGAGAAGGAAGGCCGTCCACGAGCCGGTGGAAGCCGAGTGAGCAGGACGACGCCGCCGCCGCCGCCGCTGTCAACCTTCCCGCCATCGCGTCTACATCTCCGCAGCCATACAGCCCGCACCGCATCCTTCTCCACCCGCACTCGACCACCCGAGCGCGCGTGCCGCCACGCTCGCGCCGAGCTGCCGATCCCTCTCGCCCGCCTTTCCGCCGCTTTCCCGCAGGATCCCATCTCCGCTCCGCCGGGCACCCCCATCCCCAGAAGCCTTACTCACCGAACCTGCCGCCGCTGACATGCTGTGGCGCCCGCCGCAACACTGCCTCGCCTGAACCCAGATGCCGTGCCGCTGTATGTGTGTGTTGTGTGCGCCAAGGAGCTCACTCCCATGAGTTCGTGACGCCGCTGACCATTCCACCGCCATGACGCTGGCCGTTACGGACTCCTCGCCGAGGATTCGCCAGACCTCGGCCGCCACGCCGCGCCGTGATAGGCCCGAACGCCGCAAGGGGCTCGTGAACACGCACGCATATGTGAACACCGGCACCCGCCATCCGCTAACATCCATCCGCTTGTCGCTTTTGCCGAGTCGCCGCCGCCTATCGCCATCGCTGCCGCCTCGCTCACACGAGCTCGCCGCCGCGGTCGCGCCGCTCCTGTGCACTCCCCGTCCGAGGCGCGCGAGATAACCGCATGCCCCCAAGAGATCCTCGATCTTCGCTGCGCTTCGAAGCTTCGCGAACCATCAAAGCGCCGCCGCCCGCCCGATTCGCGCGGCGGACGCGCGACGAGCGACGCAGCAGGTGGCATGCCTCGCCCTCTCGGAGGTGCCGGCCGCCACTTCTCCTGGGCTCGAATCTAACGGCGGGCCGACTAACCCAAAGAAGGCCCACCTTGGTCCCTTTCTTTTCTAAGCTCCAGTATTTTGTTCGTGGTGATCGAAAGGACTTCGCCTTTCTAGCCCAGAGACTAGTCCAGCCGATTTCGCCCACTCACCTCTTTGGCCCACCATTCGCGGACGATGACGTCATGTGGCTCATCGCCTATTTTCAAAATTAAAAATCCTTTATTTGTTTTACAAATGATTTTGGAAATTAATTTATAAAATCTTTAATCTTTAAAATTCCTAACTAATTATCCGAGTTCAAAATTATGAAACCACTTGCGTTGGATTCATAATTCCGAGGCGCTCGCGGCTACCCTATCCTTATCCTCTCTTACCCATGAACCAAACCCCGCTTTTGCCTCGCGATTTGGAGTGTGATTCGTGGGTCGCCACAGGCGCTATTGTGGGTCCGGGACGGAGCCCCGACGCAACCAGCGTTGCGATGTGAATAACTACCCGTGTCATGTTCACACCGCTTTACCTTGCTTGCACCCTTCCACCACTTTGTGCCGCGAACTCCGCATACCCGCTTCTCGCCATTTTGTGCAACAAGCGTGCAGTACCTGGAGTGCAACTCAGAGGTCACACAGGATGGATCGTCATAGCAGGGCGCTAACTTCACGCTTGTGCCGCTGCAACCCTTTCCTCCTCTCACGCTCGCTTATCGCATGCCGCTCGTTTCTCCTTTCATCTTCCCCCCCTTGCCTACGACACCTTTCGGCAACCCAACCTTGAACTAACCCTTCTCTCTAACTTGTTTCTAGTATATAAAGCTAGTAGCTTAAAACTATTTTAATATAAAACTAATTACTTTGATTTCCTTAAATTAAATTAGTGTTGCTTGTAGCTAGTTCGATTCATTTTGGTTCTTCTAAATTGATGTTATTTGGAGTTATTGCCTAGATGATTGTCGTTATTTATTTCGCGTCGCATCTCGTGTAGGCTTGTGATCATGTTTGAAGACCCGAGCTGCGACGACTCAGCCGTGACGTTTGGGAAGACCTTGACCGAAGGAAGGGCCCAACCTCTACTACTCTCACGACGACTACAGCGGTGTCATGTCACTCCGACCATGTAGATCCCATGCATGCTATTTAGTTGCTAGTGCTTTATTTATGATGCTTTGGATGATTGAAATGCATAGACAATCTTTTAGCCATGCCTTGGATTTGATATACCTGTTCCTTGAACTTCCTACCTTTGGGACTAGCTACGGACCCTAGCTAGTCCCCTGATATTTCTATCCATACATTTTACATTTACGTGATATGGATGGATCTCTGGTTTGGCGAGATTGGGATATCTCGGTATTCTAGCGTGTGTTTTGGGTGAGTGTGTATCCTTGACGCAGTTACCGCGGAGGAGCCGCTTTGGTTACTTGTGAAGCTTTGTCTAGGGAGATGCGACTGGCCTCCGCCCTAGCGGCGTGTCGGACGGTGGAGTTGGTGAGTGCTCGCTCTTGCAATTAAGGACCGATCGGCCAGTTTAACCTTGATCTTTGGGCTATTTTAAAACCGTTCGCCTTGTTATGGGCGGGGTTCGGTCCGAGAACTAGTTGGTGGTTGGCATTTTCGGCTTGTGGCGGACCGGTGTGGTCGTGTGAGGGGACGGGTTATACCCCCGTAGACGTCGCCCGGCTCCTCGGGATGGTCTCCACACTCGAGGCCTGTCAAGTTTCGCGCCCAGTTCGGGCAGTCGGCTTGGAGAGGCGGAGAGTGCCACCCTGCTAGGTCTCCGGCCGTTAGGTAGGGATGTGGATCGGAGGCATCCGTTTACGCCCTATCCGTCGGGTCTAGTTGTACAACCTCTGCAGTGTTAAACCTATAGCTATAGTCCGTGTCCTTGGTATGGACAGCCCAGGTCTCACTCGGCTAGTATTCTTCTTGTCTTGCTTCTCTCCCGAGTGTGTGAGCCCCGGCTTGGTGCCGTTGAGATGTGGGTAGGAGTTGGTGACCTCACATCGCGAGATGAGAGTGGGATGTTCTTGGTTGAGATCCGTGTGTTGGTGTTCTCTTCTTGGTTGGGGTGTTGACCCCGAGGCGTTAGGCCTCGGAGGTGTGGATCTCCTCGGAGATGGTGACCTCTTTGCATAACCGCTTACCTTGATGTTGCTACCACTGCTTGCATAAACTTACCTCTGACCATATATAGGCTTATCCATGCATACTAGAATTCATCCACCGCTTTTGCTCTTTGTTGGGAAGTGACATGACCTACCCGCTTATCGGGTAGATGGCGATTTTCAGACTTGGTGATCGACTACGACATCGACGATGAAGGATGGGAAGACTAGAGCTGGTCCTACACTCAAGTTTGCTGGTGGAGAGCGCGATAGATCCGCTGCGTGAATGTTTTACCTTTCTTGTTTAGTCCAGTTGGACTTGTACCGGCATGATCCGAAATGTTGTACTACGATGTATTAATAAAATTTTGTAATATTTCTTCTATTTTGTGTTGTATGGATTTGTACCACTTGAGGCGGGGATTGCACGTGATAGCCACTTCACAGGACTATCACGGTGTCGAAGGATCGGGTTTCCGGTTTGGAAATCTGGTTCGTTTCGGTGGTATCGAGCCGTGACCGTAGGACGAGCCCTAGTAATGGCCGATAGTTTAGGACAGCCTAAACATCCTTGATTGAGTATATACTCCTTGAATTCTATATAAACCCCTTGAATTCTACTATTACATCCTTGACTTCTCACTAACTAACTAATAACCCCTCTACGTGTTTGACTGACCTTTGGAGAACAACGAATGTCACTTGATCAAGACCAAGTAATACTTCAGAAGGGTGTCGGGTACAGATAAATGCAACTACTAAAGAGACAGCTATGGATATTGGGTAGAGGGCAAGGATGAAGATAACTCTACAGGACTTACCTGGATTATCCCCTGTTGAACCCTTCATACAAGTTTACACCGTGATGAGACTCAGACTATCGAGGATGGAATAGACTGCCAACATGAAGTCTGCGTACAGGAGAAGCCACAAGAACAATATGCACCCTCATATCCTCACCTTTCGGGAAGCTTGGACAACATTGAAGATAATGAAGTTAAGATTCTAATTCCACGTGCCCCCACATAAGGGATTGGATATCTACTACATGGATGTGGCACACGTGAGCTTGGTGCGAGTCGAACCTCTGAGATGCCGTAGCTCGGATTGGATAAAGACCCATCGACTTGGAAGCTACATAGCCTCGAAGGATTAAGATACTATAACGAGCTACAACTACATGAGGCAACTGATGGATTGAACAGTTAAGTTCAGATTACCCTACAAGCATCACATATGGAAAGAGTTGACTATCACCATATGGAATTCTCCCCGATCATGAGGGGTGAAACTCGGATACCTGGATTTGAATCTCCCTAACCGACCAAAATTGATGTTGGATTATAATGAATAGATGGGAAACACGGAGCACAGATGTAATGATAAACATAGAAAATCCCCGTTGGAAGGACAAAGCCCCGAGAACCATGGACGAAGAAGAGTGGTCCAACTAAGATGGAATGTCTGAATTGGAAGAATTGGACAAGAAGCAATGGACTAAAATGAAGAAGATTTTAGCTTCCTTCCACTAGACCTCATGCTCCTCATAGGCTACGTATGGAACTTCCTCAATCAGAAAGATAATTTTGGTACTTGGACCCTAACATGGTGGATCGTGACAGGAGCAATAGCTACAAGATACAACATCAGTCTTGCACGAGTCTAATGGATAACAATAAGACTTAAGACTCGAATGAGAATGGAACACAATTTCTGGTTCTCTCAATCAAGCCGCATGGAGAAGAATTTACACCCTGTTTGGGAAGTTCGCAAGGCATCGGATGGAATATATCTTTCTCAAGTGAGTAGCACTAACATTAGAAATCCTCAAGTGCCCATGATACTAGAAAGCTTTTTTGGTGTAATCTCGAAGGTATTAGGAGTCAGCCTCGAGATACACATTTGTTTGGTGCATTGCTTGAGTGATTGGATCTTTATGGTCTTATGGTTGTTATGCCTCTTCATGATTGTGTATTGTGTGTATTGCTGCTTGCTAGATCTTTAGATGACTCCTTTAGAAGCCCTTAGCTTCCCATCTACAAGACCAAGAGCTTGAAGAATGAAGGCCAAGAATCAAGCTTATTATCAAGACCAAACCTTAGAAGAAGTGAAGAATTTCTTGTAAACCTCGACAAATGGACCAAGTTGGATGAGTTACCCGATGATCATTGGAATCGAGTCGCAAACCGAAAACCGACAGAATTTGAAACCTCGAAAGCTCATAAGGGCATGTACCTCTATGGAAGCATATATTGGTTAAGAGCAGTTGAGTACCCTAAGATGTCAACGACATTTTGGATAAGTTCGATCGATCCACTTTTGGAATAAGCAAACAATAAAGAAGCTCTCTTGGACACCGTATTGAACTAGTGGGAAGAAGAACTACTCGGCAACTCTGGACACAAAGTTATTGTTCGACCTCAGCGGAACCGAACTACCTATTGGAAAATAAGTCGGAAGTATGCTAAGCATACCAGTAAGGTAGGTGTGACTCCACGTGAAGCTACATCCCAAGAAATAGGAACTAAATTGACTAGTGTGAGATTTCGGATGGGAATAGTCACTCACATAGTCGAAGGTGTTGCAGATGACCTCTCTTAACATGGACTATCATGAATGGGAAGTAACCATTCATAGTGTTTACGACCAAGAGCTATTTGGACATGTCGGATGTTGCTAGCACTCTGACGAGAATCGTTGGAGACGTGCTAAACCAACAAATGGATTACTATAAGAGTGGCATACGAAGATTTTGTAAAGATTATTGGACAATCAGAGAATTTCTGGAGGTTGAGAGATCACCCAGGAATTGGAGGAATTTTGATTAACCGCACGAGACCCTATGATGGAATACAAGTATTACACTAGGGTGAACCATTTGGAAGTGCTTATACAAGAAGCTGAGATATCTCCTAAGTCACGAGATGGCTGAGTAAGCAAAAGGAAGTTATGATCACCAAGAGCGACTAGTTCGAGAGTGCACGCCATAAGAGGTGCGCACTAATGTTTTGGAAAACTAGGTAAATCTACTTATGGATCAAGAGATAATATTTTATATCTTCAACCTATCCCGGATGGATATGGCTTCAAGAAGATTTCTTGGATAAACTAGGAAACCTAGAGAATATCTGAAAACATGGATGAAGAAAGAGGTATTAGCGAGACTCCAACTTTGCTTAGCGTACTTTCTTTTGAGCAATTTGGACAGAGAGTAATAATACTTAGAGGTACCTAAGAATACAAGCTTTGGTATATGGCAACCAATTGGATAAGAGCTTGTTATATGGATACCAACTATTTACTTGCAAGATAGGCTCGGAAATCACCGGTTGCATACCTTGCTAGGCATAATGAATATCGACTCCCTCATATGGAAGAAGTGGGAGATTCGTGCCTAATTGGATTAAAAGTACATAATGGGCCCCATGAATGAGGGCCAGTTCATACGGATAATTTTGGAATAAACTTAATTGATTAAGAAGGATGTAACCTCAAGGAGAGGATTGGAATAAAGATGAGACTATCAAGCTCCAAACTGCTCTAAGTTCATCGAGCTTGTGAACACGGCTGAAGAGATAGATTAAAGTAAAGGAAGCTCTAGCCTATACTTGGAACTTCTCGGACATGGACTAGAGTAAAGATCTTGAAGATATGTGGACTAATCTTAAGTGCTTAAGGATGCTTAAGGATGATAGAGAGAGACATCAACATCTTGAGAGACACAAATGAAGACCCTCACCACCCCGACATCAACAGCTTAATCTCGGACCGAGATTCTTAATCTCGAGGGAGATTCTTGTGAACAATGTAACATCGAATTTTGAATATTTTGCCAAGTGTGAATTTTCACAAAAATTTAAAACTTTTTGTTTGACCATATGTGCTACCAAATTTAATCCCAATTTGCTAGCTTCTCATCTTAAATCCATATAATGTAAAACCATATAAAAATTATTTTAAAATTATAGTATAAATGTGATTTGGATTTTATGGATTTTATTTGGATTTTATTGAGTGTGTTTGAATTTGAAAGCATTCAAATTCAACTATGGTTTAAAACCCTTAATTCAAAACTATATTCAAAACCCTTCTAACTATCTTGGGCCAGCCACCTAACCCCCAAGTCTATCGGACCACCCTCGCTCTAAGCCCGCAACGACCTTCCACCTCGGCCTTCTTACCTCACCCAGCGGCCCAAGCCCCGCTAACACCTAGCAGCTCATCACGACGTGGTGGGACCCTCAGCTTCTTCTCTCCTCCTCCTTCCGCGTCACGCTGCAGATCGCACCTGCCGACACGCTGCGCGCATCCCCGCTGTGGACAGCCTTCCACGCCCCGGCACAAGCCGAGCCGCGGCGCACTCACGCACCGCCTTCTTTTCCTTTTCGCCGCACCGTGACGCCACGCCTCATAGCCACTCCCGCAGCCATGTCGCCGCCGCACGGGAGCCACTTGGAGCCCCGCTCGCCCTTTTACCCTTAGCTCCGCGCAGCTTCTAAACCCCCAAGCGAGGCCCCTCACAGGCAACTCGCATGGGGATTCTCCCTTTGCTTCCCTGTTGCCGAGCGAGAGGAGAGGGGGAGAAGAGGAGGAAGGAGGCGGAGGAAGGACGGGCCGTCGACACCGCCTCCTCCGGAGGTCGAAGATGCCGAGGCCGGGCCGTAGAGAAGGCCGTCCCAGCGGGTGGAAGCCGGAGGAGCAGCCGCCGCCGCCTCGCCGCGACAACCTCTTCCCCGCCGCGCCACGCTCGCATCTCCGCCACCTCGGTGAGCCTCACCGCATCCTTCTCTCCCCGGGACCACCCAAGGGAGCGTGCCCCGGCCACGCCGTCAGCGCCGAGCTCGGCCGATCAGCTCGTCCGCCCTCGCGCCTTTCAGATCCCCATCTGTTCCGCCACGTGCACCCCAACCCTGTGCCGAGGCCACTAACTCACCGAACCTGCTCCGCGCAACATGCCGCGCCGCCACCGAGTGCCTCGTGCGCGTGAACCGCCACGCCGCTTTGGTTTGCATGTGTGTGTCGCGTGCGCCAAGGAGCTCACTCCCATGAGTTCTGCCACCGCTTGATCATTCCACCGCCATGACGCCGTGCGCGGTGGACTCGCCGATTCGCACCAGCCACGCCGCGGCCGATAGGCCTGAACCCGCAAGGGGCTCGTGAACACGCCCATGTGAACGCCACTACGCATCTCGCTAACATCCGCTCGCTTGCTTTCCGAGTCGCCACGCCGTACCATCGCGCACGCCGTCTCTCGCTCAGCAGGCTCCGTGGCCGCGCCGCCCCTCGTGCACCCCGTGAGCCGAGGCGCAGATAACCGTGATGCACCAAGAGATCCTCGACCGCTGCTCGCGCTTTGAAGCTTCGCAACCATCAAAGCACCGCCGCGCCGCCACCGGGTTCGCGCGGCGCGCGCCGACGCACGCACGCGGGCAAGGTATGCCTGCGCTCGAAGACTCGAGGGCCGCCACTGACTCTGAGTGGAGGCCGAACTAACTTGAACCCACAAGGCCCACGGTCCCTTCTTTTCGTAAGCTCGTTTTTTTGTTAGATCGAAAGGACTTCGCCTTTTTCGCCCAGAGACTAAGTCCTGGGCGTCGCCCACTTCCTCTTTTGGCCCACTAACGCCCACTAAACCGTGACGATGACGTCACGATGATGGCGTCACATAGCCTATTTTCAAAATTAAAAATCCTTTATTTGTTTTACAAATGATTTTGAAATTAATTTATAAACCTTAATCTTTAAAAATTTAACTAATTATCCGGAGCTCAAAATTATGAAACCACTTGCGTTGGTTTCATAATTCGAGCGCTAGCTACTATCCTTATCTCTCTTCACCCATGAATCAAACCCTTTTGCCTCACGTGCTTGGGAGTAGGATTCGTTGCCACCGCCACGCTTGTGGGTCCGGGACGGAGCCCGTAACTAGCCAGCAGCGTGCGGAGAATAACTACCCGTCATGTTCACACCGCTTTCCTTGCTTGCACCCTTCCACCACTTTGTGCCGCAACCGCATACCGCTCTCGCTTACCTTGTTTTGTGCTGGCATGCGTGCACAGCTTGCAACTAAGGCGCGTGATGGCGGCGGCCTGTTGGCGAGCCCGCACAAGCACGGCAACCCCGTGGTAACCGCTACTACCGTGGTTATCGTCGCTTTCGCTTGTTAGCACTTGCTCTCCGAGCCGCTTACTCGAACCTTGAACTAACCCTTCTCTCTAACTTGTTTCTAGTATATAAAGCTAGTAGCTTAAAACTATTTTAATATAAAACTAATTACTTTGATTTCCTTAAATTAATTAGTGCCAGTGATGTACTAGTCCTTTGATTCATTTTGGTTCTTTCCGAATTGATGTTATTTGGAGTTATTGCCTAGATGATGGTCGTTATTTATTTCGCGTCGCCTCTCGTGTGGCTTGTGATCATGTTTGAAAACCCGAAATGACGACTCGACTTAGGTGACGTTTGGGAAGACCTTGACCCAGGAAAGGCCCAACCTCTACTACTCTACGACGACTACCGCCAGTGTCATGTCACTCGACCATGTAGATCCCATGCATGCTATTTAGTTGCTAGTGCTTTATTTATGATGCTTTGGATGATTGAAATGCATAGACAATCTTTTAGCCATGCCTTGGTTTTGATATACCACTGTTCCTTGAACTTCCTACCTTTGGGACTAGCTCTGGACCCCTAAGCTAGTCCCCGATATTTGCTATCCATACATTTTACCTATTTCGTGATATGGATGGATCTGGTTTGGGCCGAGATTGGGATATCTCGGTATTCTAGCGTGTGTTTGGGGTAGTGTGTATCCTTGCGTGTTATCGCGGGAGCGAGCGCTTTACTTGTGAGCCTTTGTCTAGGGAGATACGACTGCGGCTTCCCGCCCTAGCGGCGTGTGTCGGACGGTGGGAGTTGGTGAGTGCTCGCTCTTGCAATTAAGGACCCGATCGGCAGTTTAAGTGATCTTTGGGCTATTTTCGTACAAACCGTTCGCCTTGTTATGGGCGGGGTTGATCGAGAACTAGTTGGTGGTTGGCACTCAGCTTGTAGGCGCATCGGTGTGGTCGTGTGAGGGGCGGGTTTACCCCGAGTATCGTCGCCCGGCTCCTCACCGGGATGGTCTCATGGCTAGCTCAGCCCTGCGTCAAGTTTCGCCCTAGTTGAGGACGAGTCGGGGCTTGGAGAGGCAAGAGAGTGCCACCCACTTGCTAGGTCTCCGATGTCGTTAGGTAGGGATGTGGATCGGAGGCATCCGTTTACGCCTATCCGTGGTCGGTTGTACAACCTCTGCAGTGTTAAACCTATAGCTATAGTCCGTGTCCTTTGGTATGGACAGCCACGGTCTCAAGTACTGCCTAGTATTCTTTTCTTGTCTTTGCTTCTCTCCCACAGTGTGTGAGCCGCTTGGTGCCGCTGAGATGTGGGGTAGGAGTTGGTGACCTCACGCCGCAGATGAGAGTGGGATCTTGTGTCTCGGTTGAGATCCGGTGTGTTGGTGTTCTCTTCTTGGTTGGGGTGTTGACCCCGGAAGCGTTGGCCTCAGAGGTGTGGATCTCCTCGGAGATGGTGACCTCTTTGCATAACCGCTTACCTTGATGTTGCTACGCTGCATGCATAAACCTTCTGACGCCATATATAGGCTTATCCATGCATACTAGAATTCATCCACCGCTTTTGCTTTTTGTTGGGAAGGCCGACATGACCTACCCGCTTATCGGGTAGATAGCGATGCTTTTAGACTTGGTGATCGACTACGACATCGACGATGAAGGATGGGAATACTAGAGCTGGTCCTACACTCAAGTTTGCCTGTGGAGTGAGACGCTTGGCTTTGATAGATCCATTGCGTAGATGTTTTACCTTTCTTGTTTAGTCCGGTACCGACTTGTACCCGGCATGATCCAAGAAATGTACTCTGATGATCTAATAAAACTTTTGTAATATTTCTTATATTCCTGTTGTCGTGGCAAGGAAGTAGTCCCTATTAATTAACTAGTGATTACGCCGTGATCGCCTCGATGGTCTGCCAACGACAACACATTGTGGGACACAAGTTTATCCCGTTCTACGCCGGGCCAGACGCCCAAAGCAGCGGTGTGCTCGAGGTAATCAGACATGCTTGCACCGTGGTGCTTGCAGAGGGAGCTACAAGCGGGCGAGAGGAGGCCGGCCTGTGTCCCCGAGGTTTTGATTGAGGCGAGTGAAGGCTAAGGCGGGTAAGTCGCTTCGCTTTTTCCGCCCCTCGCCGTTGTGGGACCGCCTCCTTTATAGGCCAAGGAGGAGGCTTACAGCGTGCCGCATCCGTTTCTAGCTACGTGTGATGGCATGGCGACAAGGTAACGGAGTGCCGCCCCGGGCGAATCTTGCTTCGGGCGGAGCGCCGTGGCGGCTCGATCCGCCTGTGAGCGGCTTCGAGGGTGGCGGCGAGGAACTTTCCGCGGTGGTCGCCGCCCCAGACGCCGACTCGAGGGTGCGGCCGACGGAGGTCGCAGGCACAGCCGCCGTGGGCGGTGTCTTGTCGCCCGCATTCCCACAGCTGCCGTGGATGGCGCAGCAGCGTTCGTGATGGCGCTGTGGATGGCGGGATGGCCGCGCAGACCGACGGTGACGGAGAGGTGACGCTACCACCGTCCGGGCGCCATGGTGTGGCGCGGAGCAAAGTGCGTCCCGCCCCGCTTTCGAGGGTTCCGCCGTCCTTCGAGCGCGCGTGCTGGCCGAGAGAGAGTGGGTGGCGCAGTTGTCGCTGAGCCGACACCGCCTTGCCGCATGCTGGTGGGGATGGCCTCATCGGCGAGAGTTGGCGTCACGTCACGGATATGATTCCCGGGCGTGTCGAGGGACGGCATGGCGCGGATTCGCCTTTTGACCCGCGCCGCAAGTGTTAGAACAACGCCTCGCTTGGGAGCAGGGGGGCGAGTCTGTGAGGGCCTCGAGCGAGGCGGAATCCTCCGAGGGGGCGACCGACCGAGCGAGGCGAGTCTCACCCGAGGGCGGGCGACCACCCCGAGCGAGGCGGGTCTCGCGCCGCGCCTCGAGCCGAAGCGGAGTTTCGCCTGGCCGGGCCGACCGCTCGTGGGCCACCAGGTCGTGGCACTACCGGGCCGCGGACTATCTTGAGCGTGTTTTAGGTTTGTGAATCTGCTTTGTGTTTTAGTTTTTGGCGAAGTGAATGGGTTTCCGCTTTTTAGGGGACCCTTACGGCCGTCCCCCGACAAGAGCCCCGAGCATCCGCGGTGTATCCGTTAGATCCCGCAGATGCCGACGCTTGCCGATGGGACCTTCTTCCTCCCGATTGCCGCGGTTATTCTGCGGGGCGCGCAAGCGACCCGCTGGTCTAGCTCAAGCCTTGGAGGAGTGTGTACTCCTTCAAGGTTTTTTTCGCAGCGTCCATTTGTGCGAGGCGTTATTTCAGCCGGCCTCGCGGTGTTTCAGCCGCCTTGGCGGTGCCAGACGATGTGCCGACGTCGTGCATGCTCGTGCATATCCGTGAGGTGTAGCCACGCTGCCGAGCCCCTCGAGCCCGGGCCCGCTCGAGGCGATCGGGCGGCTCTCCGACTTGTTTGTATCGTTTCGCCGCCCCTCCGCGGACGGGGTGAGGTGTCCACAACTCCCATCGAGCGGTCGCGAATTGCGGGTTCCTCTTCGAGCTGTTATCGGTGATCTGGGGACGCCCATGCCCCGCTCGATAAGGGTTGGCTCGTGGTCCCGAGACTCGCCCATGAAAGCGCTTACGGGTTTGTTACAGGTGGCTTGGCCCCGTCTGGGACCGAGGCGCGGAAGCTCTCGATGGGATCCCTCGACTAGCTGCCCTCGCTGGCTCTTGAATACGACATGGGGGCGCCCGAGCCGGTGAGCTCGAGGATAGCTCAATGCGCGCGCCTGCCGCCCCGACTGCTGATCCGGGGCGCCTGCTCGAACCCTTCGAGGGTCGCTGCTTCAACCCCGATTAGTAGGGCTGCGGGGTGGCGCCAAGTGCCCCTGCCTTGATTGCATCCGCAGGATTCGGTCGAGCCGAGTCGAGCCGCCGATCGCAATCCTCAGAATCGAGGGCACTGGGGCGCCCGCCACCGAGCGGGTCTCGAGGCCACCGGGTCGAATCGCACCTTCGAGGGTCCGGGTTTTTCGAGCACCGGGCTCGGGCCGCGAGGGTCACGCTTACTTAGTAAGGGACCAGCCGCTTAAATGCCCACGCCAGGGCTTTCGCGGCCGCGCGCCGCCAGCGCGCCGCCGCCGCCGTAGTGGCGACGCGGGGCGGACGTGACGGCCGCCGCGCCTTCGTTGTCGCCGTAATGATCGCTGCGCGACGCGCCGTCCGCTTGCGCGGTGGGCCCCGCTTGTCGCTGGTAGATGCATCATACGCGCTGACGCCGGTTTGGGGAGCGTGGCTCCCTTGAATCTATAAATCCAAGTAGAGGCGGAGCTCCTTACCTCGTTACTTAGCGCCGCGCCCTTGGCTCCTTGCCTTGCTTCTCGGCAGCCCCTTCGTTTCGCCGCCGCTAACCCGTCTTCGATGCGCGCTAACGCAATGGCTCCCCGGCCGATCACGGTCTTTGGATCGCTGCCGTGGAGCCGCTCGGCGGTAATGGCTTCGCCTGGCGAGCTCGTGAGCGGCGGTGGCGCGAGCGTGGAGGCGGCCCGGCGTGGATCGTTCCGCGGCGACGGACCGGGAGCCCAACCGCCGTCGGCTCGTCGTCGACTTCATCCGGCACCATGGCGGCGGCCGCCCGCGCGGGCTCGCTTCATCGCGGGTGTGCCACCACTACGGGGTGGGCTGCACAACCGCCCCAATGCGATTTCGCGGTGCCACCTTCGTTGGCGTCTGCGAGGATTCTGAGGATCGGTGAGCGGGATCTGGGTCCCATCTCTTCCGCGCGGCTGCACGCTCGCTTCGCCCGAAACGCAGATGCGCCCGGGCGGTCTTGGCCGGACTGTCGGTCTCGTTGCGGGATTCGCGCGGGGTTATACATCCCACCGCGATGACATCCAACAATGCGGAATGGGGCGGGGTGGTTCTACCTCCATAGCAGCGGCGCGGCCTTCCCCCTACCGGCAAGGTCTTTGAAGGAGAAAGGCCGACTCACGGCACCAGGCGTGTCCCCTCCTCGCACCGAGGCGCGGTTGGATTCGCTCTAACCGCGTTGAAGACTGGCGGATGCGGGTTGAAGCGGCTTCGGTCCTCGCGAACCTCCACCACGCGGATCGTTCCCCTCATGGAGAGGAGCTCGTATTCTGAGATGGCGGGCGGCCAACCCTCGTCGTTGGCGGCGCTCGCGGTTCTTGAATGGCGCCTCGCTCGGGGAATCTGTGACCCACGAGGCGGCGCGCCATCAGCCTCAAGGCCGGCCGCACGACAACGGCGACCTCACGGTGGTTCGTTATGCTCCCAACGCCCGGCGGTGGTAAACCTTCCTCCTTTCTCGTTCCCTTACAGCGTACCGGCATGGTTTGTGATCGCCTTTTAGCGAGGGTGGAGTGGATGCCTCGCGGTCGGACCCGCCATACGCCCGACTCGGCGGTTGCCCGTGCCACGCGGCGGGGAGGCGGAAGCGGGCGGCGGAAGGAGAAGAGAATCCGGCGGGGCGTCGGGAGGCGGGGCGAGTATCGGCTGCGGCAGCGAGGACTCTCTTCCGGCGACTCGGGGAACTCGTCGTCGGGAGAGGAAGAAGAGGAAGCGGCGGCGCCCCGAAGGTGGAATCCTCGACCCCCTCACCAAGGCCGCGGCGGCGAAGCGGCGCCCGTGGTGGCGGCAGCGCCCGCCGCCGGGCGGTCCGTGGAAAGGCGCGCGTCGCGCGCCGGTAGCGTGCTGAAGCGTCTGGGAGGCGCCGTGGCGGCGGGCAGCGCCACGGCGGCGCTGCGAACCCTCGAGGAAGAGGCGAGGTTTCTCCACCTTGAGGTTGCGATCCCTCCTCCAGACGTTCGGTTTCGGTGGGCTCGATTGTTGTCTCCGTGTTCGCGAGGTGGCGCCGGCCGTTCCGCCCTCGCGCTGCTAAAGCGCTCAGGTCGGATGCGTCCGTACCCGCAGCGGCGCTCGTCGAGGCGCCACGCAGGCGGCCGGGCAGCGATAACGAAGCGAGCCACCGCGGCCGGCCCCAGGCCGCGGCGAGGCGGCGGCAGCAGCGGCGGCTTCTGACGGCGGCGGCAACCGCCCGCCGGCGACCTCTACTGCACATCCGGCGGGTGGTCGCGGCCGTGGTGGAGATCCATGGCGACGGCCGCGCCGCTGGATGGGGCCAATGGGGCGGCCGCGCCAGCCCCAAAAGCCGCGGCGGGTGTTAGTAATCGGGAGGATGGCTGCGTGATGCGCAGCCCTCGGCGCGTATGGCCGAGGCCTCGTCGTCTCGTGCAGCCCTCACTGCCCCGATGGCGTGCGGCGTGTGGGCGGCGGAGGCGGGGAGCAAGCCGGTAGCGCCGTCGCCCTCTGCATCGAGGCCCGGGGCGGGGCGGTAGCAAGTTCGCGACCACGGCGCCTCGCTCAACCAGGGCGGCTGCGGATCCACAGGGGGTCTGCGTGGCGGATTTTCAGTGCGTCGTCTTACTTGTTGGATTTTGGTTTCTTCCCCTCGTCTCTCCGCGTTCGCGCTTTTTTGACTCAAACTCTCTTCCGCCTTATGCGGTGGCGGGTGGAGGTCGAGCCGGGAGAAATGCTGGCCTCGGCCGACGGTGAGCTCGGCGCAGCGATGCAGGACCAATCTGACGCTCTTGGCGCCCTTGTCGAGGCCTGCGGGACAGGTGGGCTGGATCACGGCCGAGCGGTGCGGGGCGAGCTCACAGGCGGGGCGCCCAGCTGCGGAAGGTGTCTGCGGATCGCGAAGTGCAGACGGCGCTCTGCGGGCGGGGCAGCGCTGCGGAAGGCGCGAGGGCCCGCGATGCGAGCCGTGGCGGCAGTGGGAGGCGGAGGTGGCCTCGGTCGCGCCCGGCTCGAGCAGGGCCGTGCAACCCTCGAGGAGCACGGTCTTGGCGAGCAGTAGAAAGGGCCAAGGCCAGGCGGTGAGGCCGACTGGCGGACAGGCCGCCTCCCTCGCCTCGGCAGAGGCGGCAAGCGGGGAGGCGGGGCGGGGCCAGCGGGCGTTCGGCTCAGCGAGGCGAACCGCCCTGGCGAGGCTCGGGCCGCCCTCGGCCTTGGCGCTGGCGCGAAGGCCGGGGTCTCGCCAGCGGGCGCGCCCGCTTTCGAGGCGCGAGGCAACCCTCAAGCAGGGGCGAAGAAGTCGCGGCTCGATGGGAGGCTGAACCGGCTCGGCGTCTCCTCACGAGGACTGCGCGGTCCGTGGGCGAGGAAGCTACGGTCCTTAGCACTGCGGCGGGGCGAGTCGCGCGCAAGGCCCTCGATCGGAGAAAGCAGGTTGAAGGTGAGTCGCCTCTCTTCGCATTTTGCTTGTCGATTTGGTTCAGGATCCGCTCCCAATTTTTGTTTTCGTTCACGGGTTTCGGGGCTGCGGGCGCTCTTGGGAACTCGGCGGACCCAGGCGAGTCCCTCGGTGACCTACAACTCCTCACGGCGGAGGCTGGAGGGCTGCGGGCGCCCGCCTCAGGCGTGCGGGGTCGAAGAGGCGAAGTGCGGTGGGAGCTCGATGGCGAGTCGCCTCCGCGCCCTCGGCGGGCATGTTACCGGTAGCGTCTTGCGCCGCGCCCACAGGAGTTGAGCTCTTGGCGTGGTGGCTTCCACTGCAGTCGACCTCGAGGCCGTTTCCACGACTCGTCGTTCCGTTGGCGTCGGCGGCGGGTGGCGATGAACCGTGCGGATCGCTCGCTGCTCCTGCGCCGACATCTCGCCGAGGACTTCATGGACTTCCTCTTCCGGACGCTCCCGTTTGGCGGCCCCACGAAGACCATTGGGCGTTTGTGCCCTTTATGTTTTGATGTTAGAATTCGAGCGCGGTTGTTGTAATAAACATTTGTTTAAAACACTTCAATGTTTGTAAGTTGAAAAACTTCGTTGTTTATTTCGGCAATTGTGTGTTACGCCTCCCGCTTTCTTAGGCGAACCTTGGTGGGAAGGTTTTAGATTCGCGGGTAGCTCATAGGCAAAGTGGCGAGGGAAGGGCCGTATCTGCTGGGCGTGGGCTATCCCGACTCGCGTCTTAGCCCTTTGGCCACTCGCGTCGCGTGGGTTCACCAAAGTTTGGGTCGAGGCATACTTAGCACATTTGCGGCGAATTTTGCGAAAAAATGGGACCATTTTTGGGGGCATGAGTGGCCAGGGGATTTGGTTTTCGGGGAAAACCAAGTCGCCCTTCAACTTTATTAATTTGATGGAAATTACGATAGGGGGTGTTGGGTATGTAATGACAAGAAAAACTTGGAAATTCTTTCTAAGGGTAGAAGCGGCGTAGTGGATGTTCCAAGCGTTGGTGAGTTCCTCGGTCCTCGTTGTGACTTGTAGGTGGGGCTTGAGCACTTTGACAGCGATGTAGGGTCCCTCCCATGGGGGCGATAGCTTGTGGCGGCCTCGATTATCTTGGCGCAGCCTTAGGACTAGGTCCCCTTCGTGAAGTCTCGGCGTATCTTCCGGGCCTGGTGCCTCGAGCCTCTTGGTATCTTCTTGAATGCATCGGGGCCCGCAGTCACGGGTTTCGTCCAAGCGATCCGGTGAGTCCTCGCGGGCTCGGCTGGTTGGTGCCTCGTCGTAGCTCTTGACTCAGGCGACCCGTATTCGGATCCGTGGGGAGGCGGCCTCACGCGCCATAGGCGAGGAAGAGCGGGGTGAATCCGTGGCCCTGCTCGGAGTGGTTACGAGGCTCCATCGACCAGCCCGGCGGCTCACGGAGCCATTTCCGGCGGACTTGTTGATGCAGCCGAAAATCCCAGGCTTGAGGCCTTGTAGGATCATGCCATTGGCCCGCTCCACTTGACCATTGGTGCACGGGTGCTTGACGGCCGCCCATCCACACGGATGTGGTGCTTGTCGCGAATTCCGAGAACTTCTGCGGTGAGCGGGGCCCGTTGTCGGTGATGATGGAGTTAGGCACCCCAAAGGTGGATGATGTCGGTGAAGAATATTACGGCTGCCTGCCACGAGATTCGTGATTGGGCGCGTTTGACCCACTTGGAGAACTTGTCAATGGCGACTAGCGGTGCGTGTAGCCCCGGGCGCCCGCCGTAGGGGCAGGCAATGTCCAGCCCCACGGCAAAGGCCACGTGATGGGGATCGTCTGGAGGGCATCGCGGGAGATTGGTCTTGCGGGCGTAAAAGCGCTGCACCCGGTGCGCCGCGATCTCGGCGGCATCGGCAACGCGGTAGGCCAATAGAAGCCACTGGCGAAGCGCGTTGCCACGAGTGCGTGGCGCGGCGTGGTGGCCACTGCGCGCGTGGATGTCCGAAGGAGCTCGCGCCCACAGGGGATGGGTATGCAGCTGCGGGGCGCTGAGCGCGGCGCTTATGCGGCTTCGCCGTCGGCGAGGGTGAGCGACTTGGCCTTCACAGCGTGCGTCGGCCTCGGACCGATCGAGGAAGCTCCCTGCTCCATCGGGCGGTACTTGGCCCGCTTGTCCTCAGCGCGGGGCTGGCTCCGTGTCCATGGCCTCGGCCGCGTCTGCCGTAGCCCTCGAGCAAGGAGGCACAACGCCTCGTTGTGGGGTCTTCATTCATGGGTTCCGCGCCCGGTGGGTTCGAGGAGCCCCAGGGTTCCTCTTGACTCGAGGGTGTCGATTCGAGGTTGACGGACTGACTGGCGGCGTCTCGTGCAAACGTTCGGGGGCGGTGATTCGCCCGGCGCGATTTTTGCGAGTTCGTCCGCCTCCTCGTTGTACTGCGGGAGTGCGTGGTTAAGCTCGAGGCCGTAGAACTTGTCTTCGAGAGCTCGTCTGGCGTTGCGGTAGGCCTCCATTTGTTGTCGTGACAACTCGCATTCTTCATAACTTGGTCAATCACGGTGCGAGTCCCCACGGCGTCGAGGCGTTTGATGCTGTCTCGATGGCGATTCGGAGGCGCAAAGAAGGGCCTCGTACTCGCCATGTTGTTCGGCGGAAATGCAGCGCGTGGCGTATCTCATGTGCTCCCAGGGTGAGATGAAGAGCGAGGCCGCGCCGCCCTGTTTTCATCACCGACCCGTCAGTAGAGGTCGACATTCGGCTGGATTTGCGGCGGCGGTGTGTCCGTCCATTCGGCGGCGAAATCCGCGAGATTTGGGACTTGATTGCCTTGCGGCGCGCATAGGCGGCGTCTCGCCCATCAATTCCACGGACCACTTGGCGATTGTGCGTCGCGTCCGGGTTGCGGATGATCTCACCCAGCGGGAAGCGAGGAGACCACCGTGACGGGTGGGCCTCAGTAGTCTTGGGAGCTTGCGCGAGCACTCTGCGTGAGCAACCACGGATGCAGTAGATGCGTGCCTTGGTCTCGGATAGCACTTGACGATGTAGTACACGGGCCTCTGCGGTGGCGGGCGTGCCCTCCTCTGCACGCTCCACCACGATGGCGGCCACCAGGTGGTCGGCGGCGTGAATGCTGAGGCTCGTGGTTCTGGGCGGCGTTAAGATTGGCGCGTGGGCGGCGTCGCCTTGAGTTTGTCAGCGCCTCCACAGGCCTCGGCGGTCCGGGAGAAGCGCTCGTGTTTCTTCGAGTCGGTAGAGGGTAATCCCTTCTCGCCGAGCCGCGAGATGAAGCGGCTCAAGGCGGAGGCACCCAACACCTTGGACCCCTTGAGGTCTCGAATCGCGCGCCCATCCGTTCGAGGGCGCGCGACCTTCTCGGGGTTGGGCTCGATGCCCTGAAACTATGTATCCCGGCATGCCCTGACACTCAAGGCGCACTTCTCGGGGTTGACTTCACCCGTTGGCTCGCGAGCAATCGAATGCCACAGCGGTCGCTAACGGTCGTCGCCTTCTGGTTTTCACGACTATGTCATCTCGTAGGCCTCAGCGGTTACGATGTGGTCTCCGGCGTCTGCATACATCGGCTGGTATGTAGCGCGCGTTCGAGGCCAAAGCGGCATCGTTACGTGGCGAGAACATTCGAGCGGCGTGATGAGCGAAGTACTCCTTCATCTTTATTTGGTGGTACCGGAATAGGCATCGAGGAAACACAATAGTTCACACCTGCGGTTGAGTCAGCGATTTGATCGATTCGTGGCAAAGGAAAAGGAACTTTGGGACATGCTTTATTCAAACTAGTGTAATCTACACATCCGCCACTTCCCATTCTTTTTCTTAACTAGTACGAGATTAGCTAGCCACGTGGGGTGAAAAACTTCCTTGATGAACCCGGCCTCGAGGCTTCCGCAGCTCTACTCCGATCGCCCGCGCGCTCTTCGTCAAGCGGCGCGGCCGTTGTTGCGGCTCGGGAGTGAGGTAGGATATCAAGGAGTGCTCGGCGACCTCCTCGGGATGCTGGCATATCCGAGGGGCTCCTGTGAATCGGTTGGCGCGGAGAAAGTCGGCGAGCACCACTTCCTATTTCGGGTCGGTGGGCCGACCCTCAACACCTTGCCCTCGGGGGCTGCGGTCGAGGCACCTCCTTCGTTTGTTGACCTCGAAACTGCGTGCTTGGCGGAGGTGGGGCCCTCGTTGGCCAGCTTCTCCATGTCGCGACAAGCGTTTCGTCGGCGCCGGGGCCTCGGCGTGCTCGGCCTTTTCGGCGTCACGCGATCGAATGCGTGCTCGATCGACGAGCCCACGGTGATTACGCCTTTGGCCCGGCATCTTCATCTTGAGGTAAGTGTAGTTCGGGACCGCCATGAACTTGGCATAGCACGGACGGCCAAGGATGGCGTGGTACGCCGGAACCCCACTACCTCAAGGTGAGGACTTCCTTGGAAGTTGTCCGTGTCAGAACCAGACCGGTAGGTCGATCTGCCCGAGGGGCTGGACGCGCTTGACTGGCGCGACGCCATGGAGCAGGCGCCGCCTTGGGCAGCACCGTCCAACCCAATCCCCATCGACCGTAGGGTGTGGGCGTAGAGGATGTTGAGGCCTGCCGCCGTCCATCGGCACCTTGGAAAACCGCGTTGCGGGTGATGGGATCGGCGACCAGTCTTGGCGGGTTGGGGATGCGGTTCGGGTGGTCCTCGCGGCTGAAGGTGATGGCGTCCTCCGACCAATCGAGGAAGGAAGGAGGTGCCCTCTCCGCGGCGAGGACCTCGTGCCGCTCTCGCTTGCGCCGGTTGGTGGACATGTCCACCGTCGGTCCCCCGAAGATGAAGAAGACGTTCTCCACCGCAGGAAGCCATCGGCGTCTCCGCCACCCCGTCCTTCTTGGCCTCGTCCTCCTTGGCGGCTGGCGGTAGTACTTCTTGAGCATGTCGCCTTTGCTCAAGTGTGTGGTTGGGGTCTTGTAGTGCAGGCGGGGCTTCTTCAACATATCGTCGAATCTGGCAAGCCTCGAGGGGCCTCGAGGGCCCTTCGGCCGGGTCAAGCTGCAGGGCCTCGTCGTCCCGCCCGTCGCCGTGCCCTGGCAGCGTCATGGTGGGGCTTCTTGCCCTTCTTGCCCGCTTGTGCTTGTCTTTGGGGCTCCTTGGACTTCTTTGCCCTCCGGCGGGCGTCGTCAGCGCTTCCTTCTTGCCGTCGAAAATGGCACTGCCTCCTCTCGGGAGGCGGAAGGCGGTGGCGATGTCGAGCGGTTGGAGTCGAGGCGGGCTCCTCCCGAGCTCGCGCCGAGGTCCCGGCAGTCGTGCCTTCAAGGAAGGCGTGCCGCGATCTCGGTGAGAGCGCTCGGGAGCTCGATCTGGCGCTTTGAAAAGCGCCGTATGAAGTCCGGGCGACTCGCCGGGCTTACAGGTGCCTTCGTGGTCCCGGAGTTCCAGGCGCACATATGTGCCCTGGAAGTTCCCCGACGTGCGCACTAAGTCATCGGTGTGGATCTGGTGGGCGGTGAGGTCTTTCGAGCCATGTTACGGCGAGTCCATGAGTCGGCGGTGCGGATGATCACCGCATCGGTGGTGGCTCCGCCCGGTGACAAGCAGACGGTGAGTCGTTGAGCCACACGGTCCGTCTCCCGTGTACTTGTCGATGGTGGTGGTGGCGGGCGAAACTTCGCCGCCGATTTCCGGTGAACACTCGGGTTCCGGGGTTCCGGCGTTGGCGGCGGTCTCTCCGGCTGTCGTGGCGACCACCTCGTCGAGGTGGTAACCGCCGCCCGCTCGCGCCTCGCGTCGCCCTTCTCTTGGCGTTCGGGGCGTTGCGGGCGTCTCCGTCGTGGGCCTCGCCCGCAGCGTGTCAGAGATCCGCTCCGAGCGTCTGCACTGTTTGGCGGCTGCTCACGCCGCGCCCGTCAGCGTGGACGGATGCCTCACTGGTCGCCAGCGCGCCCGTCGCCCCGTGTTGGGTGGTTGCGCATGCGGGCAGCGAGCTCTCGGCTTGCTTTGCCTGCGGCGCTTGCTCGATAGTCTGCGCCTCGTGGCCCGGTTCGTGCCTCGGTGTCGATGGCTCGGGCATGGCCAGTAGTGTTGCCGCGATGAGTTTTGGGCGGCACGAAGTGGCGTGTGTGGGTCGTCCACGTTGAAGTTGGCGTTGATGCGCTCGCGAGCTTGCTTCCGGCGTCTCGGGCGCGCGTTCGCGTGGCGGCTTCCCCTGCGATGGTTGCACGCGGAGCCGCACCTGCCGGTACTCTTCCGCGAGCTTCGCCTCGAGCTCGCGTGCTGGGCCATTGCGCATTGATGTCCGCGCATTGCCGGTGGTGGGGCGGTGGCGGGTTCGGCTCCGGATCTTTGGGCAGCGTTCCGTCGCCCGCTCCGTTGCGCCCGTCTTGCTCGTTGGCGATGACAGCGAAGCACTCGTGAGGATCATAACTCCCTCGGCATTTGAGTCGTCGAACAACCGAACGATGGTCGCGGCATCAAGGAATCGTGGGAAGACCACGGTCGATGCCGGAGAAGTCCCTCTGCGTAGCCATGCGAGTTGAGGCGGCGATTCGCTAGGGCGAGCCGTGATGCGACTCGTCGTTGGTGGTGGCGATGAGGTTCGGATTGACGACAAGTGATGGCGGGAGATCCTCGTGCGCCATGTCGGTCTTGACGGATGAGGCGTCGCCGCGCGGCGGTGCGCATCCGTAGAAGCTGCGGCCCGTGCGTGCTCCCAGCGGGTGCGCCACCGTGTCGCTTGGCGAGGCGCGTCGTTCGGGCCGCCTCGCGTGTTGCCCGGCGTCGCTCGCGCGCTGGCGCGGCCCGACACAGGCGTTCTGCGGCGGCGTCGAGGCGCTCGCAGCCACCGGTGGGTCTTGGGGCGTCGAGTCGAAGTTGGTGAGGCGCATGAGGTAGCGTTCCACAGCTCGAAAGTTCAGGGCTCCCAAACCGGTTCGAATCCGGTAGGAGAGGGTCCGAGCTGCCCATGGCGTACCTGCAGGACGTCATCTGGTCTGAATCACCATCGAGAATCTTGGTGAGGAGTCGATCCGCAGAGTCCCCTACCTGGCGCGCTAACCAGCCGGTGCGGAAAGTAGTCCCGACACTAACTAGTAGATTACTGTTGTGATCGACTTCTCGATGGTCGGTGCCAGCGGCAACACAGGACACAAGTTTATCTGGTTCCGGTAGGGGCGTCGTCCAGCGATGGTGTGCTCGAGGCAATTGCGTTGCACCGTGGTGCTTGCAGAGGAGCTACAAGCGGGGCGGAGAGGAGGCCGGGCCTCCAGTCCCCGAGGTTTTGATTGAGGCGAGTGCCAATATCGTGGTGGGCGGAAGGCGTGTAAGTCGGTGCTCCTTTCGTTTTTCGTCGTCCCCCTGCGGCGAGGGGCCCCTCCTCCTTTATAGGCCAAGGAGGAGGCGGTTTATGGCGTGCCGCCTTGTTCTAGCTACGTGTGATGGCATGGCGGGCGGTGCAGCAGGTGGGCGAATCTTGCTTGGCGGGCGTCGTGGCGTGCCACCTGTATCCGTCGGAGGCGGCTTCGAGGTGGCGGCGTAGGAACTTTCCGCGTGGTCGCCGTCCGTCTAGCACGACTCGAGGGTGCGGCCGACGGGAGGTCGCAGGGCACCGCGGTCGTGGCGGTGTCTTGTCGCCCGCTCCCCGCGTGATGGCGCAGCAGCGCGGGATGGCGTCGTGATGGCGGGGATGGCAGCGCGCAGACCGACGGTGGCGGAGGTGACGCCTCACCGTCCGGCGTCATGGTGTGGCGCGGAGCGGCGTCGTCCGTTCGAGGGTTCTGCGGTCTCTTTCGAGGGTGCGCGCGTTGGCCGTCACGAGAGTGGGTGGCGCGATGTCGCGGTGACACCGCCTTGCCGAGTGGGTGGCGCAGTTGTCGCGCGAGACACGCCTTGCCGCATGATGGTGGGGATGGCCTCGTCGGGAGAGTTGGCGGCAGGATATGATTCCCGGGCGTGTCGGAAGGGACGGCATGGCGGATTCGTCTTTGACCCAAGCGCCGCAAGTGTTAGAACGCTGAACGCCTGCCGGGGAGCAGTGCGGGGCGGCGAGCCCGTGAGGGCCTCGGCGAGGCGGAATCCTCCGAGGGCGGCAGACCTCGGCGAGGCGGAGCCTCACCCGAGGGTGGCGGCACCGACCCTCGAGGCGGGGTCTCGTTAAGCGTGACGCCCCTCGAGCAGCGGAGTTTCGCCCGGGGTGGCCGGGCCGACTGCTCAGTGGGCCGGGCCACCAGTGTGGCCGGACCGGGCCGTGACTATCTTGAGCGTGTTTTAGATTTGTGAATTCGTTTGTGTTTTAGTTTTTGCGAAAGTGAATGGGTTTCCCCCGGTTTTTTAGGGGACCCTTACGGCTGTCCCCGACACCTGTGTTGTATGGATTTGTACCAGTTGAGACAGGGATTGCACGTGATAG
The DNA here is from genome assembly GCA_022644695.1 of Cenchrus purpureus. Lineage (NCBI taxonomy): Eukaryota > Viridiplantae > Streptophyta > Magnoliopsida > Poales > Poaceae > Cenchrus > Cenchrus purpureus. The sequence continues at coordinate 197,112,526 of CP053461.1, read as the reverse complement.
TCACTCCCTGGGACTATCACAGAGGTGCAGAGGATCGGCTTTCCAGTTTCGGAAATCTGGTTCGTTTCAGTTTTGGCAGGCAACATTAAGATCCAGAAGAGAAAGAAAACGTTCCAGATTAAAGGCAATTGCTGAATCCCAATCTTCCGCAGAAATCCACAGGCCCACGGAGGAGGAAGGTTCGACCATGTATGTTACCTCTGCCTCGAATTTTCCTCTGATCACGCGCATAAGCTTAATACTTAATGTTCCCTGCAAGCTTTATGCCTTTCGAATTGACCTAATCGATTAGTTCCTTAAAACCTATTATTCTCTGATTGCTTGTAAATACTATGAGATCCCAACTTGATTTGCTTTATCGGTAATTCCGTTATCTGTATAACCTGTATCCTAAAGCTCACTGTGTAATTTCATAGTTTGTGCTACCTAGTTCTTCTAATATGCACACCAAGCAATATCATGTACTCTTCTCGGGGAAATAAAAGTCATCTTTTGTTGAAAAGATTGCATTTTTTTACTGTGCTAGTGCTATCCTAATGCATTGTTATTAACCCCCATTGTCTGTTTTCTATTTAGACGCTCAACAGCATCCAGAAGAAGAGCTAGGAAAAAAGAACCTTCCAGAAGAAAGGCGGCTGCTGAAACGACTCCCTCCCAATCATCTGCAGAAATCCACAGGCCCTCAGTAGAGCAAGCTTCGACCATGTATGCTATCTCTGCCTTGATTTTTCTTCTGCACACACAGTTACACACATAGTGCGTCACTGTCTTGTTGCCTGCAAACTATATAAGCCTTTGACCTGGCATAAGGCGTGGACCTTCTATTCTGAGATTGCTTTTAGATACTGTCATACTGTCAGCTTCTTAGTTATTTTACTTTCTCTGTATGTATGTAGTTGCATAATTTGTGCTACCTAGTACAGGATTATTATCGCTGGGATTTCATCAGGAGTAAACCACTGGCACATGCTAACTGTTCTTCACCTTTCTAAGGGCTGAGGTGGATGCTAGCTTGCATGATGAAGAAGAAGAATTACCAGATTGGATGTCACAACTGTAAGTTTTTGTTTCTTGCATTCCTTTACCTGTCAATTGACCAGCCCAATCATTACTCCTGAATTGAAACCACTTGTTATGTTGGAGGAATGATATGGGTTGGTATTATCGCATCAAACCAAGTAACCAAACCATTCTAGAATGAGTTTGCTCCTCAAACCAAAATCCACTTTAGTCTTCATGTCCTATTTTCTGCCTCGGGAGCTACTGGTAACCTACATTCATCTTTTAAAAAATTGCAGTAGACTATAAATTCTTTCCTATAAGGCTTATATATCCGATACCATACAGCTTTAGCAAATTTACATTTATCAAATCATTGACTTCAACTAAGTATAGTGGTTCCTGTTGGGTTTCAACTCTAGCCTACCCCAATTTGCTTGGATGAAATGCTTTGATGTTGATGTTGTTGAAATCAAATGACCCTCTGAGTTGAACTTGTGATTATCACCAGATCTAAGTTGTGATTATCAAATGATTGTCTTCATCTCAAGTTTGTAAGGACTTGATCTCTCAGGGATATTCTTCCTAATCAGATCAAATTTCTTTAGGTTTGAGAAGTTGGACTTGGAGGCGAATGAGGATAGCATTTGTTCCACTCAGAAGGTGGCTCAAGCAGAGACACATTCAATTCTGGAGAGGGGTATTTCCTCTGAAATCTGCAGGTCCTCAAAGGGGAGAGATTCAACTATGTATGTTATCTCTACCTTGAATCTTTTTCTGCCAGTGTAGAAAATATTTTGCATTGTCGATTTGTCGTTAACTGCAATCTATGTTTCCCCTTATCTGGCCTAGCAAACCTATTATTTCCTAGTTGCTTGTGAATATTTGTAATCTCATAAGGAGCCTTTACTCTAACATTAGCTTTATTCATATGGTTTCTTAGCTTACAACCATAAGTTTTCCTCTGTTGTTTTTCCTGTTTGATAATGTTCCCATAGGCTTCAAGGTAAGCAGCTCAATGTTAATTATGTTTCATTTTCATGTTTTTCAATCTTAACATCTCCTACACTATTGTGGCATATCATGGCAATCTTGATTGTTGCTTGTTGAATTAATCTGACAATTTATATTTGATGTGCCTAGTCTGCCATTGTTCACCCCTTTTACATAGTATCCACTCAATATTTTGAGACTACATCCAGAATTTTGGGACCTTGGTGATAGGATCTTTTTTATCTACTCAGGATATTAGTTTAGTTTATGACATAGGCAGCATGTTTTGCAAGGTAGAGTGGTAGACAAAAAGCAGAATTATTGTTGTTTGTTTCATGTGTATACAAATAAGATCACGGTAGATTACTGGCCAAATCGCACCATATTCAAACTAGGCTTACTTTTTGTTCATTTGTTTTTGTAGAAATGATTTGCAGTTATGTAATAATATATAAAAATATAAAATAATATCATGGTAGATACCTTATGTAGATTACTGGCTAACCGCACTGTATTCAAACTAGGCCTACTTACGGGGAGTGAGAATGTGAAATGAATGACCACAGTGTATACTAGATAAGGAGGGAAATGTAAAAAATGAAAAAAAATTAAATCAAAGAAAACATATATTTCATTTATGCCACCGAAAAAACTACCAATAATACTCCTATACCACCATATACCACATATGCATACCACCCTATACCATAGGTTAAGCTGTGGTGGTATACAATTAATCTCAACCATCGGATCCTTCCATACTAGTCCTTTTCCAATAGTAGTATAATGTGGTATGGTCCACCGGAAAAGTCCACTGCAGGAGGCCAACGTCCGAAGATTCTGGAACCATGTTGCGTTTCTCCATCCCGGGCACCTAAAAGCAGATGGGCAGGGCAGCTGCTGCTGATCTTTTCATATGCCTACTGCAAAGTGGAAACCAATCTGAAATGTCACCGTGCATGACGTGTAAACCAATTTTTTCCCGAATTACACAGTACATTGGAGACACTCACAACTGAAAGGATCTTGATGTCGTCTAGAGGGGGGTGAATAGGCGGACGACCAACTTAAACTTTTATTCCCTGCAGACTTGAGCGCCGGGCCTCAGGTCGAGGTGCGCCTCACCGGTCAGACCGGTGCTGGCTTTGCTTCACAGGTGAGCACAGGTCAGACCAGTACCCTACACCGGTCAGACCGGTGCAGCACAGAGCACCTGCAAAAACAGCTTCAAGCTCCTCTTATCTTCTAGCACGAACCAAACTTGGTGTGTGGCCTGAGTAGATGATCCCGAGCAAGGTAATGATCCCTGCACACACAAATTAGCACACCCAAGTAGATCGAAGCGGAAGCAAATCAAATATGCTAGAAAACAACTTAGAGAGGTAATCATAATGAGACGCAAGGATTTGTTTCCCGAAGTTCACTTCCACCAAGGAAGCTACGTCTCCGTTGAGGAGCTTGTAAGGGAACCACAAGAGGTCTCCCACAACAAGCCGGGTCTCTTTCAACCACTTTCCTCGATTCCACTAAGGCGATCTTTTCCACGAAGAGGCAAGATCACAGCCCTCACAAACTTGCCGTTGCTCACCACAACTTGGGAGATAGCCGGCGACGCCTAGCCGTCTAGGAGGCGAACCTCCAAGAGTAACAAATGCCTCAATGCTTGTAGACGCGAAACTCAAGTGCTCAAGCTATGGGAATGCTCTTGTTAGCTCACAAAGGCTCTTTAGATCTCACTAACTCAACCCAACTCAAAGATATGGCTTGAATCCACAAATCTCACAAAGAGAGAGGTTGGGAAGAGCCACTAAGACTTTAGGCTTGCTAGAAAAGACCTGAAAGCTCATCAAGTTCACTTAGAACAGCAGCCCATCCAAGAGGAGGGCTTGGGGTACTTATACCTCAAAAGGAGAAAACTAGCCGTTAGGCGTCGCCGGGCGTACATCTGCTCCACACCGGTCGGCCGGTGTTTGAAAAAACTAGCCGTTGGGCCTAGTTGCACGGTGCCTCCACCTCGAGACCGGTTGTGACAACCCGCTCAGCAAAATACTGTACTATCACCTAAATCAATCCACTTTGGTCATTAAGCGATAATAAAGTATCATCCTGTCGTTAGTTGCCGGGTTAACGCCCGGTAAATCACTTGGAGTTCACACAGAGGATCGAACATATGCATTAAAACTCACACGAAGGCGAGTCCAGAGTACACACCAATTAAATCCAATTTATTACAAACCATTGTTCATGACAGGAAGTAAAGGTTCAGAGTTCGAAAATCAGCGGAATAAAAATAAACTAGCGCAACGGTAACATCACAGGAGGCCGTCCGTGATGCCATCACACCTCGTCGTCCACCCATCCCTGCTCCCAGCCGGGTGGATCTCACCAGATCAAACAACACCGCAACAACGGTTTAAAGCAAGGCGAGTATACTAATACTCGGAAGACTTAACTCGGGTGATAACTACATCACCAAACTCTAGACATGAGAGGCTTTTTGGCCGGTGGAGTTCTTTTACTGAAAAGCAACAAGAGTATATCCTTACTTTCAATATTTTAGCACAAGTTCTAGTTGATTACCATTTCTAAGTGTGCCAACTAATTCAATCAAGAATTGTACAAGCAATTAATTCAAGCAGTAAACTTCACCGAGTTCCATCATTAAGGGATATCATGGCCAGTTGATTAAGCAGTCTAAGATAATGGTGAGAGGCCGACAATCGATTGATTTAAACCTTGCAAGGTAGACCTAAACACACGGTAGGGTGCCCCCGCGAGGACAACCATCCAGGCGGTTCCCATCTTTCTTCGGGTCGGGATCAGACCTACAATCCTCGGTACAAGGCTTCTTGGTACGTCCCGCCTGACCGCCATCGCATCGCAGTAACGTTGTTCTTTGTTGCAGGGGACACATTATGTGTCCTAGGGGTAGTAGGGAAAAGTTCCCTTGCCGTGTCCATCAGGTACTAGGCTTACCGGTCCCATTCCCGACAAGTGCTTAGTACATTCAAAAGCTTAGCCCACGAAAGCCACTGGACCGGAGCCCAAATCCCATGCTCTTACCACATGAGTAATCCATTTATAAAGATCTTATGATTCCAACATAAGGACCTATTCTCGCGAGTGTGAACATCACTCGACTTCTACCGGGTCCTATAGCATAGCAGCTATCGACCTAGCATACTAGTAAGAGAGCATAGGTACCTAGGGATCATGCATCTAGGGTTTCATCCAACTCCTGAAACGTAAATGCACAATCATAGCAAAAGATAATTGCAACATTTTAAAAAGAAGGGTTAATGATCCGGGCTTGCCTTAGGCAAGGTTGGCCTTGGGCCCTTCCGGACTTGGGTCAGTCTTGAGCTACGAACACGTCTTTGTAGCTCTTTGCCGACTTCGTCTCCTCCTTCCCACTGCAGCGTACAGGAAGGTCTACGAGGATGCAAATGCAAGATTTAATTGACGATTTTTAATTTAAGTAATTACTAACAACAAATGACAACCATGGGGTGCATGGTTGACCACATTCACCTAGATAAGAATACATTCAGCATACTCTTCCAAAAGGAACAATACGCGGTTCTTTATTATTTATTCTTTTTGACGGTGACTGTGTACACATTTATGTAAATGAATTAATTCAAATCACACAAACAGCAAGGGTTGGTTTTAAGCTTGTTAAAATGATTTACATCACACATAGGGTCATTAAGGTGTGGTTGGTGATTTTCCCATTTAATCTAAACATTCAGCTTTAATGGCCTTTATGGATTTTATTCACAAAACAATTTAATAAAAAATCAGTGAGGGTGTTCCTAGAGCACATCAAGCCTATACAAGACCACTGCACACACAAATACAATTAGGATAGCTAAGAAATTAATTATACCGAAAATAACAAAAGCTAGCTACTTAAGCAAGATAAATGCATATAAAAATAAATACAGATCAAAATGATTCCAACTTTCTCACACATGGCCTCTGGTCCAAAACCAACCTAGGAATGCAACATATACACCTAGAACTATACTAGATCTTGGGTTATGCATTTACAAAGAAAATTAGGCATATTTCAAGAATAAATATTTCTGATAAATATAAAATTGTAGTTAATTCACCAGAGATGCATTTTGGCATAAAAAGACAACATGCAGAAGTTGGGAACAAAATCTATTTATTTTTAGCCACAAAAATCATTTAGACAGATTCTGCATAAATACAAAACAATTCATAATAAAAGATCTACAGCATAACTTTGTGCAATTTTTGGTACAGAAGCTAGTCATGAGATAACACACAACATATCCAGAATTCAGCTACATAGGACTTGTAGATTTTGAGATACAACAAATCTAGATTTAACTGAGTTCTATTTTTCAAGCAAAAACTATCAGGAAAAACTATGGTCTAGATTTACAAAAGTTGTAGGGTTTGTCACAAGTAAACCAACAAAATTAAGTTTGCATTTTTTTGATTTTTCTACACATTTCTACGAATTTTTCAAGATTCAGCCAAAAGCCAAGAACTATTCAAGAATTAGTTTACACCCGAGTCCCTGGAAACTTTTGATTCTTTACAAATGTGCCCCTGGTTCGCACAAAAGACCCTGGAAATACTCCCAGGCTTGCAATGCGGCCCTTGGGCCATGACCGTGACTCGGCCAAATTCGGCTACGCCCGGCCCGGCAGGAAGTGGAGGGATAGGGTGTGGGGCTTACCCACGGCCGATTTGTGCCCAGAGACGGGGTCGGGGATGTCTTTGGCCAGCGGCTCGGCAACAGCGGCGCCGGCCGGGAGCGTCTGCTCCGGTGAGGCTACGGCCCGGCCAAGACCACACGCGGGCCGAGGAGCTTTGGGGATGTGAGGGAAGGGATTTGGAGGCCTATAGGGTTGGGGTCTTTGGCCGGAGGAGTTCATCAGGCGGCGTTGGCGAGGGCGGCTGCGCGGATGTCACGGATCTTGGCGGCGTGCGTCTTGGCAAGGAGTGGCCGGCAGCTTCCACGTGAAGGTGACGGTGTTCAAGCGGTTAGGCGGCCGTGGTTGCAAGCGAGAGGTGGAGCTCGGCGCAGACGGCGGCAATGGCGCCGGCGGCGCGTGAGTGGTGGCGGTGCGGCGCCGAGACGAGCATGGTGGCCTTATATAGGCGAGCTCCCGCTTGCCGTGGTTAAGGGATCGAGGAATCATGTTGTGGTAGTTGCCTCGGCGCGGCGGCGTGGCGAGGAGACAGGCGGGCCGGCGGGTAACACGGCGGGCGGCGGCGGTGGCGCTTGCGAGGAGGCACGGCTAGCTTCCTTTATAGCCGAGGAGGCGGGAGGAGGCCGGACTTCGTCGCTAAGGATCCTCCAAGCGTTAATATGTCGCGGTCGACGACCTCGGCGGTAGCGCTGGCGAAGGGCAGCGGACGGACGAGAGAAACGGCGGCGGCCGGCGAGTGAGCGCCCGCGTGGCGAGGCACTGGGTCCACCACGTCACGCGGGCACTACGCTACGCCTGAGCCGCGGCCCGCCGACGCGTCTGGCATCTGACGGCGCACAGCGGCGCTGGCGCCCGCCGGCCAGCGCGTTCAAATTGTGGAGGTTATTCCGGGTAGCAACGTTTGACTGCGAAAATCCCCAAAAATTCAATTGAAACCCTACACTACTTTGAATACCAAAGTTGTAGAGCATCTATAGGAGAACGTTTTTCGCAAAGGCCGACCTATGTTTTGATCAACCGTTTGAGCATGAACTGCAGGCAAAGTCGCTGGTTTTCCATGGCGCCGGTGGACAGTGTTTACTGCAGTTGATCAAGTTTCCCACCCTTTTCCTCTCAAAATTTGAAATGCCATCCAACATGAAAGTTGTGTCCCTCGAAAAACTGGACAACTTTTGTATTGGGAGATTTTGAAGTGTTTAGGTGAAATTTGGAGAACGCGGCAAAAGTTCCGGAGGAAGGTCAAAGACATTGGGGTTTTGACCCACCTTTGTCTAGGGTTTGACCAAGTTTGACCACAAGTGTGTGTGTTGACTTGATCAAGAGGGTCATTAGGGCTTGTTGGCTCGGTTTTCGAGGTGATGACCCAGGTTGACCAAGGTTTGACTGGCGTCAACACATTTGACTCGGTCATTAGCACTAATGATGCTAATTAAGAACCTGAGGCGTCACACCGGTGGAGCCCGAGAAACCTCCAAAACCCTTTCTATCAAACTAACACTTCACCTAAGAGATGAAGTGGCTCAGGTTAGGTTAGGAGGGGTTGTTAGCACACTATGAGGCTGTTTCTCATATAGGTTTTCTAAGAGCACTTGACTTGGTCATAAAGCGAAAGTTGCATTCCTCTTGATAGTACGGCATACCTATACTCAAGATTAAATAAATACATCTTGTCAACCTCTTGAGCTTGTATGTCTTCAGTCTTGCCATACTTGATCACTTTCCACTTGAGGGCTTCCAACTTTGACCAATGTCTTGAGCACATCCATACTTGAGCTAGTGGCTTAGGATCTTTCCATATGGCTTAGATATGCACACTTAGATCCTTAAGTCACTTCATATTGCCAATCTCAACTTGTGAACTTGATGCAATGCTTCCCTCGATTAAGGTTTGAATATGATGCTTGAAGACCTCACGGATGCTAGAACTTCACCTTAGCAAAACATGAAATGGCGGCCTAGCTAGAGCCCCAAAGATTGCTTAGTCCCTCACCCTAGACATCTCGGTTGATCTCTTCATCACTTATCCAATCCACGTTAAGCTTTGCTTCATTTACAATTAGTCTTCATTTGAAATCCCGCTTCAAATGCTTGTTCTTGATTGACAACGAATATGGAAGCTTCCAACATAGGACCATAAAAACTATATTTATCATTGTGTCCTCTTTCATTTCCCACATGAAGTCTTGCATTTAACTTAAGAGGAATTACCATCTTCTCTTCTTATGATCCTTTTTATTTTAACCAAGCTACCATGTTTATCGAAGACCATGAATTAACCTTCTTGTAATATTCTCGATATTTATCTTTCTTTGATTGCTTGATATTTCCCACTATGTCTTAGGATCATACTTATATTTGTCTTTTCCAAAGTGAGCCATACAATATTCATTCACCAATTTGCATCCCATCAATAACTCATGAATATACAAATAAAATCTGCTCACAATCTTAGACAAATGTGTTAGACCTTTAATCGCTTTGTCATTCAATTCACCAAAATCCACTTAGGGGCCTAGATTCACTTTCAACAACGCATGCATACTTATCCCTATGAACACACGCATGTAAACCCTACCCCTATGAGCAACTTCGGGCACCTAAAAGCAGATGGGCAGGGCAGCTGCTGCTGATCTTTTCATGTGCCTACCGCAAAGTGGAAACCAATCTGAAATGTCACCGTGCATGACGTGTAAACCAATTTTTTTTTCGAATTACACAGTACATTGGAGACACTCACAACGCACGTATACTCATCTCTACGAACACACGCACGTAAACCCTACCTCTATAAGCATCTTCGAAGACTGAGCCGGCAAATCCTTAAGATTGACTAAGTCACCACAGATGCCTTGCTGTCGACGGGAACGTCGCCTACCACTGAAATCACAAACATCGTTAAATCCTGAGAAATTCGCTCTCCTAAGGAGTCGAACCCAGGACCTGAGGTGCTATCGGGGCTCTTGTAACCACTAGGCTACGGCCCTTTCGCAACGTGTAAACCAATTTCACAATTACCAAGTGATATATATCTTTTTTTAGAAGAAAATCGATTGAATGAAGGAGCATACTCCCTCTGGTTTGGTAAATGAAGTCGTTTAAGACAGCGACACGGTCTCCAAAATACAACTTTGACTTCTTATTTTTATAAAAATATTTATTAAAAATTAATATATGTATACTTTTATGAAAGTATTTTGCAAGACAAATCTATTCATGTATTTTTCACATTTTCAAACTTGACAATTTAAAAGTTATTCATGATTTATATTCCCAATGTTTAACTCAAATCTTGTTCAGAACGACTTTATTTACAAACCGGAGGGCGTATTCACAATAACCATTCTAGCTACTTCACGATAAAGAATAACTTCTAATGATACATCACTCAAATGAAGATATTGTGAGAACGATGCCTGTTTTTTTTCGAATGATACCAGTGCCTGTTGATACCCATTGTTTCAAACTAGTTTAAAGGAGTACCATACTTCTTAATAGTGAAAAATTGTACAATGAGTGGGTTGTCTTATAAATTGTCTGGTAGAGCTATATAATTTCTTAATTTGTGCATATAAAAAAAATATTATGAGTAGCATGGCAACAATAACACATACAATAATTGTTGAGTTGTCTCATGACGTGGTTGGTTCGTGGAGCAACCACCTCATGCTCTCTCCTCCACATCATCAAAAGTCTTATGTGGCATTGCATGAGACTGGTACTACCAATGTACTTGCTCTTGTGATGGGGGGCTCCTATATGACTTGCGGAAGGTGGATAAGCATTGAAACTTCCAGCCCACTAAAACCCATCTAACTTGCTAGCTATTATCCCACCAGCCCACTTCATTATTATTTTGTTCCAATATTTTACAGAAATGTTGGTTTTTTCAACATGTTTTCGTCAACATTTTTTAAAAAATGTTGGACAACATTCCATCTCTTCCAACATGTTTCAAAAATGTTGCAACATTTTACAGAAATGTTGGTTTTTAAATATGTTTTCGTCAACATTTTGCAAAAATGTTCCAATATTTGTTGGAAATGTTGGACAACATTTTCGATGGCAAGGTGGCCGTGACTCGCACACCGTAGCGAGCGCGCGAGGCCGCGTGGGCGGTTCTGCGCGCGACCACGCTAGTGGCGGCGAGTAGAGGCATGCGGCCATGGCGGGCGGCCGCGAGGCTCTGCTGTCGCAGCCCCGGGAGAGCCACGGCGGGAGGCGGTGAGGCGGCAGGATTGGGACTAGGGTTCACTTTGTTGCGGTGTAATTAAATGGACCACTAGTTTTTAGATTACAGACAACGCAGACGCTCACAACACGCACGCACACTCACCCCCTATGAATACACGTACGCAAACCCTATCCCTATGAGCACCTCCGAAGGACCGAGACCGGATCCGAGATTCTCGAAGTCATCGGCGCCTCGTCACGACGGAACGCCGCTACCACTTAATGCATAACGCCGAAAATCCTAATAAATCCAGAAAAAGGTGCGAACACCAGGATTTGAACCCTGATGGGTAGCGTCCCACTGGACCGTCCTATCATTAGACTACAAACCCATTCGCAAATGGACCACTAGTGGATGATAGTTTCATAAGAAATTTTCTTCCAGAAGGTATGTATATAGGATTTCCGCTTATGATGAAGAAGTAGCCCAGTGCAGCCCAGCAGTAAAATCCAAGAATTTTAACAATTGAGCTTCGGAACAGCCCATAAAAGCCCAACCTATGAAATACTAGGCCCATAAACAAAAATACCGAAAACCAATTGAACCCCCACCACAGCCCACTGTCCTGCAGCTGCCTAATAAGCGATCCCCTCCTCTACTAGGGTTTCCGTTTCTCTTCGGTTTCAGTCCAGTGTCCACATGGCGCTGCCGCAGCCGAAGTCCGGCCTCTTCGTCGGCATCAACAAGGGCCATGTCGTCACCAAGCGCGAGCTGCCGCCGGTACTTAAGAAGAAGCTCCTGCAGGTTTACTTCCATAGCAAAAACTCGTCTAAAGTGCGACAGTCTCTTAAGTGGTATCATCTTTTTCTACTGGACTTAAAAGTTCACGAAGAATACCAACAATACGTTTCTCAAGCCGCTCTACATTGTGCATAGGATGCACATTATTTTTTTCATAAGGTTTGGTGTAGGCAAGCCTTTGCCAGTTCTTGGGCTTTTCCCTGAAACCTTTCTCAATCTTAAATCCAGTAGGGAAGTTGATTGGAAAAGCGTATTTTGTCTCTGATTCAACTAGCCAGTTTTTAGTGTACTCTTTCTTCCTCCATACTTCAATCTTAGCTACAGCTGATATGTCATCCCTACTCCCTAGAGACAAGTGACAGAGTAACACATAAACTGCCATAATGTGTGGATATTCAGTGTTCCATCGTGGAGAGCATGAGAAGTTTCTTCAGGCGCTGCACTGTGTCATCCTCATTCTCCCTGATCACAGCATCTTCCTCTTCAATCAAGTCGGCCATCTTTTGTGTGATATTGCAGCAATGGTTTCTCTTTACAGGGTGCATGTAAAGCTGGAAAATGTGTGCTTGAGGAAAGTGCGAATATCATTGTTTAACCCAACCTCGTGTCTCCACTTCGAAAGAAGTTGGAGAGATGCATATCCATTCCTCTGCTGGGATACCAACTCATTAGCTTGTCCAACCTATGATCCCTTGTTCTGCCCTCCAGACGGGTTCTCGCTGAATCCACTGACCTTTTCCACCTCCGCTGCACACCACAGTTGAAGGGACCATATTGAAATGCCCGACTCCCAGCCAATATTCGAAGACATACAGAGACAGCATGCAGGTTTCCTGAACTGAATGCGATCAAGCCCATTTGCTTGTATGTTAGAACTCCAATCCTTAGATTATATGAAGCTGCATCAAGAGCCACAAGTGCATCTGTAGGGCAACGACAACCTGCCAAAGTTCAATACATCTTCAGTTTTGCAGAGCATGTCACTGGCAGGAGCGCACATACCAGGATTATGTAAATGATTTCACAGAAACGAGTGCGAAAGTGGAAGCTAACTCCATGCAGTATGGCAACACATAAACCTCGAATTACCTTGCTGGGCGTTTCATCGAACATGGCATGTGCATAACTAGAGCGATGGACGAACCAGCTTCAAGCTGCGGCAAGGCTCGGTAGTCGGTGGCCAGACGGAGACCCAGAAGGTTCTGGCAGGGCTTCAGATAGCAGATGGCAAGGCCAGGACGAAGCAGTGTGTGGGTGACTGGGAAGTGATCGGCGATTCGGCGGGCGAGAAATGCAGGGAGATCTTCTTCTTGTTTTCTCTCTCTCTGGGAATTCGCTCTCTCGTGTGGCGCGCAATGTTGAGTTTGAAGCCGCCCGGGACTTCTCCTGCTCGCGATCGATGCCCGCCCTGTTTCGTTTGCCTTGTCAGCCACCGGCCAGCAATACTTTTCTCTCAGAACAAATCACCACCAAAGAACCGTGAAGATTTTCACTCGTAACAAATCAAAGACCACCACCAAATTAAACGAACAGGCTGTCCACCTCCCGCTGTCCAGCAGCAAACCAGCGCACATGGGCGGGACCCACGCAACTTTATCACTTGGCTTGCCTAATCGGCCGCCTCCTTCCCTCTCTCATTAATTTCTTCTCCTGCCCGGCGAGCTCCTCCAGGGCCCAGGCTCAGATCCCCGGTGGCGACGGGTCTCGCAGCCACTCCTTCAGGATGGATCCCCGGCGGCGGCGGCCCCGTCGAGTTCCGCAGGCCGGATTCGGACGGCCTCAAGTAGCCGGCGTGAGCCCCGGCGAGCTCCTCTAGGCGGTTCCCGTCAGCCTGCGGTCGCGCATGGGCCCTCAAAGAAGCTCCTATGGTCGGATCCCTTCTTTTTCTTTTTTTAGAATTTTTAATCTAAAATTTTAAAAGTTTTTTGTTATGATTATTCATCATTTTTTAAAAAACTTTATTTCCTTATTTTGGTGATTCAAAATTTTTTCGTATAACTTTTTTCTCAAGTTTGTTTGAAATTTTTCGTCAAATTTTTTTTATGATTTTTCCAAAAACTTTTTTGTTCTCATTTTTGTGTATAATTTTATTTGAAAATTTTATTCAAAAATTTTGTGTATAATTTTTTAAAAGTTTGTTCAAAACAATGTATTTGAAAATTTTATTTTCTTATTTTTAAAAACTTTTGTGTTCTGATTTTTGTTCCATTTTTTTGTATAATTTTTTCTCAAGTTTATTCGGAAAATGTTCTTCAAAATTTCTTTTCTGATTTTTTTTCAAAAGTTTTTTCTCAAGTTTGTTTGAAAAGTTTTCATCAAAACTTTTTTCCATGATTTTTTGTTTGAAAATTGTCTCCCTTATCTTTTTTGACAAACTTTATTTGAAAAGCCTTTTGTTTTAAACTCTGATTTGTTTTGTGGAATGGAACGTGTGGGGGCTGCGCACATGGTAACTGCGAACGACGGGGCTCGCCGCTCGCCTGTCGAATGGGCTGGCGCGGAATCCCAAAAGGGAAAGGTAAACTGGTCGGAGATCGACCGTGCGTTGGCTTCCATACGGGCGCCCGCAAATTTGATGTGCCCCGTGTGGCGTTGGGCTCGCTCTTGCCTGGCTGCTTCTTGGGCCGTTGGGCCCTTCCGATTCCGTTACTGTTTCTACTTTTTTTTTTGCGAATTCAAAAACTGCTTGGATCTCTCTCCCCCTCCTCTTGAGCAGCAAGGGTTTCTAAATTCGCGCTAGATTCAAAGTTTCTATAATCGTCTGCCATCGGCATCTCTAATGAAAATTTAGAGATAACTCCGGCTACATTGCTCCTTAGATGAACATTTTAAGACGTTTTTTGATTGAAAGTTTCAAAACAGCACCCCAACGCGAGGGAGAGCAAGCGCCAAGCGGATCTACGATGCCGAGCAGTCACCGGCGAATGAGCTTGTAGTCCAATGGTAGAGACGATCAGGTGGGACGCCACCCACCTGTGGTTCAAATCCGGTGCTCGCACCTTTTCCTGGATTTATTCCGAGATTTTCCGGCGTCATGCTTTAAGTGGTAAGCGACGTTCCTATCGACGACGGGGCGCCAGTGGTGACTTCGAGAATCTTCAGATCTGCCGCCACGCCCTTCCTGAGAGCATGGGGGTAGGGTTTGCACGCCAGTATTCATAAGGGGTGGCGCGTGCGTGTTATGGCGTCTTCAGACTAATTAAAAAACATCTGCGAGATCAACCGGGACATGTGGGACCCACTGCCACATCATAAAGAGCCCAACTGCACAGTCCTACCAGGCCCATTTCCAATTGAACCCCACCACAGCCCAGCCCAGCCCAGCCCACTGTCCAGCGGCCGCCTATATGTCCGATCCCCTCCCTCCGCTAGGGTTTCCGTATCTCCTCGGTTCAGTTGGTAAGGTCTCCTTCCGCCGCCGCTGCCACGGCCGATCTCGCCCCTCTGCTTCCGCTCAAGCTTATTTGTTTGTGGTGCGCAGGAAAGGGTTGGTCCTCATGGCTCCGCCGCAGGCCAAGTCCGGCCTCTTCGTGGGCATCAACAAGGGCCATGTCGTCACCAAGCGCGAGCTGCCGCCGCGCCCGTCCCACCGCAAGGGGGTAAGCCGCCGACTCTCACACCTTTCTCTTGGCGATGTGCTGTTGATGACGCGGCTAGAGTTTTTGTGATTAGGCGTTACATCATGCTGGGTCGATCTGTTGTATCGTACAAGTTTTGCTTACGGCTGCGTAGTATGCTGATATGAGGGCTGTTTCCTACTTAATACTGTCTTGAGGGCTGATTTTACCATTTCAGACCTTGTATGTTTACTTGTCCTTCAACAACTTCTCAAAATACAATGTTACTACACATCTTCGATACGCTCTTGTTTAAGCTTTACATATGGCCGTTTTCATTTTGTAATTTTTAGGCTTATGTTTATGAGTTAAGCTAGGTGTGCCCCCTTAAGTATGAGTTTTAAGCTAGAAGTTCAACAGTTTTTCAGCTTGTACTCTGTTGTATTGAATTTACTGGCAAATGCTCCACTCCATTTGAGATATGTGGATCCATTCATTTGTCTTGGAAAAGACCTTTGGTTTAGGTTTGTTTTTCATATTATTTTTCACTTGATTATCTATGTCTTTTACCTTGACAAGTTCATAACACGATTTGCAGAAAGCAACCAAGAGGGTGACCATGGTCAGGGGCCTGATCAGAGAGGTTGCTGGGTTTGCTCCTTACGAGAAGCGTATTACTGAGCTTTTGAAGGTTGGCAAGGACAAGCGTGCTCTGAAGGTTGCCAAGAGAAAGCTCGGAACTCACAAGAGGGCGAAGAAGAAGAGAGAGGAGATGGCGAATGTCCTCAGGAAGATGAGGTGTGTAAACCTGGATCCTTATTCTGTTCAACTTTTATTCAGCATTATAGCTTGTCTTCAGTTTCATTGGTTTGTTACGTACTACCTCCGTCCTTAGGACAAGCTAGTTAGTTCAAAAACGAACTAATTTGCTTGTCCTAAATGTCATATATTTGAGAACAGAGAGAGTATGTTGCTTATGGTATCATTTGTTTTTTCATGACATCATTTTGCTTATGACATTCATTGGTACATATGGTCCTTTTACATGTTAGCTGCAATGTGGTTAGCAAATTAGCACTGCTTGAGTTTGCTGGTATTAATACCCTACGCAAGCTTGGTTTGCTTCTTATGTCATAGTTTTCTACCACCATCTGAGTATTGTTACTTGTTATTATTACACTTCAATAGGTTTCTGAAGCATTGTTCATATTTGCATCATCATGACTTTGGAAAGGTTATTGTATACATCTCTAATATAACTTCTTTTGGATGTAGGTCTGCTGGTACTCACACTGATAAGAAGAAATAGAGCATCTCAAGTTTGGGAAGCTGACGGCGACATTCTCCTGTCTTTTTTTTTCCCTACCTGTAGAACGTATAGAACCTGTCAAAGTGCCTGTCAGCAAAAACATTGTGTTACGTGTTGGAACAGACATTGAGTTTTTTTTTATGTAACTTTGAATGCGTCTATCCTTGGTTTTGCATATGATTTCGTATGCCTGCTATGTTTGAGTTGCCATTCGTTACGTTTTCATGCTTGGCCAGTGGACGCACCACATTTGTCAGTTTCGAATCTCTTTACTCTCGTCCTTTGATATGATTTGCCATGGTGGAGTCTGCTAAGAGAACAAAGCTTTGTACTGCAAATTGCCAAGATAGAAGATACAATGCAACAACGTTTCCATTGCTTGTTTCGGATGGAGACGCGTTATGCTCTGTTCATCATGATTTGCACAAAATCCTTGTTATGCACAACAATGTTTCCATTGCTTGTTTCGGATGGAGACGCGTTACCATGATTTGCACAAAGCCCTTGTTATGCACTTATTTTGCATAGACATTGTCAGTGTGGATATCTTTGCTTTGTTGTAATTTAAGCGTATAACCACTTGGTAGCATTTTATCCTCTTATCATGCATCATTAACGGTGATTAAGGGTTATTTCTGCAAATTTCTGTGGGGAGCATTTGTTTCTACAAAATCATTAAAAAAATATGTAAAAAATTTTTGATGGGTGGCCTATCTTTGGGCCCAGGTAGCCCTCTTATTTGTTCAGTTCATTTATTCTCTCGACGCACGCAGTCTAATGCAAAAATTTTCACCCTCTTTCCAGTCCCCCAACTAAACGCGGCCTAACTGTGATTACTGCAGATGGTTGGAATTTGCCGTCCGACTGCGACTGGGGAAGAGCAGCTTGCAGATGTGATTGATCAGGCTCTGCTGTTAGCGCAAAAGAAGCACCATGTGGTCCTCCCAGGTTGTCCAAGCCATGGTTGCCGCACCACCATGCTGAGCGCGTGGAGGGTTCAAAGGCATTCCTGCCGGCACCGGTGTTGGAGATGGAGATGATGGCGCAGCGCATCAGGGAACCGCAGATCCCACCGGGTGACCAGCTCTACTGTCCATACCCCAAGTGCTCAGCCTTGATGTCGTCGAGCCAAGTGCAAGCAAACACCAAGGCTGCAGTGTGTGAGCTGTGGAGGGTGGCTGTGCGTGCGCTGTAAGGTGGCATGGCATCAGGGGATGGGCTGCCGTGAGTAGAACAAGCTGAGTACCAGTGGAGAGGAGGATGCCATCATGTTGGAGAAGCTTGCGAAGCGGCGGCAATGTGGGAGATGCAAGCACATGATTGAACTCGCCGGGGGCTGCAACCACATGAGTGAGATGCAGGTGCGGCTATGAATTCTGCTACGGTTGCGGCCTGCCCAATGCAAGCTGCTCCTGCCAACAAGCAAGAGGAGGATGGAGACGACGATTACTCCCATGGTGGTGGTGAAGGATTATGATTTACCATTTGTTAACTTTATCAATATGTTTCAGCTATGGATAATCGTACGTAGGTAAAGCAACACAACACAACAAGGGTGGTATTTGAATTCACAAATCTGTGAAAAATCACAATCACAGCACCACATGCTTCTTTTCAGAACAACCACCATCCACGTCCAGTAACCAAGTGCCCCGTACTATCCCAACATGTTAATCTGCTTTATATTCACTCAGTTCCTGTGAGTCACAGAAATGTTGGTATGGGAGCTCCTCAATAATATGGTTATTTCTGTACGCATCACTGCCAGTATCAAGTTCCAGTATGGTATTTGCAGTATCCACCTGACACATGTTGTTCTGCAATTCATGACTGCTTCCCTGATCATCATACTCATCCAGCAAAGCTGCACTTTCTGGTTCACCAATGTTACGGCATCCAGACAAAATCAGGAGTGTGACTCTGGTCAAGTCACTTGGTTTTAACCTGTTGTCAGTATCCCAGTTACTTGACGAGGGTTTTGAGGTTCGTTTTAAGTTGGGCGCTTCTCGTGTGCTTGATTCTTGAGGCGATCTTGTTTGCATTATCGTCCCCGAGAGTCAAATCTTTCATGCCGATTTTTCCCAGTCTGTTGGTCCTCCTTGATGCTTTGTTGCTGGCGTTTTGTCTGAGCTTTGGAAGTGGTATAGGAGGCTAGGACACTTGAGCTTTGAGTTTCTTTCCCGCTTGAGTGGCCTAGACCTAGTCCGAGGATTACCAAAATTGAAGTTCGAGAAGGATTTGGTTTGTGCTCCGTGTCGGCATGGAAAGATGGTTGCCTCTTCTCATGCACCCCTGACTGCTGTCATGACCGAGCGACCTTGTGAGTTGTTGCACATGAATTTGGTTGGGCCAGCTCGTGTTCGCTCTGTGGGTGGGAAGTGGTATGTGTTGGTTGTGGTTGATGATTTCTTTCGGTACTCTTGGGTTTTCTTTTTGGAGGATAACAGCGAGACATTTGACTTTGTTCGAGACTTGATCTTGAGGTTGAAGAATGAGAGACATGGGATGTAATTCGAGCGATACGTAGTGAAAATGGCACAGAATTCATGAACTCTCATTTTGATACCTTTTGCAGTGATCTTGGTCTCAACCATCAGTACTCTTCTCCATACGTCGCTTGTCAGAATGGCGTAGTGGAGAGGAAGAACCGGACTCTTTGTAAGATAGCTAGGACGATGCTTGATGAGCATAGGACTCCTAGGTGTTTTTGGGCCAAGGTAGTTAATACCGCTTGCTATGTGTCGAATCACATTTTCCTTCATGCTTTCAAGAAGAGGACAAGCTATGAGCTGATGCATGGGTGGAAACCCAAGGTGAGTCACTTTCGAGCTTTCGGTTGCAAGTGCTTTATTCTCAAGAAGGGCAAGTTAGATAAGTTTGAGGCTAGGTGTTCCGATGATATTTTTCTTGGTTATGTTATTCACTCTAGAGCATATCGTGTGCTCAATCTTAACACTAACCGAATCATGGAGACTTGCGACATAACCTTCAATGAGACGCAGTCATGTAGCTCTTCTGTCTTTGAGTGTGCAGGTGACGATGAAGTTGGTGAGAAGATCTTCGATGATGAGAATGATGGTGATAGAGAAGATGACGATGATGGAGGTGATTCTCCCGCAGCTGATCGTGTACCTAATACTTCCACTACGATGACGACGATCGAGGATGGTCCATCCCCTACTCCTCGACGAGAGGTCGCTGTCGAATGGAAGAAGCTGGCGAGGGGAGGTTGTCTCCAGGCGTGAGGGTCCCCGGCGTGTACAGGTGGATCATCCACCTTCGAGGATCATAGGTGACCTTCATGAGCGCACTACACGATCCAGGTCACATAGAATCTCTCATTTTGCTCACACTACATTTGTTGCCGCTTTCGAGCCCAAGGATATTGAACACGCACTTTCTGATCCGAATCGGGTAAACGCTATGCATGAGGAGCTTAAGAACTTTGAGAGAAACCATGTGTGGGAGTTAGTACATCCACCTCCAAATTGCAAACCTATAGGCACCAAATAGGTTTGGAAAACAAAGAGGGAGAAAATGGGGAGATTGTGAGAAACAAGTAAGGTTGGTTGCCCAGGGGTATAGTCAGAAGGAAGGGATATATTATGAGGAAACCTTTGCGTCGGTGGCCCGTTTGGAGGCGATTCGAATCCTTCTAGCATTTTCCATTGCTAAAGGGTTCAAATTGTACCAAATGGATGTGAAAAGTGCTTTCTTGAATGGGTTCCTAGAGGAAGAAGTGTATGTGAGGCAACCCCCGAGTTTTGAGAGTGAGAAGTATCCCCACCGAGTGTACAAACTTAGAAAAGCTCTCTATGGCCTAAACAAGCACCCAGGGCGTGGTATGGTATGTTGAGGGGCTTTCTATTCAGTAAGGGGTTTGTGATGGGGAAGGTTGACCAGACTCTCTTTCTCCTCAGGCAGGGCGTTGACATTTTGATCGTGCAAGTGTATATGGATGATATTATCTTTGGCAGCTCATCTCACACTTTAGTTGCCAAGTTTGCAGAAGACTTGAGCAGAGAGTTTGAGATGTCTATGATGGGTGGGTTGCAGTTTTTCCTCGTGCTTCAGATCAAGCAATCCAAGGATGGGACGTTCGTACACCAGGCGAAGTACACCAAGGACATCGTGAAGAAATTTGGCTTGAACGACTCCAAGCTGCTGACGACACCGATGAGTACCACTACGGCTCTGGATGCGGATGAAGATGGCGAACCCGTGGACCAGAAGGAGTACAGGAGCATGATCGGCTCCCTCCTCTACTTGACGGCGACGAGGCCGGACATATAGTTCAGGTGTGTCAGACGCGCTCGTTTTCACCGAGGACTTCACATCAGCAGGCCGTCAAGAGGATTTTCAGGTACTTGAACTACACTCCTGAGTTCGGTCTTTGGTATTCTGCCTCCTCAACACTCACACTTCACAGATATTCTGATGCTGATTTTGTTGGGTGTCGTTTGGATCGCAAGTCTACCTCAGGTTGTTGTCAATTTCTTGATTCTTCCTTGGTCTCTTGGTCGTCTAAAGCAATCCAAAGGTAGTGATCCACCACAGAGGCCAAGTATGTTGCTGCAGTCAGTTGTTGTTCCCAGCTCCTATGGATGACCTACACTATGGGCGACTTTGGTGAGAAGTGCACCCAGGTTCCACTCTTTTGTGACAGCACCAGTGCCATAAGTGTAGCCAAAATCCCAGTCTTTCACTCCAAGACTAAACACATCGAAGTGAGATATCATTTTCTGAGGGACAATATTGAGAAAGGGAGCATTTCCTTGTCCTATGTACCTACCCAAGATTAGCTAGCCGACATCTTCACTAAACCACTTGACCAAGTTACCTTCACACTCTTGCGAGGTGAACTTGGAGTGTGTTTCCCTTTTTAGCTGGATCTTGGAGCTTCTCATGTATATATGTGATATGTGTATCATTTGTTGCATTTCATGCATACAATTTCATTTCTGTACCAAAACATGGTAGGATAGTCATCTTGTATCATAACTGTTAGGATGAGCTTCTCTTATATGCTTTGATCACCATGATGTGCTATATGTGAGATGTGTGTATGCTTTGGGAATGATGATGTGAATGCTATGCTCTTGATAGTATTATCATATATTCATGATGAGATAGCTTCTTTTTTAAAATGCTAAAATGCATCACCCATGAGTAGATTCTTTTTCATGCTCTATTTGTGCTCAAATGCCTATATCATGCTTAGCTTGTGCTTGAGAATCATGCTCTATTCTCTTGGGGTCAAAGACCCGTATATCATTGTGAATGTTTAGCCCATATTTTCACTTGTAGAGAAGCATAAGCTTCTTTTTGCCGCAAAGGCATTTCATATACCATGCTTGAATTTGAAAATAAAATTGGTCTATGAAATGTATATGCTTGAAAAATATGTTTATAATCATGTCTTTATGCTTTTATGTATATATCTTGGGTGCTAAACCGTTGCATGATGTCTACCATGAGAAGTCTCTATTAGAAGTAGACACATGGCTCAGTGGCTTTGACATGACATATAGTAGTGTATGGGTGTTTGCTATGATCTTGTGATGAGAATTTGTGATCTTGTATGATTTTTGTGTGATCTAGCTCATTTTTGCTCAAATTGACCATGGATAGTGCTTTGCTCATGAGATGAACTTCTTTTGTGAAAATTGCTAAAAATGCTTTCGGCCATGTCACATGTATCTATGTCTCTACCTTCTTGATGTCAATGCGCTAACTACATCATGTCTACCTTGCTTGCTCTATGTCTCATTTATAGCATTTTGTTGTGCTCTTTGTATATTTGAGAAGCTTGGTACCTTGTATATTCTTTGACATGCATTTGTGCACTCTCATGTTAGTTTGATTCATGCATTGTCAACAAGGGGGAGAATTTGTAGAGAAATAGTGGAGATTTTGCATGTTGGGAGAAATTGTGAAAAGAATTGCACTTATTCAGGGTTGAAATAGTGGACTTTCTCTTGCGAGTGATCTTGTTTTCGCTTGTTCTTTGGCTTTGGATCACTTGTTGGAGGGTTGTTGTTCATGGTTGTTTTCTTTTCCTTTTTCTCTGATTTGGTTACCATGGGTGTTGTCAATGCACTCATCAAGGGGGAGATTGAGGACCAGGAGCGTCCGAAGACTAGTGGAGGGTCGCTCCTCAGTGATGAGTGATTGACAATGTTGTGTGGACTGATGCTTGGCTTAGTATTGCAGATGCAGGTTGTGGTTTGACTCGTGTTGGTGTAGGTGAAGAACAAGCGCGAAAGATCTATGCCGTGAAGGCCTCCGGGTGATGGAGAGACAAGTAGGCTTGGTTCGATGCACCCGGTGGCCGATGGGGTCAAGTGCGAGCCGCATGGTGCAAGAAGAGTGAGTTGAAGTCATGGACATAGGCCGGTGCAAGGTGGCGGTTCGCGACCGAAGCTTGCACGCGGGGTTTGGTGGTTTGCCCACAAAACCATCGGAGGACAGTTTCTTGGTTTGGGACTCAAAACCAAGCCCGAAAGCCCAACACGATGGAGACGGGGATCCGGGAGCGTCGGGAACCTTCGAGGTAGGGGGCACGTGGTGTGATCACGGGGCTTGCGTCGAGGCTACGCGAGTCCACGGTGGAAGCATGTCCGCTCGATGGGAATATCCGAAGACTTGACCAAATTACCCCTGAGGGGTGTGTATCTTCTTTTAAAGTTGTAGGGGTAGCGTGGTCATTTGCCTCCTCCCTTGGACTTCATATAAATAGCGGAGAGGTGGATGACATCTCTCTCTCTCGCCCTAGCTCTCTCTCCCTCGGATGATTTGCTTCCTTTCTTCGATCCATAGGCTAGACAATATCTTGTATAGACTCTAACCTCTGGATGTATGGAAGAATTCATCATTGTGGTGCTATCTCCTTCTTAGCTCTTTGTGATTTTCGTGTCATTTTTGGAGCTATTTTTGGTGGTTTTTGTGCTTCGCTTGTTCTGTCGATTTGAGGGGGTTTCTCTCCGGATTTCTTTGAGGGGATCATGGGTGGATGTCCTGTGCATCTTTGTGGATGATTTTGACCCCTCAAACGCCGGGATTTGCCCTCGATTCGTGGATTTTCGGAGTAGTTCTTGGTGTAGGCTTGTGCTTAGGAGATTTGCGATTCCGGCTGTTTGGATAGGTTTGAGTTGCGGTTTTTTGGTGTTTGGCTCGGACGGTCTGAACTGCGGTGTCGAACGGTCCGCGACCTAGGCAGACGGTCCGCGAGGAGAGGCGGGGTCTGCGGTGCTGCGTCTCGAGTGTTCATTGGCAATTTTGGACGGTCCGTCCTTGATCCAGAGACGGTCCGCCTGATGACCGCGGACAATCCGCCCCCCCTCTGGTGGACAGTACGTTATGGCCGAATAGAATTGATTGAGTGTTTTGGTTCTTGTCTTGTGCTTCCACTTCTTGATTCGTGGCTTGTCTCTAGGACTTGTAGGCTTGTGTGTGCCTAGTCTAGAGTCTCTCTTGTGTGTGCGAGTGATCGGAGTGGCAATAGGGGTATAGGCTGAGTTCATCCTTCGGGAAGAATTTTTATGAGCTCCCATTCACTCCCCCCTCTCTGGTCGTCTAATCGGTCCTTCATAGCCTCTTTGTAAAGAATCTTTCCTCGGTATGTATGGAAGATTTGGAGTTCATCCTTGTGCCCTCTTGTGATTCTCGGTGTTTTTTCTTTTTCGTGATTTTCGGATGCTTTTTGTGGGTTTTTTCATTCATCGGTTTTGGAGGAGTTTCTTTGTGGTTTTTGTTGAGGGATGCACACATGAGTTCCTTGTGACTCTTTTCTTGGTGATCTCCTCTCAAAAATCCGTGAGAAAGGTCTTCGATTTGGTGGTTTTCGTTTGTTTGAGTTCTTGAGGTAGAGGTCCAAGATTTGTGATTACTCATGATTGAGAGTGATTTGGGGTTTGTCCTTTGAGCTAGAGGTTGCTCGTGAGGTAATCCACCTTCCCCAAAGTTTTGTTTCAATCCATTAGGTGAATCGGGAGATCGATCGATCGAAAGGTAGAAGTTGACCCGCGGGAGGAGTTCTTCCCGAGCTCGAACTGACGTCGACCGGCAGTGCAATCACTAGTGGGTTTTTCGGGAGATATCTTGGTAGCTTGCTCGTTGAGTTCAGAGGTTCCAGTTGTTCAAGTTTTATGCAGTTTCGAGTTTCGTGCCCCTTTTGGTTTCCCAGGCTCGACCGGACTGACTAGTGAGGGACACCAGCGTGACCGGTGCCTAGCCTCCTGTGGGATTCTTGGGGGTTTTGCTAGAGTTGAGTTGCTCTTGGTCCAGGAGAGGTTTTGTCCTAGTCTCGTTTTGTTTTGTCTCAGTTTGCTTGATTTTTTGGCCCTTAGCTCGTTTGCTTTTCACCAAGTTTTGCATCCAGTGCTTGGATCTTGACTTGGAGGCTTTTGGGACTGTTATGTGTGTCGAGATCAAGACACATAATATCCTGGGTTTGACTGGTCAGACCGGTGCAGGTGACCGGTCTGACCGGTGCAAGCTGTGGTGCTTATTCGCTGAGTTTCCGCTGTGTGTTCGAGTGTTTCGAGTTGTGGTCTTGCTCCTAGGTCCAGTAGTACTCCAGTGACTGTGGATTTGGCAAGAGTGTTGGACGTTCGGAGTTGTTGGGATCATAAGCCGAGCTCTTTCCGAAGAATTTTTATCGACTCTCATTCACTCCTCCTCCTCTCTGCTCGCCAATCCGGTCGTTCACAAAGGATTTCATTCTCTCCGGATTGAACCTTGTCCACAAACCTCTGACTTTTTTTTGAAGCATACAAAACCTCTGAAAATTACTAGGCACCAGCAGCTTCCAATCGAAGAGATGGGTGCAGTAATCAGCCTTACCATATTTATCTTTTTCTAAAAAAGAATAGTCTGAAATGTTGTTGCCTGATGCATTGCACTCGATCGACCAAAAGCCAAGTATTGGTGAAATCCTCACGAGAAGCATTAGGAAAATGATAAATTATTTTTAAAAAAATTTGACAAACAGTTCAGTAATTTTACTAATTATCATAATCATCAGATCTATTTATTTTCTAAAAAATCTCAATTTTTTCATTACAAAAATAATATAAACTACTGAGTTTTGGCATTATAATAGTAAATAACAAAAAAAACCTAGTCTTAATCTAAATGACCCACAATGCAATTATAAAAAAGTAACTTAAAATAATCCTGAAATCTGCATATAAATCACGCACATTTTTCTCTAAAAAGTAAATAAATAGCAGCATTAGTCACAATTAAAACAAAATAAAGTAACTCGTAGATCGATGCAAGTCTAAATTGCCTACATAATAGGCGATCATAAAAAATAATCCCCGCCCAAATACACTAATGCATGATTCTAAATTATGCAATTGTTAATATAAAAAATACTAATTGGAGGTATGTATATTCATGATGTGCCATGCATGTGACCATGTATGTATATATGGCAATGAGAATACTAGCTGAGAATAGAAAGGTTGGTTCATGGTCATTCCTTTTGTATGTTATGTGTGCGTCCGATATAGAATTTGATTCGGTCTCTCTCCGGCGAGGCAACAATAGTAACTATAGATGGAGAATGGCTAGCTAGCTGCCACACTGCAAGCACCATTTTTCCAGCTGATCCACCGAAAACGCGTACAGGCATTGTTCAGTGCTTCTTCCATCTTCCGCGTTATGTTTTATCCGGCCGAGTATCTACTGCATCTACACTAGGCCGGGATGGGTCGCCCTTGTTTTGTGTGCATTTCTGTTCAATCCCACTGTAACCACCAACCAAAAATACGAGCTGAATTATACAGCTCCTAGTGCATTTTGTTTAAGCTAGCCGTCACTCGTACATTGTTGGCATGACAGGTTAATATTTCTGTTTGGTATTAAATTGATGATGTTTGATGTTCGTTCACTTCAATTCGTAGGAGCTTTTTATGTAGGAGTACATAATTTTTTTTTATCTCACTCAAAATGAATTAAGTAGGTCTTTGTACTTAAACTCGATCTTGCACGCGCTAATTTGCCTCCAAAAAAGAAGGAAAGACTACTTACTTAGCGACAGGTCCACGCAATTTGTAAAAAATAAATATTCAAGTTGCATTGATTGCTAGTGGTAAACATTGCCAAAAAAATTAAATTACTCTATCTAGTAGTATGTCTTACTGAAAAACTAAACACATTTTTTGTGGCTAGCCAATAAAATAGTCGAGAAATTTTGAGCTTGATGACAAGATGTGGCAGCGAGATGGCGGTGCTCCTTGGAGCAAACAACATATGCCATTTTTACTAGGCCGGTATCTCGTTCGGGCTGGCTGGTCATGTGCCTCGCTCCTCCTCCTCAGTCGCGTGCGTCCACCAACAAGCTAAGTTGCATTGGTGAGAGGAGTGAGGACTCGATCTGCCTCTCTTGATCGTTTGCTTAAAAGGAGAAGCAGAGGGCGGCTTCCACCCGTTAATTTCTTCTTCTATGCTTCTTTGATCCTCCTCCTCGGCTCCTCTAGTAGTGTTCGTGTTCTTTGATCTTGAATTAATTACGTTCTTGGCTTCAAATCCCTCGCGCGTTCTTCTTGCATGCATTCACATTTGGTTGATCATATATATTGCTTTAATTTGATTCCTTGTGTTTTGTCGACGACGACGACATGCAGACCATCAAACTTTAATTTGATTCTTCTTCAGTTCTTCGATTCCCAACAAACTATAAACATCAAACCATCAATCTAATAGTTTTACTAATTATCATAACTATTGGATCTATTATGTTTCTCTTTTCTATTATAAAAAAGTATAAACTAATTAACCCCTAAATTACTGAGCTTTGTCATTATAAAAATAAGAAAAATTAACCCCTAATCTTCAACTACATATACAATTATAAAAGTATCTTAAAACAATCCTAAAGTTTGCATATAAATTACCCACACTTTTCAATAAAAGTTAATATATACCAACATCGTTCACTATTAAAATAAAAATAACATAACTCGTAAATGCAAGTCTAAATTACCTATATAAGTTATCATAGCCATTTGAGCCGGCGGTGATTTCTGATTCTGACACGCACACAATTGCGCATAGCCGTTTGAGCCGGCGGTGATGCTCCATCAATGTCTGCCACCTAAAACCGGTGGTGACGGGTAGACAACTAGGTGGTATGTGGAACTAACACTAAAGTGTTTGACTAAGAATTTAGAAAATATTATCAACATTTGTAACTCCAAATAAGTTTATTAAGAAAGTATACTTAACGCTCAATCTAATGATACTTATTATACATCATAAATAGTAGTACAAATTTGTATAAATTTTAGTCAAATTTGAAAAGTTTGACTCCTCGAGAAGTGAGAAGTGCAGTTATTTTGCGACGGAGGGAGTACAGTTTTCTACATATATCGATTCCAAATTGTATCTACTGTTTTTCTCTCTTCTTAATTCGCGTGTAATATCATCACAAGTCCTATTTGGCGCTCATCACATGTGTGTGAGAATGTGAGATTACATTGGGGATTCTTCCTAAACATATGTTGTATACACGAGGCATAAAATTACAATGTATATTTTGCTTCTAACATTGTATATTGAACACAAGATATTAATCTTCCTTAGCTACTTTTTTTTCTCTTCCTTAACCCCAGAACATGTCATAAAAAATCTACATAATAATCCTTAAATGGCAAGCTACAATACAACTGTGAAGAACTTTAGAGTGACAATACTTCCTCCATTCCAAATTCAGCAGTGCAAGTGCCATCTTGCTCTACGCTCTCTTCATTGCCGAGGCGACCGAGGTGGCAACCTCTGAAGTCCCAAGCATATATACTCCCCGTATGCGATTTTATCTGCATCGTCTTACACTATACAAAGCATTATCAAGATGCTAACAGCAACTCCCTGGTTGCTGGCATTTGCGTATCACACCATGCGTGTTCCTCTTCCTCAGCTATCACTCATCAGTCACCAGTGGTGGAGTATGGGTGTTACTATATACGAGTATCTCACATCTCCGCGACAAGCTTGGACTGGGCCAGCGCGAGATCAAACGTGCTGAAGGAGTGAGGAGCCAGCGTGACCTGCATCTCCTCTGCAGCATTGCTCAGCTCGCTCTTCACCGGCGCCACCTGCACAGTTGTTTACAATCAGGCTTTGGATACAGGCAGGCCAACCGAAAACAGAGCACAAACATGCGTCGAGACGAATGGTCATTCAAACAAAAGGCAAGCAAAAAAAAAAGGGCAGATTACCTTGGTTGGGTTACTGAAAGAATTTTCATCCATCACATTCCCGGATGTGAGGACAGTGGCGGTTGATCCCAGAGCATTAACACTAGCCTGAAGTCCGCTTGCGGAGATTTTGAGGCTAACAGCACCTGACCCAAAGTTTACAACCTGCACAAGACCTTTCTGACATTAGTATAAGATTTCACTCCTTCAGGTAGTACTGGGAGTGATAAATTTTTACTTGCCTTTACTCTTAGGAAGCTGTTCTCTGAATCCTGCCAAGTAATTGCAGATGCTGCCAGCGAACCAGAGTAGCTGGAACTAACTGTAATTGGATGAATCATAGCACCGCTGGACTCACGGAAAAGTGTCTGCATCCAGTAACTAGGAGTTCCATAATGTTGCCATGAGTTGAAGACGATAGTGTCTGGGTTCCACCTGAAAGTTTTATTCAGAAACAGTTTACCCATGTGTTAAATAAAAAGAGAACAGAAGCAGCAAAGAAAGCATCAAGCCATATATAGACACTAACATTCTGTCGTTGTCATTTACAAACAGTGGAGCGTAACTTGCCATCTGAACAATGTCACTGCAAAGAACCAACAAAAGGTCAGATAACGCACAGTAAAAACTTTCCTCAAGTGAAACTAGAGCAGATAGAAGTCCATCAGGTCATGGTGACTAAAGTGGCAAAATTGATCCACAAAAACACAGGTCTGGTCTTCATGGAACCAACAACCAACAATTTCAGTAATGGAGAGAGCACCTGTTCTTCTCCAAGCCAGTAAGGAAAGCAGCTTCTGCCAATGAAGCAAGAAGACTTCCTCTACCTGCATCACTTCTCCACACAGCGTACTCACTCACAAAAGCCTGCATTTGAATCGTATTCATAAAGTGACAAAGATGTTTGCTGCCTGAACAGGACATGGTGATGCCAATATGCATGGATGATGTAAACAAGGAAGAAAGTCATTGAGTTTTTGAGAGTTTTGAACATGGAAATAACATCACACATGGCAGTACCAGTACCCACAACTAGGACTCCACATATAATATTTATTGTAAGTCATAACTTTTCAGGCTGTTCACTGAGTGTGTATCCAGAGTTTTATCTCAGTGGTTATACAGGAAACACAGGACCCTTTTTATACTATCCCACAAACAAACAGAGTTATTTCACACAAAGTTCCTTTCTGAAAATTGAGACTTACCTTCGGTCCACTACGAGACGTTCTATCAAACGTGCTCCTCATGTTAAACAAAGTCTTCGAATCGGTATAGACCTAGAAAAAGAAGCATTATTCGAATTTAATTTAAGAGAAGACAAATTGACATTGAAAATGAATTATTAAAAAGAACCACAAGGATCAAGACAGAATAAATGAGACAAAGAGACTTGGCAACAAGCCAACATGAACTTTACATGGAAGTCATATAAATCAGCAGGATGATCAAGTGGTCTCGATGAACCATCACAGTTTGAAATCATTTGAATATCTGGATAGGCCTGCCTTATAGCATTGTAGAACTTGAGGTAATTACCTGTTCAACAGAAATAGAGAAACTAGGAATTATGTTTGACTTAATTTTCTTTCGGTAGTAACGGGACATTGTGTACCCTTGTGCACAAGATTACACAGGATGCAATAAAGATGTAGTTGAAAATTTTACCCCGGTAAAATTTTTTCCCACAATCTTCATTTCCAATTGCAACATATTTCACTGGGAATGGTTCAGGGTGCCCCATTGCAGCCCTAACAGAGCCCCATGTTGAATCTGCACTCCCCCTTGCAAATTCTAGACTGTCCAAAACATCCTGTAGAAAACAAACAATTCCATAGCAATTACACTACACTCATGAGTATAAAAATTACCTAAGTCTATAAAAGATATACAGCATCTTATTGAGTTAACCACTATTTATACAGAAGGAAGAAGTTAGTTCATGGATAGTCTTGGTAAATGCGAATGTATAACTCAAGCCAAGCAACATCTCTGCATGTGAACTGCCTGAATAAAAAAGGAAATGGACAAGCCCATCACAATATCTTTTTCAGCACTCACGAATAAGAGAATGACTTCAGCATTATTCAACACTAGTCATATGTAGTTCTCATTGTGATCTGAGAAATAAATTTTTCATCTTGAGATATGCTTTCTTGCTCACAAAAAATAATGCTATTATTCTGATATGCAATAGTAATTTGCATCTATTGCTGAGAAAGCACATTGCATTAAAAAAATTGGAGACTCATACATCTCTAACAAAAAATGTTTAGTCTGCTAGAGAAATAACAATGGAGCTCAAAAAAACATACCTTTACAAATGGAGCGATAGCAGCAGTATCAACTTCATCATTGTGACTAACTCCTGAGTTTTATGGATGGACTTTCCATCAGTTTAGAAGGCCAACAATTATGAATGATTTAACAAATCTGAAAACGATTACCATTGTTGAATACCCAGATTGGAGCAGCACCTAGGTCCTCCGAAAGCTTTGAAATAGATTTAAAAGTTAATTGTTAGAGGGGCAACAATAGGAAAGGACAGGTGAACTAAAGCAGTGCAAACTGGTACCTGAAGAAATTCATAATATCCAAGGCCATCATCAGTCCAGTAATGCCAAACATCCCCGAAGTGTCCAGGCCTCTTCCCATGGACCAATAGATTCTCTCCACCTGAATGCATTTCTTAACCAATCACCTTCTACAAAGCAGCCTCCTGCAATAGTTGTATGGAATCTAGTCAATTATCCCAGCATGTATGAACATATATCATTCTATCATATATGTCCAAGAACCTGATTTCAATAAGAACTGATGGAGCATACCAGGAAATCTCAAGAATCGTGGTTTCAAATCCAAAAGCATGGATATAAGTCCTGTGCGAAAACCATGTCCCTGTGTGTAAAGAGAATTATTGTTTATAAACACTCAGATAAACTCTTGCACAGTAATTATGAACATATGCCAGAGACAGGTTAATTTTATTTTCAAGATTATGACAATCTTAATAAATCTGGAGATCCTGAGTACAGTAAATAGATGAAGCAGCATGTAAATACAGCCAAACAGGGTATCCATTATAAATATTTATTTGGTAATCTCATTCATCAAGCAAACCAAATAAGTGAACTATGTGCTACAGTATAATGTTCTTCTCTTGAGATAAAGGGTTATAAGTGTCAGTACATGATTTGCAGGATGACGAGGTGCAGATTATAATAGAAATGTTGCAGCCAAGTGGGTGTCACAGAGCACACTTGGCACATGATCAAGGTACCCAGCCCAATATTAAAAGGAAATGGGACATGATTATTGGATTACTGAAAGGGGGAGTCTCAACCTGCTGACCGTTTTTTGGGTTTAAGGGGGCACTTTTTTTTTGGCTAAGCGGAATTAAAGGACAGGTGATTCATACTGAGAGGTTGGTTACAAATCTATATTTATTATTCATATCTTATAAGTTTTTTCGTGGCCTCATTCGTGTCTTTCACTATAAGATCTAGTATAATATCATAATATACCTTGTATGTGTCTTCAGGCATGAGTGATACTTGATCAAACCAAACAACTCCTTTCTTGGTAGTTGTTATTTGAAGCCTTGATGTTCTATTGGTTCCTTTAGCAACAAACTTCTGCTCCACTTTTGTCCAATTTGACGTACCAGAAACTCTGCAACAAGCAAACCTTTCAGCTATTGTGAACAACCAAATATTTTCTTTGATCCCGTCTCAATATTGGGAGAAAAGATACTAACGTTATTGTAGTTGAAGCCAGGTTTTGCAACCCATCAGAGCTTGTTAGTGAAACTGTCAAGTCCGTTGTTTCTGGTGATTTAACGTACATAACAAGATTGTAGGCCTTTCCATCTTCTATGTTCTGTAAGTTGAAGTGATAACATTATTGAAAAGAAAATAGTGGAAAAGGTTGGAAAACAGAACATGTACTTATATCATCCTAACATCAGAGCATGAAAGTTGAAAGGTAACACCTACTAAACAATACAGAGAAAATCCACTGAATATCTTTGTAACATCAGAAATGAAAGGTAACACCTACAATACAGAGAAAATCCACGGAGCTCTGATGGTAGTAATTCCTAACGCTAATCCTTCAGCCATTGCTATTGTTACTGTAATTTGGAATTGGCAAAGTATGGCAAAATACAAATAACATACCATAACTACCTGAGGCTACAGTAGCATGATACAAATTATTGATATTAACTAAATAGTTTTGATGAAACTATCCATTTCGCATACTTATATCAACACGCAACATATGATAAAGTCATACCATGCCCCAGAACCCCGGGTTGTAAATGCCAACACCACCAGCAGGACAATCATCGCAGAGGACCTCCATCCTCAGAGCAACAATGTTTCGACTGAAACATGATGTACGATCAGTCGCCACAAATACAGAAGAGTCATCTCCAATGATGGACCATGGGTCAATATTTGAGGGAGTATGTGGGCCGCCAGCTTCAAAACCTGAAGCATAATCCCAGAAGCTGTTTATGCTAAATCATGAACTTGAACATCAACAATTGACCTATTATGTTCTTTCCAGCTCATAATCAGAATAAAGTTGGTATTATTTAGAGAATCATAGTATGATCAGAATAAACAGGTTTGATAAAAAATGATATGGGAGAACAGATTTGAGTTAAGCAGACAATGTGAGAAATTATCACCTTTCGCATCTCATTCACAGCAGGACACAGGGAATCAAGAGTAACTGACATACCTCTGTTACTAACAAGCTCTGCCCAAATTCCACCAGCTCCTGCATGATTGATCTCCTACAGTATAGCCAATTCACGGAGTATATTTCAATTGTTCTGATTATATGTGGTAAAACACGAGAAGTCCAACAAACTAGCATCTACCAACAAATTACTGTCTCACCTCAAAAAATATCCCAAACAGTGTTTCCGGTATCCTTCGGGCTGACTGCGGCGAGGCGTCAACCTTGAGGGTTGCTGCCTGGGTGGCCACTAGTTCTGATGCCAGACATCTGCAACCCAGGCAGAATAGAAGCAAGAGGCAGAAAATTGTAGTAGAGGACCCTTCCTTGAAACCCATAGGCCTCCACTTGTTAGAACTAATGCAATGAGTGTGTCTATTGGACAAATAGAGAAGAGAGTATCATTACAGGTCGGAACAGATCAACGTCCAAAACAATGTATACTGGAAACAACAATTGAACAGCTGTGATAAAGCATACAGTTAAATCATTAATTAGGCAAAGGAGGAGTGGAGGACCTCCAAATTATTTATGACTTCATTCATTCATCAGACAAAAGCACATAGAGATTCGCTTCCAACTAAAGCTGGACGCTTCTTTCTTCAAAGAAAGCACACACACATGCAAAGATTAACCAGTTTCTCCTATTTTGGGCATTCCATCAAACAACTTGCCCGCACAACCAGAGCTCGAATTTGATCCAAAGAACAGGGGGAAAATATGACTGAGCAAGTAGCAATACCCGCAGGAAAAAAAGAAAAGGAAGTAGGTGAAGCAAAAATGGATCCTTTACTGAAGTGCTCACCATGCATCCACCATCCAACACCTCCTCAGGAAGAAGAGGCGAGCTGCCTCCCAGTTCCCAGCTGCGAGTACAGTGCAAGGGGGGCGGGAGGCGTGCGCTTAAGTAGAGAGGAAAGACGAAGCAGTGGCTTTGAAGGGAAGTGTGCCTACGGACTAGTGAAGCCACGCAAGGGGTGTGGTGGTGACCTCCGCGCGGTTCAGATGCCCATCGGGTGCCGGAGACGGCGGACGTCAGGGCGCGCCGCGGGCAGTTGCTTGCCGGAGCGCGCTTCGTTCGGCGGCGGTTGGCTGCGCGCGGGCACCGGCACGTGGGCCCGGTGAGCTGCACTGTCGCCTTATCCGCCGCTTCATTTGGAACTTTTTTTTCTGCCGGCGTATCAATCATGGAGCGGCGAACCAAGGTCATCGTCGTTGTGGAACAACTTTAACTTTTTTTGGCTGCAAAAATTGGGGAACAACTTTGGAGACTTTGTTGACGTGGCCTGTGACCGACTGGCTGTAAGACATGTAGACAGGTTTTAGTAATACTCCATTATTTCTTCCAAATTTATTTACTTTGCCTTCGTTCTAAGTTAAAAGAATCTCTATTTTTTTTACTCCGTTTATGTGAAAAAAGCACCCAACATATACAATATTAATATAAATTAGTTCTTCTAATTAAGCATGAAAGTAGGAGCTCATTAGATGATGTAGATGTTGGTACTTTTTTCTTAAGTAATAAATTTGATTAAAGTTAAATAAGTTTGCTCAAGTGAAATTAAAATAAAGTAATTAGGAATGGAGGATGATCTGAAGACGAATGAGTGACAACATGATTTGTTATTTCTATCAATACAAATAGGTGCGGCAACACTTATTATTTGTAGACTGTAAGATATTATTATTACAAAGAGTTAAAAACTACAATTTTCATTGTGAGGCAACTCCAAGAGACTAGCTAAAATGACTTGGTTAGCTAAATTTTGGAAAAAAAAATCTCAAAAACACTCTTCCAACAGACTAGCTATCTGACCAACTACCTATCCTGACTAGCTAAATTCGCTGCTCAGCTAGCTATCTTTGACTAGTGACTAGTGACTAGCTATCCTGATTTTCATGAGTATGTGAAGTAGACCGGCGGTGGAGCATATAGAGAGTTTAGTTTAGAGAGGTTGTTGGATGTCAACAACTTTTTACTAGCTATTTCATTCTACAAGTAGCTAAATCAAGATTTTAGCTAATGATTTTTAGAGAGGCTCTTGGAGTTGCTCTTAGTATTCATAAAAAAAAATGTCCCGACCGAAATTGACATATGGCATGTCAAGCCGACTGAATTGTAAGTCATTTGGCTCTTTATACATTCGTGGTCGGATATAATTATGCATCTTCATAGAGTGTATGTCTAGATGTATAATAATATCTATGAACTTTAGAAAAAGCATCAAAATGATGTACAATTTAAAACGAATGGAGTAGATGAGACTAGAGATATACTATATAGTAGCAAGAAAAGACAGTAGTCACGCGTTCTTGAGTATGAGTATCGGATGTTTTTGGCATGCATATGGTTTTGCATATCTTTGGCACTGGGAGCACTCTAGCTACCATGCATATGCGAATTCATTCATATGGATCCACGACTAATTATCAGTCGAGAGTGGAAAGTGTATTTGGGAGCATTGTACTGTGTGACTGACAATTTGAGGTCGTTTTGCTGTACCTAGCAGCTAGGTCGTGGTACGTACGTGTGCAGCAGATTGATAAAAATGAAATGTGAAGCGTGACGCCATGGGCGGGTTTGCGTCGTTGCTTAGCTCCAAACGCAAGGAACAACGACGGTTGGATGGATGATGCATGGATCGCGATGACAATGCAAGTAGTACTGGTGGGTTAACCATGCATGTGCACGCGCTACTCATATACTCCACCCGTCTCAAAATATTTGTATTTTTTTGACTTCTGCGCTTCACGTTTGACCATTCGTCTTATAAAAAAAATTGTGAAAATGTTATTTATTTTGCTATGACATGTTTTATCATCATATATATATTTTAAATATATCATAGTTGTTTTTATATTTTCACAAATTTTTTGAATAAAACGAATGATTAGAAGTCAGAAGTCTCCTCAGAATATGCACAAAACAAAGAATGGATGGTGGCCAGCGCCAAATTATGAGAGTTTGGTGAAAATCAGGGGTCCTGAGTTTGTCCTTTGGGCCAGTGAGTACATTCCTATGTACAAACTGCAAATAGATGCCAAAGCATTTGAGAATACTAATCTTGAAGGCGGTCATGAGTTAGAAAGTAATATGTGGGAAGTTCTTTTAACCCACTCCCAACTGGTACACTGTTATTCCCTCCCTTTCCTTCATTGAACACATTTGTTTTCTAGAATAGTATGAGAACCAAGCCAATGTGAAAAATCTGGTCCTTTGTACGTCTTCTAACTTGTTTATGTCCATTTCCACCACTTGTAGGCGGAACTAGAGAACATTATAGACATGTACTTTGAAGACCTATTCACATTACCAGGCAAAACTTTCCATTCCCACTGGAATTCAGATCCATCAAAGATTAAAAAGAACAATGTATGCTGATACTGTCCTGGTCATAGTTTTCTCGCATTTAGTATTTACCAAACTTGGCCATTGACTAATTTTGTTTCATGCAGGGCTATTTGAACAACTTTTTTACTTTCTTGGCTGGTAGCTGTATTATTCTTTTTGTTGCCGTCTTTGCTCAGTTATGCTGGCCTCGATCTTTTAAGTTTTAAGCACAAAAGACTATTCAAGGGAAGTTCAGATGTCTCATCATCTCAGAGCTACTGTTCTGATATCAACTCTCTTGATAGCAGTGAGGTATTTATCTAGTCCTTTGAATCTGTGACTTGCCCAAGGGGTGTTAATGCTCAAATTTAGTGATGAATTCCTTTTCGTGATACCCCATTACCAGTTCATGTAACATTGATTGATTACAATAACTGAAGGAATGTTTGTCATCCCATTTTAGCTAGTTTAATTTGTCACTGTACTCATCTTCTGTTAGTACTTGGAAATATTCTGACAGGCTGCATTTCATCTGCTTAAGACTAACTCCAGCAGCTTGCCGATCTGCATCTGCAAAAATTGGCTTCTGCAGAAAAGAGAGAGAAGAGAGGGGGAGAGGGGGGCCGCGGGCGTTCCAGCGGCTTGCCGGATCCGCTCGCGCATCCACGCCGACAGTTGGTTCCCGCGACCGCGAGGAGGGGGAGAGAGGGGGGCCGCGGGCGAGCCGGCGTGCGGCGGAGCTCGAGCAGCTCGGGGCTCTCCCGGATCGAGCGACGGTGCGGCGAGGCGGCCTCCACCAGCGGGCGGGAGCTCCTCCACCAGCGGCCGAAGCTCCTCTCCGTCGCGGCTGCTCGAGGAAGAGGGAGCGCAAGGAGGTGACGGCGGGGTGGAGCG
Source organism: Cenchrus purpureus (assembly GCA_022644695.1). Lineage (NCBI taxonomy): Eukaryota > Viridiplantae > Streptophyta > Magnoliopsida > Poales > Poaceae > Cenchrus > Cenchrus purpureus. Next base: position 197,074,822 of record CP053461.1, on the reverse strand, counting down.
GCTCCACCGGCGCAGCCGCGTGGCCGTCAACCTCCTTGCTCGGCGGCGGGTCCACGGCTCGGCGGAGGAGAGGCCACCGCCGAAGCCATCCTCAGCCTCCGCGCCGGCCCCTCCGCCTCATCTGCCTCGCTCCCGCGAGATCCGGCGGGGGTGGAGGGAGACCGCGCCGGCCTGCATCTGTGCCGGCCTGGAGGGAGGGAGGGAGGCCACGCCGGCCTGGTGAAGGTTGAGGCCCTCCGCCTCATCCTCCTCCGCGTCGGAGGTCGCCGCCGTCGAGCTCGGCGGGGCGGCCCGCCGGGCTCAGCGCTGCTCCGGGGCGGGAGCGGCGGCAGCGGGATGGAGGGAGCTCGTCGGAGGGGCCCGGGGCGGAGGAGCGCGAGGAGGGAGAAGGCCGCCGCGGTAGCCGGTGGTTGAGAAAACGAGTGAAAATTGTGAAGGGAAAGGAGAGAGAATCTCTATTCCTGGGGGGAAGAAGCCCGTCGCCGCAGTATGCAGACACGGATGGGGCGACCGCTGGAGGGTGTACAGTAGTATTTTTATCTGCATTTTGCGCTAGCGGGGTGCGATGCGGCACCCACTGTGGACAGTCTAAAACTAATTATTAGCCGCCACTTTGAAAATTGGAAAATTTCAAAGATTAACCAAGTTAATCAAGGAAAATTTGTTATGTGTAAGTAAGATTGAAATACTGAACAACATGCCTGCCTGCATAACCAGATCAAAGGATAACTACTCTATCGGCCATTCTCAGTTTATTATGTGTGCTGCATGTTTTGTCTGATTTACTCCTCTTCTCAGATACAAGCTTATTGCATACATGCACGCCTGATCCAGCATCAGCATGCAACGCAATTGGCTGGGGAACTTTTGCAAAACGTAACTGCAGAAAGAGCGCGCACTCCCCAGCGGGGGCTCGCTACCGGAAGGTGGATAAGCATTGTAACTTCCATCCCACCAAAAGCTCACTTAAGATCTGTGAACTAATAGTTTTGAGCCATCCTACCTCATAACTATTAAAAAAATGTTGAAACATTTTTCTAAAAAATGTTACAACATTTTTTTTCAACATTTTACGTTCTTTTTTCTCCAATATTTTGCAAAATGTTGCAACATTTTAAGAACTAACATTTGTTGGGGCCGGCCCCCACCGCCATGGCGGCCATGGCGACTCGGCTCCGTGCGGCTGCCAGGCGGCGGCAGTGGGGACAGCGGAGCCCGCCGCAGGCGGCGGCGGCACGCGAGTGAGGAGGGTGCGGGGAGAGAGAAAGGGGGTTAGGGTTAGAGGTGAGATCCAACAGGCGTGGTTGGTTGCACGAATCTTGAAGAAGTGGAAGATGAAGAGGAAAAAATCTTCCCGAAGACATAGGATTCCCGCTCCCCAGCCAGCTCCTTATCTTTCTTGTTGGGCTGGATATTTGGTTCCCGGTTTACGATCGGCCCATTTAGGTTATTAGGCCGGACAGCGAACCAAACTGGGCTTCTTTCTTTCTTGCCAAGAAGAAATTCGTTCGTTGCGATTTTTTTTTACATTTTCCCCCCTAAATTTTGCAAAAATAAATAGTCTGCCAAAACTTTTGCAAAACTATACATCTACTATAAATGGTCTGCTCATAGAGGTATGTATGGCCCCTCCACCTACTACTAGATAGAACAACCTTTGATGATTTCTTGGCATAGCGTCGCCGGCGCATCGATCTCCTCGACCCCCCAACGATTCCCCCGCAGTCGGGCTCTCTGATCTAGTCGACGGTGTTGCTCGAGTATGTTCTCGGGCCTCGGCATGCACCATTAAATCAATCCCCTCGCTGAATTCGCATTTATCCCCTTTTCCATCGGGTCAGATTTGTTCGTCGGTCGGTCTCATATATTTCCTGGATAATTAATAATAGAGCTAAGGGAATCTCCTATCAGCTGAGAGCGAGAGTACCTGCGGATTTGTTGGGGTTTACTAGTAACTGCGGCTAAAACCCTAGGAAGGTTCACGAACGTACTGTCTGCGCTGCACTTGTGAGATATATCCAGTATCACTGCATTTGACTGTTTCCCGGTTGGGTGTACGTGTACAAATTATAAATAGTCTTGACCAGCTGACCTCATCTCCCTGCTGTCTGGATTCTCGCAGAACCTGAATGGCACTAGTGACTCATGATGTTTTTTTTTCATTTAACTAAAAAGTAGTTTGGCCTTATGGATCCAGGGAAACAAATTGTTAGTCGTTCGAAGCTAAAACAACCCCGAATCCGATTCCGATGTAACCAAGGGAGGCACTTTGTTACTTCTTGTGAATTTAACATAAGTGCATTCCTATTTTGGACAGGGACGGACCCAGAGACAAATCTGAGTGAGGGCATAGCATGCTTAATCACCCAAAGTATGCAACTATACATGGTAAGAAAATACAGACCTCCATTTCACATCAAGATCTGAGTGAGGGCCTGTGCCCTCACTGACCTCAACGTGGGTCCGCCCCTAATTTTGGATCTAAATAATGTCGCAGCATGTTATTTCGGTGAATGACGCGACTGATTTGCTGTCAGCATCTGGGATGGTGGTAGAGTAGCATTTGGTGTAAACATGTGTGGTAGAGGTTGCTTCGTTTTGAATAGCGTGAAACTCAGAATGTACACCCTTATGTAATCCAAAACAAAGGGGGCAAACAATGGGAAAAGGGTCATCACATTCATTCATTGTGCAGCTGTAGTCAGCCAAGCTGCTGCTTCTGGATTTGACCGATTCCAGGTTTGGGTGTACAAAATATACAGTCCTAGATAACCTTGCCTACATGATGTGTGCAAGGCTGCTTAGTGACCTAGCCTTTTTCTTAGATGTGATTTGTGAGCATAAAAAATTTGGTAAATGCAATTTGTTGTGGTTGCAAGGTTCTTTGTGTAACATGGTTGAAAAAGTTATTATCTTACAAAAAGTAGTTTGGGCTTAAACCTAGTAGTTCTTGCTGCGCGAATCAATCTTTCCTGTTGTTTAGCTTTCATTTATTTAGTGTGCTATAATTCCTGGATAATCACAGATTCACAGAGATAAATATCTTATCAGCAGAGAGCTTGAGTGCACCTGAAGTTTAGAGGTGTCCTGGGCGGATTCAGGAACGTAATGTCACTGGTTGCATATCCAGTGGCATTGCACAATGCCTAGTATAAGTGATCTGTCATGGTTCAATTTTTAAAAGGGTCCCAGATCCATTCCACAACTGAAGATAGTACCAGATTTTGACCAATTGTTTGTGCACAAACTATGCCTGAATTGACTCACACTTTTTTCCTAGAAGAGAAAGAAAATGATTCTATCTGACCTAAACTAAGGGGACTTCCTAACTGATTTTCTTGTATCCTGTACTTAACGATCAATCGATCATGTTAGGTTAGAATGGAAGCTAAACCCCAAAACCCTAAATAGTTTGATCTCATGGGCCCATAAAAAGAGTGGCCTCATGGTAACACAGAAACAGTTTAGTGGCATGTTGTATTCCTGTAAAAATAACATAACTGAATGTCTGGCCAGGATCTAAATATTTTTACTGCACACTATTTCTGTGAATGAGATTAATTATTTTTAGTCAGCATCTGTGATCTTTCCATTGTGAAATATGTGTGAGTTGCATAGATGTTAATAGCATCAAAATTAGCATATTTACACTTACACATATGTGTTGTGGTAATGTGCAAAGTCCTGCATACAAGTCTACATTTTATAGTTAAGTACCCGAACCCGAGATGATTGTTGGCAATGTCAAATTCCAACTTTGAAGAGAATAATTACAAGAGGCAATGCTGTTTCAGTGCTTTACTAATAGTGTGCTTCAGGGACAAATTAATGTTGCTCCCTTTGGGACTCAAGGAGCTAATTTCTATCTCAGTTTCATTTCTTATCTGCGTCCCATCTTTTGTAGCATTTGCAATTACACATTTATAATACAGCTCCAGCATCTCTTTGGGGGAAAACCCTGTGCTACTAAATTGTCATAGTGATGGTTGCTCTGACAGTAATCAATTTACTAAATAAAATTTCATGCGTTGCAGGAGGAGAAAACGAAGGCCTTGGCAAACGAGCTCGTGGCAAAGCTGACGCTTGTTTGCTGGGACAAATGCGTTACTGGGAGCGTGGGAAGCAGCTTCAGCAGGAGTGAGGCCTCGTGCTTGTCCAACTGCGCGAAACGCTTCGCTGAAGTGAAGATGATGACCATGCAACGCTTCACCGAGCGGTAGCTGAAATCACATAGGCCAAAATGGAGTAGCTGTGTTCTGCTGTAGCACAAGTTTTGTTATCGTTTTGCTGGCATACTATAGTTGGTGAGAGTGAGATGATCAGATGATAAGAGAGACGTGCCTAATGTCCAATGTTCTTTTAGTACATCTCTAAACCTGATGGAATGAAGCAGATGCCAAGAAAATATATGGGTTGGTTTAAGGTGGTGTTTGAACTGAAATGTTCTTGAGCTGAGAAAATTATCGGGATTGGCTAACAACCGAACATGTACCCAATAAAAAAGTTAAGAACTAATGCTTACAGTACATTGAAAACACCAGATCACGGCGTTGGGTTCGGAGGAGAGGGTGGCGCCCGATTCACTGGGTCGACAGCGACGACGAGACGCCTTGGCTCGAGGAGGACGGCGCGGCGCCTCAGCTCGACGGCGATGGTGACAGCGAGGACGCGACGTCACAGCTCGACGACGACGGTGACAGCGAGGACACGACGTCGCGGCACCTTGGCTCGCGGATGATGGCGACGGCAAGGACGCGGCGTCGCGGCGCCTTGGCTCAAGGATGACGACGACGACGCGACAGCACAGAGCCTCGAATTGATGACGGCGGCAGCAGCTTAGAGTTTCAGCCTTTCAGGGGCGGGCGGAGTTGAAGGTGGGACCGTGCGGAGAGGGCGGCAGAGTGACGGAGGAAAAAAACGTCACGGGCAGAGACGCAGAGCCGCGATCGACAGAGCCACACGAGCGGAGGTAAAAGTACGACCGCTTTTTTGTCACTACTTCATTCTTTTTAGGAGTAGACAACGGTGAAGGGTAACTACAATATTACTAGATCAGACATGACTAATGCCATGAAGCTTATCAACGGGCCAATCCCAATAAATCAGGGATCCATTGCTTTGCTGACCAAAAAACCTTCACCCGCATCTTGGTAGCACCAACAGTCAGCATACCATCCTCTCTTCTGTTGACCCTTGGAGTAAATACAATTCTCTGAGATTTACCATCACTGGTCCGGGCATCAATCATCACCAAATCCTTCACATTGACAGATACGACAGATCGCATAAGCTGGATTTCTCCACAGTCATCAACAGTCAATGCGTCAGCATCTTCACTGTCATAGAGCACAAGTTCGTCCTCGATGCTGTTGGTGCAGGCAGTGATTTTTCCATGAAAAACCTCCCTGCAGAACTTCAAATGCAATAGTTCCCTCCAATGCATGTTTAATAACACTGTACGTCACATCCATCGTGCTGAGCCTGGTAGCAAGAGATTTGGTTTCAACCATGGATCCTGTCAACGATCGAGCTGCTAAGCCTCTGATGATAAAGATTCCTTTACTAAGCTCTCTGTGTTGTCCTAGATGATCCTTGATCTTCAGATCAATCTCAGCATAGATATCACCTAACAACGCAAGCCCTCGTTTTGGCCCAGTCAAGATCAATGATTCAGCCTACAATAAAGTTTACAGAATACATTATTAGCATATTTCTACCAAGACGAAGTATTGCAATAGAAAAATAACAAAATTTTACAGCCACATCATATATGAAAGCTATTGGTTAGCTTAGCTGATGAAACTGTTAATGGTCTTAATCTGAAGCAAATGTGGATAACCTAGATGCACCAATACAGGACCACTATTTGTTTACAAAGAGCAAAAGACAAGCATACATGTCATCCTGAAAATCTGGATTTTAGAAAGCATAATGGTACCATGCAGCTATGGTTATTCTGCCAGCACACAAAATACAATTCAGTTACAAGTCTGGCCAGAATATAAATTCTCTCTATATGAGAAGGGGTGCGCATAATGCAAACTAGTAAAAGAGATGGTTGTTGGGTTACTTTGAAGAAAGTTGTACCTCAGAATTGATAAGCTGGCAATGGTCACTGGAACGGCGGAAGTGATAAACACACCTCTCATCCAGACTGTCCCTGACAACGACAGTGCCATACACATGGATCGGGAAGCCAACATCTGAAGAGGCTATCTTGACAGACAGGATGTTTACAGCCCCACACAGGTCTGCGTCCTTGATTGCATAAGTACAACTCATCGGACCAAAGGGTGCTATCGTGCATGTGGAAAATCAAAGGAAAATAGATACTAGGTCAGCTCCATCTATCATGCTTACAATTGAATTGAAGATAATATGAATGCGGAGGGAGCTTAATTGCCACAGGCAAAGCAAGTGAAAATTCAGCTGCCATTAATCCAATTACCTCCACAGGCAAAGCAAGTGAAATTCAGCTGCCATTAATCCAATTATTACCTCAGAAAAGAAAGGAGAATATATATATATATATTTTTGCATGTGAGATAAAATTAGAACATGCTACATATATATATTATAGTAGTTGCAGTAATTAATAATGCCATAGCAGAACATGAATGCCACCGTGGACTAGCAATAATCAAGCAATAGGACCGAACCAATACTTACACTCCTCATCAAGGTCGAATGTTTTGAGATCGACGAAGGCATATCGGTTGTAGTAGAGGCCCCCCTGCTTGGGATCGAAGTCGAGTAAGCTGGTGATTTTCTCTGGCTGAACATAGGGGCGGCCCTGCGCTCCAAGGAGGTGCGCGCGCTCCAGCTCCTTCCCCCTCAGCCTCTCCGCCGCAAGTGCTCGCTCGGACTCGGTCATGCACGAGAAATCCGGCTTCTTCACCCGAGCACAGAGGTGTTGCTTCAAAATCTTGCCCAAGCGCGTTTTCTCTTCCTGAGCTTTGTCCAGCTTCGCTGCTCGCTCGGCCTCGCTCAGGCCGGATAAGAAATCCTTGTCCATCATCCTCATGGTGAGAAGCTGGATGTCCTTAGTGATCGAGGCCCTGAAATCGTCCCATGCTTTCGTCTCTTCCCACCACGCCGCCGCCGCCTCCGCCATGGTGAGAAAACGCTACAACTAACGGAAGAAGAACGGGTGCCGGCGGCGGTGATTGTGGCAGCAGGGGGGTTTGCGAGTGCGGCCCTATCTCCGATCCTACCACGAGTGCTTACATGGTGATTTTTTATGGGTCAGGCAGGGCCCACGGGGTCGGCCTCCAATTTCTCGACGAGCATCTGCCCAACCCACGAGGACTGGAGCCCAACTCTTTATGGCCCACTAACAGCAGTCACTTAAGCTCAGCACACGCACGACATCATACAAAACTATGTTAGCGCTCCCCACTAAGGAATTCTCTCAATCCTCAACGCGCCACATCATCCTCCATCAACGCACCACGTCATCCTCCACTAAGCACCCCACCAAGATGCATTAATTACACCGCAGTAGCGCCACGTCATCCTCCACTAAGCACCCCACCAATCCTCAACACGCCATGTCATCCACCACCAACGCGTCATGTCATCCTCCACTAAGCACCCCACCAAGATGCATTGATTGCTAATTCTCGCAGAGCGCCACGTCATCCTCCACCAAGTATACTTATCGCATCTGTTACATCATCTTAATTGTTTGCATCCCAATCTAAAAATCTATATATCTATATTAAAGTATATACGAACACCTCACTACAAAATATTGATTTCTTCTCTTAACATGTAAGAATACGAAGAAATCATCTTATTGTGTTTGCTTCTAAATTTTACTTTAGTATCTTTATTTTCAAATTTCACTAAAAGATCCAAGAACGCGGATATCACTGCCGAAGGGCATCCTGGACCCACCAACACATTGTGGGCCTTGCAGGAGATGAGTTCCTATGCACATGGACTACTGGATTCGACTAGTGGGCCACTGCGTCGAAGTGGACCACAATGCAAGACAAGCGGACAAGGACTTGTACTAAGACTAGGATAGCTTTCCATACCTTGTATAGGCTACTCGGGTCCTACTCGAATAGTACCTTGTACAATCCGACTTGTAACCCAGACCTCCGTGGCATATAAGGCGAGGCAGGACCCCTCTCAAAACATACAATCAATCTGAGCCACACAAAGATACGGGGACGTAGGGTATTACGCACATTGCGAACCTGTCTAATTGTGTGCCCGTGTCTCACCATCGTGTTCCCGATCTCGGCGAGCCCCACCGCACAATCTACTACTTCGGATACCCCGTCGTAGGCTCGGTGTCTAAGGGTGTGTTTGCGACCCTGTACCACCACGGCTCGGCCGACTCGACTAGCCCAGGCTTGAAATGACCTGGCCCAGACGGTGCAAGGCACCATGTTTGCGAGAGTGGCGGGAGCTCACCGCGAACATCACCGTTGTTTGCCACCACAAATTGCCAGCCGAGCTGAGAGGTGTGACTACCTGTGGTAGCTTTACCACCCAAGAAGGCTCACAGGCATTTCATCGAGCACAGCCATGGCGAGAGGCGAGCTCGGCCTTTCGGCCATGGAGACGCGGCGGGCGCGGCCTCCGCAGCTGACGGCCGGCCGGCGGGCGTGGCCACCCGGACTCGATGCGGCGGCGGGCGCGCCTCCGCAGCTCGACGGGTGTCGTTGCCGACGGGTGCGGCCACCCGCACCGACGGGGCGTGGCGCGCCTCCCGCACTCGACGCCACTTGGGCGGCGGCGGCAAGAGGTGTGGGGCGGCCACGCGACGGCGCCGGCCAATGGACGCGTCTGCACGGACGGATGACGGATGGCCCTCCTCGGGCGCCAAGACGGACGGATGGCCGCCCTCCTCCCTGGCGGCCGGTGGCTCGCACCCTCCCCCAGTCGGAGGTGACCCCATCTCCTCGGCGAGCCCACGCGAGCCAACGTGTGCTTCGACGAGCCGAGCTCGGGAGAAACGAAGAAAAATGTCGTTTCCTGGGAGCCATGAGAGAGAGTGCGATTTGCATGAGTTGGGCCTGGCTCGCTGGTGGGCCAAAGGTCACAAACAAGGGAGTGCAGGGGCCGTCGGGCCACCGCAACGCACCCTAAAATCGACAGGCGCGCGGGTAGGGGATCTCGTCGCTGATCCACTGGCGAACTCGATGGTTTTCGTCACCATCAAGCCGATCGTCGCTTTCCAGCAAGGCGACACCTTCGTTTTCGGCTCCTGGGTCTGCGTTGCTGATGGCGCCGGATCGTTCCTGTGTTTTCTAGCGCCAACTCCGGAGTCAAAGCTCAAGTACTCGACGCTTACGCAAGCTTCGATGGAGAATCTCGTCGAAAATTTCAGCGAAATTTTGATCTCTGATCCACTCAGAGAACTCGAGTCGGAGTCCGAGTACAACTCGACTTCGCCTCCTATCCAGCCTGAGTTGCTCTCATCAGCTTCACAGCTTGCGCTCAGCCTGGATAACATTCCAGCACCACCTCTCTTCGGTCATCGCCATGTTAGTGCCGCTTACCAAGCCGCATTGAAGCGCCTCATGTGCCCTGGTCCGAAGACTGTGCTTGAGTACTCTTCAGATTCGGACGACAACTTCGACTACTATTCAGATTCTTCTGAGTTCGAGTTCGACTACGGTTCGGATTCTGCTGATGTTCGACAACCGCAGCCTGCTCGCCATGGATGGTGATCACATCGACACCTGAGGGTAGATTCGTCTACTGGCCTGAGCATGTGCCTGCTGATCTCACCTTGGATGATCAGGAGCTTTTATCGCTTGTCTCGACAACTTACCTTTCCAGGAAGGTGTCAAGCTTGTTGATTATGACACCGATACTGAGCTCATTCAGAGTACGGGTACTTATTCATCGCATCGAGAAGTGTTCGTCATTGATGCATCTACTCCGCAAGGGCATCGTTCCAATTACCGTTACTCGGATGATGTGTCTGATGATGAACTCTCTGCTAATGCTCCTGCTGATGAAACCACGGAGGTCAAGGCTGCACGTCACCAACGCAATGCTGATCGTGTAACTCTTCGTCGGGAACTCGCGGAAGCTCTACCTACCCGTAATCTTCAAGAGGCTCTGGATGCGGTTACTACCGTGAGTATCGTGACTCTGCAGGAAGCCATTAATGCAATCAATCTACTGGCCGCCCATACCGTGATGTGGCATCAAGTCAGGTCGGCCGAGCTAGCCTACACTATGCTACGTATCACCACTGCTCCTAGTCACCATGGCGTAGTGGGGTGCTCATCGCACTACTCCTACTCCTAATCGCACACGTCGGAAGCTAGCAACAAAGGCAAAGGTGATGATGGCGGTGTCAAAGAAGTCGGGAGACTCTCACTATGACGCCAGACAACTATCACCGCGACGCTACCGAGCGTGAGAAGCAAAAGGATAATGACTCGATTCTTTTCCCGCTTTCTCCGCCGACTTCAAGCTTTGTATCTTCCGAGAAATTCAAGCCTTACGGCATCTCAAAGTATGATGGCAAGCAAGATCCAGTGGTTGCGGCGTTATGCTATCGTCCATCTCAAACGCCGGGGCAATGATGATACCAAGTGTATCTATTTCCTTTGTCCTTGAGCAAGAGCTCACATGGTTTGAGTCCTCAAACGTGGCTCCATCGACAATGGGGACAACTCAAGCACCGCTTCACCAGCAACTTTATGTTCTTTGGGGCCATGGCACCGTGGATGGACCTTGCCCTCGATCAAGCAAAAACAAGGCGAGACTCTTCGCGAGTACATGCGTCGCTTCTTTGAGAAAAGGGCTACTATTGTCGATGTTACTGAAAAAGAAGTCATAGACACCTTCCAGGATGGTTTCTATGATGACAGGCTATTCCAAGATTTTGGTCGTGCTCGCCCAGCCAACATCACCAAACTTAAGGAGATGATCACTCATTGGGCAGACGAGGAAGACAAAGCTCGGAATCGGTTCAAGCATATTCGCAACAACCAGAACAACAACAACAACAACAACAACGCTGGTGGAAGCGGCAACGGCAAGCAACAGCAGGCCAACCGCCAAGGGAATAATTACTCGAGTAATCCCAATCGTAAGCGCAAGCCCGAGAACACTGTTGCAGCTATGGAAACGACCGCCAAGCCTGAAGATGATCCTCACTGGGCAACATTGACCAAAATGCCCATGGCACCCGTGAGGCGATCATACTACGTAGAGCAAAGGTTACCAACTTCGACGTGCGTTGAAGAATACACCTGAACCAACGCATCCAAACCCGCGATATCGCAAACACAAGGGGAAGAAGGCTAACACAGACAAAGACACTGGGTTTCAGAACCCATCCAACACTGTCAATGTCATATTTGGTGGAATTCCAACCAAGCGCATGCAAAAGCTAGCTCTCAGGGAGATTATGTCCATCGAACCAGCAGCTCCCACTTATCTTAAGTGGTCTGAAACCCCCATTACCTTTTCAAGAGCGGATCAATGGACTAGTTTTTCTGAGCCAGAACAATATCCTCTCGCTCGGATCCAAAGGGTGGCGTGCTCCGCTTACCAAGGTTCTTATTGATGGTGGTAGCAGTCTCAACGTCCTGTTTGCCAAGACTTTGAAGAAGATGGGTCTGGATATCACCAATATGCTTACCAAGACCAACTCACCGTTATATGGTATCATCCCGGGCAACGCAGCTGTTCCTTTGGGCTCAGTTGTACTACCCGTTATCTTTGGGACCAAGGATCACTATCGCACCGAGTACATCAAATTTGAGGTCGCTGACTTTGAGACTTCTTACCATGCCATCATCGGCAGTCGGCCTCGCCAAGTTCATGGCTATCCTCACTATGTCTACTTGGTTCTCAAGATGCCAAGCCCCAAAGGAGTTCTCTCATTGCAAGGATCTCAAGCGTTCTCCCACGATCGCGAGCCGTGGAACTTGCCTCGACTACTCAAGTACCCAATGCAATGATGGAGCACCGCTAAGAAGCTTGCTCGAGCGGTCGGAGGTTCTGAGAAGACCGACAACAACAACAAGCCCGCACCATCCGGTGATGTCACGCTCAAAGACATTGACCTCGATCGGTGATAGCAAAGGCGACCATGATCGGTGCGCCTTGATCCTAAATAGGAAGACACGCCGTCAACTTTCTTCGGCTAACCGTGATATCTTTGCGTGGAAGCCATCCGACATGCCGTGTGTACCGGAGGTTGATTGAGCACTCACTCAACGCCGATCCTAACGCTACCCCAAGAGACAACATCTTCGTCGCTTTGCTTGCGATGATCGCAGGGTCTGCTATCAAGAAAGAGCTCGCTAAACTACTCGCTGGCTTCATCCGAGAAGTTTTTCACCCGCAGTGGCTCGCTAGCCCTGTGCTCGTCAGAAAAAAGAACTCTAATGACCGGAGGATGTGTCACTACACCGATCTCAACAAGCATTGCCCCAAGGATCCTTTCGTTGCCGGATTGATCAAGTCATTGACTCTGGTCAGGTTGTGCCTACTGCTTTCTCGGATTGCTATTCTGGTTATCATCAAATTGCAATCAAGGAATCTGATCAAGAGAAGACCGCGTTTATCATCCCGTTTGGTGCTTATTTTTACACAACAATGTCCTTCGGGTTGAAAATGCGGCGCCATATATCAAAGGGCTATCCAAGCGTGCTTCAAGAGGCGCTTCACAAGAACATGGAAGCATACATGGATGACGCCGTTGTCAAGACTAGGATCCGGACATGCTTATCACGGATCTTGAGGAAACTTTCCACGCTAAAGTATCAATGGAAGCTCAACCCCAATAAGTGCGTCTTTGGCGATCTTCGTGAAAGCTACTCGGGTTCATCATCACCATCGTGGCATCAAGCAAACCCCGTGAAGATTACATCATCTCCAACATGCAAGCTCCAACTACTATCAAAGATGTCCAGAAGCTTACTGGTTGCATGGCATCACTCAATCGCTTCATCTCACGACTTGGAGAACGGGTCTTCCTTTCTTCAAGTTACTCAAGCGGCAGAGAAGTTTACATGGACAACCAAGCGATCAAGCTCTTTCTCACTCAAGGAGTTCTTATCCAAGCCTCCACCTCTCACCTCCGCCCAATGAAGAGCTCTTGCTCTACATCGCGCGACTACTAATGTCACAAGACTACTATTGTCATTGAGCGGCAGGAAGAAGGCTATGGCTACCCTGTCCAGAGGCCTGTCTACTTTCGTTAGTGAAGTACTCGTAATCAAAGGCTCACCTCCTGCATGAAGCTACTTTATGCGGTTCGACATTACTTCGAAGCTCCGCCACTACTCGACGAGTACAAGATTTTTGTGGTCACTAGCTACCCGCTTGGCGAGATATTGCACAACCGGACTCCACGTGAAGGATTTCTAAATAGGCTATAGAGCTTGGCGCCTATCGCTCGAGTTCAAGTCTTGCACCGCTATCAAGTCTCAAGCCTTGGTTGATTTCATGGTCGAGTGGCGGAAAATCAAGTCCCAACTCCAATTGAGTCCGTAACATTGGGTCATGTACTTTGACGGTTCCCTCAAGTTGGAAGGCACCGTGGGTACTTCGATTTCTCCCAAGGGCGAGCAACTTAAATGTTTTGCGATCTTTTGGAAGGTCTCAAACAATGAAGTCGAATATGAAGCTCTACTACATGGTCTTTGCCTTGCGCCTCTCTTGGCATTACACGACTACTTGTGTATGGTGATTCTTTGGTGGTCATCAATCAAGTCAACGATTGAGGTACGCAAACTTGAGAACAAATTCCATGGTCTCGAGTTCCATCATGGTCTGCGACAACAATGTTGTCATGGATGTCTTGTCAAGCCGATCTACACAAGCTCAAGTGCCACCGGAATCTTCGTCCATGAACTCCACAAACCATCAATTCCGAGCAATCATCACGCACCTACTCATCAGCTCAACTGATCGAGAAGTGCTTATGATTGATGTGGAGAGAACTCCTTCATCGATTACATTAAAAATCGCTTGATTCCGTAAGACAAGTCGAAGCAACGCATCTCACGCCAAGGCACAAGACTTATGCACTAGTCGAGATCAACTCTACAAGCGAGGCGCAAGCTCGATATACTCATGAAATGCGTTTCTCGTGAAGAAGGCAAGGAAATCTTGGAGGAGACACACAAATGAATCTGTGGCAATCACGCTTCTTCCCGCACCTTGGTGGGAAAAGTGTTCAGACGTGGTTTCTCATCGGTCTCACGCTCTTGTCCGACGCAGAGGAACTAGTCAAGAAGTGCCAAGGATGTTAATTCTTCGCCAAGCAACAACACGTCGCCACAAACTCATCACGATACCACCAACTTGGCCTTTCGCTTGCTGGGGGCTGGATATTATTGGTCCTCTCCCAAATGCGCCAGGGGGATTCAATAGAGTTCTGGTGGCTATCGACAAGTTTACCAAGTGGATTGAGGTCAAGCCTGTTACTTGCCCCAAGGTTGATCGTGTCCTCGACTTCTTGGATGAAATCGTACATCGCTATGGTTTCCCTAACCGCATCATCACAGATCTGGGTTCAAATTTCAACAATCACCGCCTGGGAGTACCGCGAGAACAAAGGAATTGACGTCCGTGCCTGTTGCTCACCCACGTGCCAATGGCCAAGTGGAACGCGCCAACGGGATGATACTCGATGCTCTCAAGAAGCGACTGTATGATGCTGCAAATACCAAGGGCGGCAAGTGGATCAAGAAACCACCCAATGCACTGGGGCTACGTGATTTCACCTACTACTACCGGTAGTCACCTTACTTCGGTTCACGCCCGCTTTTGCCTCGATGTCATGCGTTCTCCGATCGCTGATCAAGACGAAGAAGGCGAGTGAAGAAACAAGAGCATGTCGTCGATAGTCTCGAGGAAGCTCACGCAACGCACTTGTTCAATCTGCTCAATACCTTGAGAGGATTCGCCGCTATCATGACCGCAACGTTAAGGAACGCCTTCAACGCGGACTTAGTCCTTCGTCGCATCCGTAATCACGGCAGACTACACAAGCTCAACTCGTCATGGGAAGGTCCTTTCTCTGTTGCAAAGGTTACATCGCCCAGTGCTCATATCGCCTTCAAACTCTTGAAGGTGAGGAAGTCGACAACTCTTGGAACATCGACCGCCTTTGTCGCTTCTACCCGTAGGGGGTCTCAACAACCCTCTCGCAGACCACGGTCAGAAACAACTCGTATTGGTTTCAACAACCCTTTCCAAGCCTTCCGGTTGCAACCACTCAATGTTACGGTTGTCACCACTGTAGGGATCAAGATAATCCTCTCCAGCTGTGTATCTTCTCGTGGCTTTCACCGAGCACCGCGTAGGCTTCATCAACCTCTCCGTGCGCCTCATTCTGCGACTGTAGGGAGTCATGATAACTCTCGCACGATCTATCATGTAGGGCGATAAGTGGCACATGCTGTCCATGTTCCTATTTTTCAATAAGAGGTCATGGCCTAGAGTAACACCGCCGGTAGGGTCTCGGTGAACTCTCATACAAGTTGCTGCTACAGCAAGGATGAGTTCATCACACTGCCTCCTACGGTCTTACTCATTCTTCTAACATCCTTGCAGTACTCTCTCACTAGGCTCATAGCCTCGAGGTACTTAAGACATTGTAAACACTGCATAAATGTATTCAAGAATAAAGTTGATATTCTATACCGACTTGTTACTACCCTTTATTTGTTCATAACAAAGCCTTCTTTATCGCTACTAAGGTGTTTAACTCGTTATGAATAAGTTCTTTTGAGTACTCTCACTAGGCTCATTAGCCTCGAGGTACTCAAGACATTGTAAACTCAGACAATGTGTTTAGTACAAGCCGCTACTCTATATCGACTTGTTATTACCTTAGCTTAAACTCATGACAAAGCCTTCTTTACGCTACAACTAAGGTGTTCAACTCACATGTTTTAAGCTAACGTTCTTCGAACATGTGTACACTTGAGTACTCCTACCGTGTATCGTATCTCTTTTGCAGCCACACACTCAATATCAACTCGAGTACTTGGCCAACATGTATACAAGGGATCCGGATAATTGATTTCTTCAAGTTTTCAATTATATTACATAAAATACTTGTTCGAGATTACACTTGTTTTTCTCCCTAGTGTTTCTATTCTACAGGTACATCTAATGGAGATCAATGAACTTGGAAATCGCTCGATTGGAGAAGTCTGCTGCATCACGTTGAGACGATCGTTGCGCCTCCAGATCCGCTCATGATAACCGTGAGATCCGCTTCGGCATAGAAGGACTTGATGAAGCTTAGGACTTGATTGGGGATTGTGCAGGCTAGCCTTTGAGCGCATTCAATCTTCTTTGAGTATCCTTCAACCTCTCCACAAGCGGACGAGGTCGAACTCCCGACTGGCTCAAACAAGTTTGCCACGGCTCTACCGCTCACAATGCCTTCGCCTGCATGAGGCCCTCGGCTTCTTCAATCTTCTCCTTCACGATCGCATGCAGCAAGAAGTCATCACCAAGAATGCGGATATTCATCTCGGCTCAAGTTCAAAGCACCACACCTTATAGTCTTCTTTAGATCCATATGAGTCGCTTCTTCACTTGATTGAAGGCTACGCCACCAACGCCTTGTTTTTGAACTTGTCGACTTCTTCCGTCACCGCAAAGATCAAGGCTACTTATCGATATGGTGCGCAAGAACAAAAGTACTCAATGATGATTTGTAAGGGACATTACCTTTATTCTTCAGCGCAATGACTTGTTCTTACCAACAACTTCATCCTTCTTCGCCGCCTGGATTTCGTTGTGGTACCCGGCGTTAGCGCCAAGTCTCTCCGCACTTAGAGATAAGGCTTTTGTTGCTTCAATTCCTCTCGAGCCGCGAGACTTCCTCAATGTCACCAGATGCTCTCAAGCAATCTTGCTTCGACCGCTTGACTACCTCCAAGGGTAAAACAACATATGAGTCAGAGACAAGATATCTATGACTACAAGTACTCTACAAGAGACTACTCGAACTTATCAAGAAGGAGTTTCTACGCCGGAACATCTCTCGTCTGCGTTCAAGTTATCTTCGTCTAGGCAGGAGTCATCGTATGGCATCAAGTTCTCTCGCCATGGATTGGTACTTGTACTACCGAGTACCTTGCAGCGCTGCGTAGAGGAGCTGGGTCTTCAATCTGTGGCTCATGTAGCACTAGGCGGTTCTCTGGCTGTTCCTCCAACGCCTGATGTGCATCCTCATGATGCATGGGGCTTCCGGTCGGGACTTCGTGGTGTAGCACGGCTTCAGGGTCCATCTCCAAGGCTTCATTCACCACGGCTTCAATCTCTTCGAGTTGTTGAGCCCTGGGCCTGGAAGTGGCTTGAACCGCCGCCTTGACCACGTTGCTCCAGAGGGTCCGCAACGCTTCAGCAGCTTCAGCTTCTGCGGGTACATCTTGACACTCTGGGAGTACATCTTCTGGTTGCTCTTGAGGAGTCTAGTCTCCTAAAGTAGCACCACTTCCAGAGGCACCCCACTTGACATCAGTGGATTTCCTGCATTAACAAGTTGGTTAGCAGAAGCAGAGTACATAATCATAATAAGTACTCGAGTATTCGTACTTACAGGCGATGAGGCATCGAGACTTTGGGTCCCAGCAGGTCGAAGAAAGAAGGCACTGCCGGCACCTCTGGTACATTTTCCATCGGCAGCACATTCTCTGGTACCGCGGCTTCTTGTTGCTCATGCGCCACCATCTCCACGGCTGACGCTGGAACCACCTCGGGTTGTTATTCTTGAGGGCTTCTCGAGGGTACATTGATGCACTCGATAACTGACAAGACAAAAATCAAGGCATTACAGAGAACAAGTACTCAATTCGATTGCGACTACTTAAGAGTTCTCCAACACTTATCCATGACGGGAGGCTCGAGATCTTCTTTACGGCTCGCTTCCCACCGTGGTCCTTTTCTGCGGCGACAAAGATCACATCATCTCGTAAGAGACGATAAGCCTCTTCGATGCTCCGTGGCAAGGCCACATCGGGATGGCCGCTCCAGTAGTACCCATTTTCACTTCAAAACGTTGTTGAAGCATTGCCGTCATCGCTTAAGGAGGCGCCTCCACCAAGACTTCTTCTTCCTGAGCAGCTTGACTACCCTGGGGCTTGACCTCTCCCTGTGCCTCTTCTTCTGGCGCTTGGAGTGGGTCCTCAAGACGAGAAGGAGGGTCAGATACAAATTTCAAGACATCCTCCTGCGAAGCACAAGGAAAATATTAGTAACTCGACTACTTTTAACAAAAGTACTCGGGGGCTAAGTACTTGAAGACTTACCAGACGAGAAGGGTTGTCCGCACTGAACTTAGGAACAGCTGCAGGAATTTCATGAAGATTCTTGAAGATCTTCTGCAGCCGTTCCATCACGGGATTGTCGCTAATCTCTTCAGCAGATATCCTGGAGCCGTCATCCGCTCCAGTGTACTCGAACCCAAGATGCTCTCGCTGCATCAAGGGTTGTATCCTTCGCTTCATGAAGTCAAGGCTACTCCTCCTGTCAAGCCTTGCGCTTTCTTCTGCGCAATCTTTGCCAACAACTCCGGGATCTGGATGCACTCTTGCATTGTGGGTTCATCCTTCCAGAGCCGGTCATATACTGGTGCAAACAAGCTGGGCTTCGGCAGCTGTGGCGGGGCATTCTCTATGTAGAACCACTTATTTTTCCAATCTTGATTGGAGTCAATCAAGTCTAAAGTACAACTCGTGCTTCAAGATCGACGCCCCACCGACTACAACCGGGAAGTTGGCGCTGCTTCAACTAGAATATCTTCCTAAACAACACCCAGTGTGACCGGATGCCAAGGAAAGCTTCGCAAAAATGCATGTACACTGCAATCTGAAATATGCTATTGGGGTTGAGATGTACGTGCAACTTGAAGAAGTCGAGGAAGCCGGAAGAAATCAAGACGGAGCGTCAACCCACGCCGACGAAGTGCCCAAACATCGAATCTCATCTCGACTCTTCTCCATCGGCCACGCATCACGTAGCTCCAACCGCAATGGCTTTCTCACGCAAAGAACCCGCCGCTTCGAGAGGCTTGGATATCTTCCTCCCTCATCTTGGACTTCTTCCAAGAGACGGCCTGCTCGGGGCTTGGTGATGACCACCGCCTTGTACTTGGGCTCGCAACTCATTCTTGCCACCAGATTTCCTCTTCGTCCCTTGGATGGCGCAGCTTCATCCTTCCACACGAGGTCTTCTTCGCATTGACCGAGGACTACCGAAGGAAGGAGGCGTGCACTCTTAGCAATATGGGCGAACTCGCGGGCTATGGATGCTAAGGCTCGGATCTAAGGACTAATGGAAGCGTGAAACCCTAAGGGACACCCTTCGGGTATTTATAAAACCAAAACCCTAACGGTTCGACCCGGGTGACCCTTCAGATTCAACATGATTGGTTTCACAGGCAAATATTTGGCTAAGTCGAGGACTAAAATCCAAGACCTCGCTCTCTATCTCGGGGCTCCACTCGATGGAATTGGATTTCACACCATGCTCAATCAATTCAGCCACTATTCTACCGATTGGATCATTCAATTCGAGAAAGTACTGACTCAAGGCTCGGGGCTCGTACACGTGTCCTTCGCTTTTCTTAAGATTTTGTGGGAATATTTGACGAAGACTACTGATTGACCCTCAACTTGAATTGTTAATTCGAACTAAGGCTCGGGGGCTACATCCATATAGGATGCGATTTTTGCAAATCGCATTCCTATATTATTTCTTCGGATTATCTACGGATTTTCTGAGCAAGATCAAAGAGTTCAAGATTGACCCTCGCTTTGAACTCGGATTCGACCTAAGGCTGGGTTACATTCCATATGGAATGCGATTTCGAATCGCATTTCCATATGGATCTTTGATGCAAAGATTTCAAGAACGAATCGGGTATTATTGAAGACCTTCAAGGGAAGTACTCTGGGACGCTTGGGAACAACTCGAGAAGACTTCAAGACTACTCGTGGAGTTAGCCGAGTACCTTCCACCTGTGATGATTCAAGTACTATTGAAGATTGAAGCTTGTAGAACCTGAGATTTGGGGAACTACTCTTGGAGACCTTCAAGACTACTTGGACCATTGCACTCGACTACAAAGTACTCGGAGCTTGTCGACTGCATCCCCGGGCCCACCAACACATTGTGGGCCTTATCCGGAGATGAGTTCTCGTGACACCGGACTACTCGACTAGTGGGCCACGGTGCGGGTACCGTGGACCACAAGGCAAGACAAGGCGGACAAAGACTTGTACTAAGACTAGGATAGCTTTCCATACCTTGTATAGGCTACTCCGGGTCCTACTCGAATAGTACCCTTGTACCAATCCGACTTGTAACCCAAATCCGTGACATATAAGGCGGCAGGACCCTCTCAAAACATACGCAATCAATACAGAGCCACGACATACAGACGTAGGGTATTACGCATTACGGCCCGAACTGCCTAATTGTGTGCCCGTGTCTCACCATCGTGTTCTCGATCTCGGCGAGCCCCACAAGACAATCTACTACTGCATTCGTCAGAGGGCGGTGTCAAAAACACGACAATCACCTAGTGTTCTAAAAAAAACTACATACAAGATGTGACATCATAATTATTGACGTGTGAACATTCCATCATTATTGATTATGATACTTGTTCACATCCTATTTCCTCGGTCTCAAATACGCAACATTCCATCGTAACTTTCCTACATAATTTTGTCATTGAAAAAGTGCTCTTTTTTTTTCTCTCAAATACGCAGGACAGTTGTGTATCATCGTTTCTCTGATTACAAAAAAATGCAGCATTCAGAATGCATACAAATACACACAACACACACACATCGTTTCTCTTATTACAAAAATGCAGCATTTAGAATGCATATTGTACACACACGCACACTGTCTCAAAGCCTCCTTCCTCTCCCCAAGAGTGACACCCAGCAGCAGGGAGTCGCGGTATCAGTTGCTGCAGCTGAAGACACTAGTACAATCTAGGACGAAGCTGGAATAAGCGCATATGCACTGATTTGATGCCATGTGG
Source organism: Cenchrus purpureus (assembly GCA_022644695.1). Classification (NCBI taxonomy): domain Eukaryota; kingdom Viridiplantae; phylum Streptophyta; class Magnoliopsida; order Poales; family Poaceae; genus Cenchrus; species Cenchrus purpureus. The sequence goes on along the minus strand of CP053461.1, from coordinate 197,053,809 downwards.
CGTCTCCCTGCAGCTCCACACAAAAGAGCGTCAGCCATCTCAAACCAAAAGCAAAGGCACAAGGAAAACTGATTGTAATACAAGCTTTGTGGTTTTGCGTCAGCCATCTCAAATCAAAGATGAAAATGCAGGGAGAAAACCGTGGAAGAGTAAAGGATATATTTAACGAACACAGTACCTTAATTTGCGGAGACTGGCAGAGCCTTCAACAACCAGCTTGTACCCCCATTATCCAGTGTTCTTATCACAAATAAAGCAGATACCACACTTGTACCTATTCTAAGTGTCAGCGTTGTAGACTAGAGATTCCTGCCAGTGTACCCCCACCCGCCATAGCCAAGGCTGCTCGATCGAGTTCGGTCTTGACATGGATTTCCCGTGCCACAAGCAAATGGTATGGTGAGACTGATGTCATCGTCACAATCTAACTAACGGATGTGCATCTGCTTACAGTTACAGAGTTATCAACTTGCCACAAGCAAATGTTGGACGGAACAGAATTTCCCTCCTTTGATATCGGTTCTCCTACGGCAGATGCCTTAATGTTGGCAATGTATGTAGCTTGTGAGACATCCTGCAATGTGATTTAATTTTACCGACCTCGCCGCGTTCGTCGCCGGAGAGGAGGAAGAAGCCATCTCGACGACGACGACGTCCCTCTGCTCCGGCGCCCGACGAGCTCGCCTCGGATCCGCCGCCTCACCTCCTCCGTCCCCGCTCCAGCGAGCGCGGCCGCGGATCCAGGCTTCCCCTGCTCCTCTACGCGCAGGGGAGGGGCGGTGCGGCCCCGCGGCTCGTCGAGAGGGGCCAAGCCCCCGCAGCGGCGGCCGACCTCGGAGAAGCCGCGCCAGAGCCCGGCGTCGCACGTCGCGCAGGGGCAAGGGAAGAGGCTCCGCGGGACCGCCGTCGCGCCCCTGCTCCGCCGCGGGGAGATGCAGGGCACCTGCAGCCGTGCTCCGCCCAGCGCCGGTGAGGGAGGGATAGGGAGGAGGCACCGACGCCACGAGTGGAGGACATGGCGGCGGACCACGGGCGCCGTCGATCTACCAGGGTTGTTGGGAAGGGCGGAGCCGACCGGGAGGGAGGAGGTAGACGTCGGCCACGGGCCCCGCCACCGCTCGTGCCCCGAGATCCCACGTCGGGGACAAAGCAGCAGCTGGGGGTGATGTTCTTGAGCTGCCGGTGCATTATGGAACACAAATTTACCATTCTAGCCTCGCCACGTTAACTACACCGCTGATTCATCAGTTTAGCAGCCACTGTTTATTCAGTTGCTTGATTGCTTCCAGCATATTCCAGGGGCGCGTATCTCGAGGTTCATCCAACTCCAACGGTGGATGGTGGATACACCTTTTGTTTGGTGAGAGCCAGAGGTTAAGGGGCGGTGACAGTGACAGTGACACGACTGCCTCTCTGTTGTAGCTTAATTTAGGCTCAGTTCAAAAATTTCACCAACAACCCGTCACATCAATCTTCTTTCCACTAATTCGAAGTATTAAATGTAGATTAATGACAAAATCTATTCCACGACCCCTACCTTAATTTTCGAGACGAATCTAACGAGCCTAATTATATCATGATTAGACAACGTCATGCTACAGTAACCAATTTCTAATGATGGATTAATTAGACTTAATGGATTCGTCTCACAATTTCCAATCCATTCGTGTAATGATTTTTGTAAATAATCTACATTTAGTACTCCTAATAGACTTTGAAAGGGGAGCAAAAGTTTCACTTCGCGAACTAAACGGGCCCTTGCTGCGTTCGTATACGTGTATAAATCTTGGAGAAGCGATCTGAACAACACTGTGCCTTTCGCCCTTTCTCTTCCGACTTCGTGAGCTCCGGAGACTCCTGTACTGTTTGCTCCAAGCCTCCGACGACATCCCCAAGGTTACAACTCTCAGCTCATCTTTCCTAGCTCATCTGCTACTGTGCACGTTTTAGTCTCAGCGCTCAGCTCTTGATTTTGCTAGTGTTCTTTTGGTCTGTCTAAATGGTTGCCTCGAAATCTCGAATAACCTAAGATTTAGTTTTGTTCTGTACTTCTAATTGCTTGGACGATCTCCTCGATGTGGCAGAAATGTATTATCTTTTGCCCCATACTTTCTTTATCGATACCTGCATTTTAAAAATAATAATAATGTCAAAGGTGTACTGTGTAGGAGTAGCTCGCTGATACGTTTGTGCTTTGTGTGAATCCACCCACTCAAATCTGTAACTATACTAGATACAATGTCTAGTGTCATAGTGTGACTCCTCTCTTGCTCAGCAACACATGTAGTGAACACTGAATGTGCATTTCTTTTTTCTAGATTTGTTTATTGTTGAGGTTCACAGGATGGTATGATCCTGTTCTTTTATTTTAGAAGAAGTTGTCACTTGTCCTTGTTTGCTCATCATCTCTGTTATGATCTGTCAACCTTGCATATATTTTTCGCACGCTAATTGCAGTTCGTTGGTTATATCTATCACTACCACCATCGCAAATAATACAGACTGTCCAGTGACTTTTATTGACCATTGTTCAGTGCAACTACCAGGTGTTCACCATGGAGAACTCGCAAGATGAATCGGAAAATGATGAGCAAGAGCAACCCTTGGAAATGAAGCCATTGAGGTCATTAGCGCCAGTGTTCCCGGCTCCTCTGGGATATCATGTGGCAACCCAATCAACTGATCCACCGCTAGTTTTCGTTACACCGTTCAGACCCTGCACCTCACCAGAACAGTCTCCAGCTTCATTTGGTCAACCCTTACCAAAGTCATCAATTCCTCTGAAGGCTACTCCAATCTCAGCAGCATTTCCCATGCCACAACACGAAGATGAATCATCAGATGAAGACTACAAGCCCTTTTGTAATCATAAAAAACCAACATCACTGAAGACAGCCAAGAGGACTCATCAGGCTGGGTACTCCAATGAAGGTAACGTCAAGCGCAGGTCAACAAGGAGAAGCCTCAACACAGAGCTCGCCTCCTGTCCATCCTTGTCAAGCGACCCAAATAAATCAGTTGAAGAAATTATGATGATGTTTGATTCACTTCGGCGACGTGTACTGCAATTGGATGAAAAGGAGGATGCAAGCAGGAGGGCTGACTTGAAGGCTGGTACTCTCATGATGCAGAATGGCCTGAGGATCAATAACCTGAAGACCATAGGACCTGTACCTGGTGTTGAAATTGGAGACATTTTCTTCTTCAGGATTGAAATGTGCATTGTAGGTTTACACGCACCTGCGATGGCTGGCATTGATTACATTTCCGCTAAGCATGTTGGAAAAGATGATACTCTGGCTGTCAGCATCATCTCATCTGGTGGTTATGAGAATGATGACAATGACATGGACATTTTGGTGTACACAGGCCAGGGAGGCAATAGTCGGCACAAGGAGAAGCATGACCAAAAGCTTGAAAGAGGCAACCTCGCTCATGAACAGCATGAAAAGAAAAACCTGATCAGGGTTGTGCACAGTGCACCGGACCCTTTCTGCAACTCAAATAAAATTTACATTTATGATGGACTTTATCGGGTCGAAGACTCCTGGATGGACAAAGCAAAGAATGGCTTTAGTGTTTTTAAGTACAAGCTGAGAGGAGAGCCAGGACAGCCTGATGGAATTTCAGTTTGGAAGATGACTGAGAAGTGGAAAGCAAATCCTGGGACAAGAGACAAGACTATACTACTGGATTTATCATCAAAAGTTGAGAACCTACCTGTATGCCTTGTTAATGATATTGATGATGAGAAAGGGCCAAGCTACTTCAACTATGTAACTGGAGTGGAGTATCTGAGGCCACTTAGCAAGACAAAACCATTACAATGCTGCAAGTGTCCTAGTGTGTGCTTGCCTGGTGATCCTAATTGTTCATGTTCACAACTGAACGGTGGTGGTCTTCCTTACAGCGCCTCTGGACTGCTTGTGAAGCATATTCCAATGCTTTATGAGTGCTCTTCGAGATGCCAGTGTTCACAAAATTGTCGAAACAGGGTCACACAGAAGGGTGTTTATCTGAACTTTGAGGTCTTTTGGACTGGGAATTGTGGATGGGGTCTGCGGTCCTGGGATCCCATCCGTGCTGGCACATTCATCTGTGAGTATGCTGGTAAGGTCATTGATGAAACAAATATGGATATGGATGATGATGAAGATGAATATGCATTTCTCACATCATGGCCCAATGCTAAGGTTTCAAGATGGAACTTGGGAGCAGAATTACTTGAAGATGCAAGTGCTAGTGTCTCAACTGAGAGCTTAAAGAAATTACCTGTTGTCATAAGCGCAAAAAGTTCAGGCAATGTGGCTCGTTTTTTGAACCATAGCTGCTCCCCAAATCTCCTTTGGCAGCCTGTGCAGTACGACCATGGCGACAACAGTTGCCCACATATCATGCTGTTTGCAATGAAACATATACCTCCCATGACTGAACTGACCTACGATTACGGAACAAGAGGAGCTCCTCCTGGTATTAAGGGTAAAATTTCAAATTCTTCCAAACTCAAGCCATGCCTCTGCGGCTCTGCCAATTGCCGAGGTTCTTTCTGAACTACCTAAGGCAGGTAAAAAGCATTACCATATCTGGCTACAGCGCAACAACGTATTCTTACATTGTAAATTTGCGTTGATCCATTCTGCTGAACTCTTTACTATTCTGTGAATTTTTTTATGATGATTGTTTTCTTCTCAGAAAATGTATCAGTCTTCAGTATCAATATAATCATTCTAACTTGAATAAATCTTGCTACGATGCTCAATGGATAGATCACTGTATTATTTACCTATTGATTAAAGCCTTATATGAGCAGTTGTTATCCTTGATGGCACATTTTAGATTGCTTAATAATGCAGTTTCGTACTTGCTGAACATTTGAACAATGCACGTGCATTTCAACCTAAAATCTGGAAAAAGTCTACTCTAAAAAAACTGGAAAAAAGTCGTTGACAACTGGAGTTAAGAATTCTTTCATTGTTCATGCATTTATCAATATATGAAATTGTGGAAAATTGAACAGTTAATTTTGGCGAGCTCAATCTGGCATTGGTTGCTTAATGCTGCTATCTTGGCTTTTCAGGTTGCAATGCTCGTTTGGGCTTGTCAGCTTGTGTGAGCAGTGACGTGTTTGGTAAGGGATTTTGGATGCTGGTGGCAACTGGGAAGAGAGGAGACAGATAGTCGAAAGAAACGCTGCGCCAGGAGGCGCTCAGCTTTTGTGGCATTGTGTAGTTTGTGTATGCATGACTGGAATGCAAGTACTGTATGTGGTAGCATGTACATCTTGCGCTACCAACTCGTCCTCTGCTAAGTAGTAGTAACAAAAAAAAAACTTGTGGTAGCATGACAATGTGTTGTGATAAAATGCGAGCAAAGCTGCAACCCCTTTCCAGCACTACCAGCAGGAAAAAAAATCAAATGTCTGAGCCCAGGTTCGAACTGGGGACCTTTAGTGTGTGAGACTAACGTGATAACCAACTACACCACCCAGACAGTCTAATCAATATACTAATCAAATCTACAAAAAAGGTTATGAGGACGGCCAGACCTTCCAAATTGGAAACAAGCAATTTGCCACTCTGAACATAGGTCACATGTTGGCTCATCATCAGTGACTCCTAGATTCCACTCCGATGAAACAAATATACAGGTAAAGTCACTGATGAGCCAATTACCGACAATGTTTTTAAGATGGAATCTAGGAGCATGATTACCTGAAGAAACAAGTGCTAATTAATGTTAGAACTTACCGAGAGCTTAAAGAAATAAACTGTTAAGATCGGAGCAAAAAATTCGGGCATTGTGGCTGCTTTTCTGAATCATAACTGTTCCCCAGATCTCCTTTGGCAGTCCGTACAGTCACAATTCAGGCTTTAGTTACCCATGAGGCCATGACTGAACTGATGAATGATTATGGTACAAGTAGAAGAATTAAGGGGCAACCAAATGCTTGCGGACTCAAGCCATGCCTCTGTGGCTCTAGCAATTGCCGAGGTTCTTTCTGATAGAATCGAAGATGTGTCGGGCTTTAGCATAATGTATGAAGTGATGTACTAGAGCAGGTAAGAGATGCTTCACAACCGTTCCCAGAGTAGTTCAAAGGCATGAAACTGTGATTTAGTATGAATGATCATAAAACTGTTATTTGAGGACTGAGATATAACACAAACATTTTCGAAATGGTGGCCATCGACAATGGAAAGATGGAGAGCTAGCAAACACAGTTACCACACAATCAACGACGACGTATATATATGTATATTATATTATTGAATTTGCATGGTCTCTAATCATGTATATTCCTCTAACACCAATTTGTGGGAAATGTCCACAGCTAGTGATCCACAACACCACCTGTCACTATTACACGACCAAATTAAATTAAGCACCATGTATGCATCACACACTCAATCAGCTCATTCATCTTACTTACATACTGCTTACTCCCTCCGCTCTCAAATATATGACGTTTAGGACAAGAAAACTTGTTCATTCTGAACTAATTTGCTTGTCCTAAACGTCGAATGGAGGGAGTACTTATTACTGCTGCTAGCGACATACGCCGGAGTAGGTAGTAGCTAGAGCTAGACGGGGTAGCCGGCATAGTTGGCGATGCCGTAGATGCCGCCTCCGCTGTCGGCGCCACGCTTTTTTTTAAGGGAACGACAAGAGATTTGTCGTAATTTTTATTAGAAGAAAAGCGTGAGGACCCGCAAAAGGATAAGGGGAAAAAACAAAGGTGCGATGGGGTGGGGAAAACACAACTATCCCTCGAGCCCAACCCCGCACAACTAGAAAGGCAACTAAAAACGACTGAAAAGAAAAACTGCTATTGAGAGTGCAAGAAAAAAAAACAACAATAGGGCAACCACTAAGGAAAAGTAGCTGCAGGAGAGGTCGTTGTAGTTCTCGTCCGCTTGAAAATCCTTGCGTCTGGTACAACTTTGTATCACTTGTGATGTGTTGAGCCACTTCGGCTACATTCAGGGAGCTGTGTTGGAAAATCATTCGATTGTGTTCCTTCCAAATGTTCCACCAAAATATAGCATGAGCCCATCAAACTTTGGTTTCTCTTTTTATCAAATAGCCGTCTCCACCGGTTGTTGATTGTGCGTGGAGGTGATGTTCGGAGGTCTTGCCTTCCAAGTCGCTGAAGTCGATCGTCCATACACTCGGTGAACGGACATTCCATGCATAAATGCGTGGGTGTCTCCTGTGCGTTACAAAGCGGGCATATCGGGTCATGTGGCCATCCCGTTTGGCTAGATTATTGGTAGTGAGGATTCTATGCTGAAGCACGATCCAAGCAAAAATCCGACATTTCGGCTCCGCTTGTGCTTTCCAAATTGGGGTGATAGTCGGTTTCTTTCGTCGTCCCACGAACTGTATCCGATAGGCGCTCTGCGTGGTATATTGGTCGTCCGACGTCCATCTCCATTTAATCTCATCGTTTGTGTCCTCTGATATTTTTTACTCCATTAACCCCTTCCCATAACGCGATGAACTCAAGCTCTTGTAGTATTTGGATGGGTGATACATGTGAGATCCACTTGTTTTGGTCCAAAGCCTTCTTGACCATAGTATTTTTCCTCTTTGCCTTTTGGAACAAACTCGGTGCGATGTGTTCGGGGGCCTGACCATTGATCCAACTAGAGTGCCAAAAACTAGCTTTGTCACCTCTCCCGACAGTTATAATCGTTGACGCATGGAAGAGCTCTCGATCAGTGGCGTCGCAAGGGACATCTAGGCCTACCCACGGTCATTCTGCGTATTGCCATTCGAACCACATCCACCACAGCCTCAATGCACGGGCGAAGCATTCCAAATCCAGGATGCCAAGGCCCCCAAGGTCCCTTGGGGCACAGGTCGTCGGCCAGTTGACTAAGCAATGACCACCGCTGAATTTTTCCGGTTCCTCACCTTTCCATAGGAAACTTTGTCGCATCTTATCAATTTGTTTGTACAACCACTTTTGTGTCGCAAAAACTGTTAAGTGGTAGATTGGCTGCAAGGTTAGAACACTTTTCACCAAGGTTTCTCTCCTGGCCATGGAGAGCAGCTTGCCTTTCCAACCCGGTATCCGAGCACCGATCTTGTCTAACAAAGGTTGGATGTCCACTCTTCAAGCTTATGTGTATGCAGGGGTAGGCCTAGGTATTTACCGTGGAACTCTGAAATCTTTCTCGGGAATTCTAGTAGTGCCTCGGAGACGAGCGTTTCATCGCATCTTATTGGATAAATTTTCATTTTAATCAGATTGACTCTTAGGCCCGAGCAATTGCCAAAAAAATTGAGCACTTGAGTGATGTGGTGGAGCTCTGTCCTGTCAGGGTTTGCAAAAAGAGCCGCATCATCCGCATAAAGAGAGTAGCGTAGTGAGGCTGCCCGAGGGAGGATAGGTGCAATAGTCCTCTAGTGGCTGGTTCGATGAGCCTCTGTAGCGGGTCAATGGCAAGTATGAAGAGCATAGGTGACAATGGGTCACCCTGTCGTAGACCCCTGGCATGCTTTATACGTGGGCCCGACACACCATTCAGGAGGATCCTAGAGAGGATGTGGCTAATAAGGTGGCAATCCAGTCCCTCCATCGCTGTCCAAATCCTAGTGCTTGCATAGTGTCCAGTAGGAAAACCCAACTCACTGAATCAAAGGCCTCTGAGATGTCGAGTTTGATGAAAAGCGATGGGCGTTTAGCCTTGTGAAGAGCCTTGATCACATTCTGTACATATAGGAAGTTATTGTGAATGCATCTCTTTTTTATGAAGGCATTTTGATATCCAGACACAAGCTCATTTAGCCTTGGTGCTAGTCTATCTGCCAGAATCTTTGTGATTATTTTAGCAAATTTGTTAATCGATGATGGGTCGAAAATCACTAACAACGGCAGCGTCATTTGTATTTGGTATTAGTACCACATTTGCTTCGTTAATTAGCTCCAATTTTTGGGTTCTCAAAGAATGGAAGGCTCGTAATGCGGCCTTAAGATCAGACTGAATGATATTCCAGCATTTTTTGTAGAATAGTCCTATGAAACCATCAGGGCCTGGTGCTTTCTCGTTTGGCAGATGCATTATGACTTTCTTAATCTCATCATCCTCAAAAGGGTCTTCTAGTTCCTGTAGGTTGTGCTGCCGATAGCCCAGATGGGTCCAGTCTAAAGTAGCAGTGCGCATCTGTGTCTGACCAAGCAGGTTCACAAAATGATTATACACTTCCTCCTTGCGCTGGTGACTGGTTGCTACCCCCCGTGTTTAGCTTCAATGATGGGATGAACAATTTTCTCCTTCGATTACTGGCATGGAGCATGAAAAGCTTTGTGCAAGCATCCCCATCTTGAAGCCAGGTGAGTCTGGAGTGTTGTCTTGCTCGAGATCTTTGGATGGCAGCCAGGTTAATTGTTTTTGCTTTTAGATAGCGTCGGAAAACTAGTTCGTCTTGTGATAGCACTCGCTTCTCTTGCTCCGCATCCATAATAAGGAGTAGCTGCTTCGCAATTTCTAAACACAAGGGAAGGTTCCCTAGGCACTGTCGTCGCCACAATTTTAAAGCCTTGTCTATGTGTATAAGCTTCACGTGCATCCGTAGAATGGGGTCTTATGTGTTAACCGGTTGGGTCCAAGCGGTTTGAATAGTTTCAAAAAAAGCCGGCATATTGATCCAATATGATTCAAAGCGAAATCCCGAATAATTTTGTCTTCTCACATCTCCTGTGAGTATTAAAGGTGCATGATCCGAGCCAAGTGAGGAGAGGGCCTGCAGGTCTATATTCAGGAAGAGGAGGTGCCATTCCGGCGAGCCGAAAAACCGGTCAATTCGTGTGAACGTGGGGTCATTTTGCTTGTTACTCTAGGTATAAATGCGACCCCGGAGGTCGATCTCCATTAGTTGGGTCTCATCTAAAGTTTCTTTAAATCGAGTCATCAAGCGTCGGTTGAGCCTGTTGTTACTCTTGTCCTCTGCTCTATATATTAACTTAAAATCTCCGAGTATCAACCACTCTTTCTTTCCTCGTATCTTCAGGTCTTTGATCTCATTTAGAAAAACTTCCTTCTCATTATTGTCCTGTGGGCCATAAACCCCTGTTATTGTCCAGGTAGCATTATCAGCTCTCATCACGATATCCGCCGAAACCGTATGCGCAGTGGTGTGAACATTTTGCAAGGAAAAGAAGTGCTCATTTACAGCCAGTAGGATGTCGGCTCGTACTCCATTGGCTGCTAGCATTGTGAAAGAGTTTGCAAAATTGGGGCCAAGGGTGTCTCTCACTAGCCTAGGATTCCAACTTGCAATTTTCGTCTCCTGCAGGCACACAATTGTCGCCCCTGCTGCAGCAACAACATATTTCTAACATCCCGTCTCGGGCATTAAGCCCTCACGTTCCAACATACAACATAAGATGTTACAGTTCTTTTGTGACACGGAGCTCAGGCATACAACTTGACGTAGAAGAATCCACCATATGCCCACCGAGGACCGTACGAGTTCTTGATGATCCAGTACTTGTCCCCCTTGACGGTCTCGCCATAGCCGAGGCGGCAGCGAGCATGGCGTGGAGGGCGTTGCCGCAGGGCCTCATGAAGATTCCGCCCGTAAGCTCTGGCGGCGTCTGTCCCAGCTTCATCCACACTGCCACTAGCTGTCGGGCGACGGCATGCAGCAGCTCAGACTCGGAGTTGATGCGCTTGTATCCGGCGATGGCTGCGGAGATCACCGCTGCCCTGCACTCCTGGTACCGTCGCGACGTGTAGGGGTACGCCGCCTTCGACGCCACAGCCCCGTTGCGGTGGATCCACTCGAATGCCTTGAACCTTGTGTTGGCGCCGGCCTTGGGGGAGCAATCCCACACCCTGTTGGCTCGACAGGTTCGTGAGCTGCCTCGTCTGGATCTTGTGCAAACCCTCCACGACACCAACTGCAGCAAAAGCCCAGCAGGAATCTGCATGCACACACAAGATATAAGTTAGGAGAAAAGAACAAATTTTTAGGCAATTAGACTACTTTACGCGTGTTGCCTACTTATCAAGGAGTCCCTGGTGTTTTGCCGTCGTGACGGTGCCGCGTTGGTGCCAGTCTACCTTCACGTCGCGTGCGGCAGGGGCAGGCGCCAAGCTCAGGGACGACAGTGGCTGAATGATGGCCGGCTACGGAATGCAAGCGCTAGCTGTGCCTGCCAGTGGCAACAACAGCCACACCACCACCGCCATAGATGGGGGACAATGGCGGATCCAGAATTAAATGTAGGGGGCTGAACATTTTATTCTACCTCTAACTAGTAAAATTTTCATTTATAACAGAAAAATCCAAAGGAGATTAAAAGGGAGGCGGGGGCTAGAGCCCCCAGCCCCCCCTCTGCACCCCCGGTCAATTCGTGTGAACGTGGGGTCATTTTGCTCGTTACTCCAGGTATAAATGCGACCCCGAAGGTCGATCTCCATTAGCTGGGTCTCATCTAAAGTTTCTTTAAATCGAGTCATCAAACGTCGGTTGAGCCTGTTGATACTCTTGTCCTCTGCTTTATATATTAACTTAAAATCTCCGAGTATCAACGACTCTTTCTTTCCTCGTATCTTCAGGTCTTTGATCTCATTTAGAAAAACTTCCTTCTCATTATTGTCCTGTGGGCCATAAACCCCTGTTATTGTCCAGGTAGCATTATCCGCTCTCATCACGATATCCGTCAAAACTCTATGCGCAGTGGTGTGAACATTTTGCAAGGAAAAGAAGTGCTCATTTACAGCCAGTAGGATGCCGCCTCGTACTCCATTGGTTGCTAGCATTGTGAAAGAGTTTGCAAAATTGGGGCCAAGGGTGTCTCTCACTAGCCTGGGATTCCAACTTGCAATTTTCGTCTCCTACAGGCACACAATTGTCGCCCCTGCTGCAGCAATAACATTTCTAACACTGTCCCGTCTAGCCTGGGCATTAAGCCCTTGCACGTTCCAACATAAGATGTTACAATTTTTTTGTGACATGGAGCTCAGGCATACAACTTGACATAGAAGAATCCACCGTAGGCCCACCGAGGACCGTACGAGTTCTTGACGATCCAGTACTTGTCCCCCTTGACGGTCTCGCCGTAGCCGACGACGAGCATGGTGTTGGCATGGAGGGCATTGCCGCAGGGCCTCGTGAAGATTCCGGCCCCGCTGTAAGCTCTGAAGCGCGTCCTGTCTAGCTTCATCCGCACTGCCACTAGCTGTCGGGCGACGGCGTGCAGCGGCATGGACTCAGAGTTAATACGCTTGTATCCGGCGATGGCGCAAGATCACTGCCACTGCACTCACGGTACCGTCACGCGTGGCAGGTACGCCGCCTCCGACGCCACGCCCCTGTTGCAGTGGATCCACTCGAATGCCTTGAACCTTGTGTTGGCGCCGACCTTGGGGGAGCAATCCCACACCCTATTGGCTCCAAAGGTTCGTGAGCTGCCCCATCTGGATCTTGTGCAAACCCTCCACGACACCAACTGCAGCAAAAGCCTAGCAGGAATCTGCATGCACACACAAGATATAAGTTAGGAGAAAAGAACAGATTTTTAGGCTATTAGACTACTTTACTGTGCTGCACTGTACTTACCAAGGAGTCCCTGGTTTTTTGCCGTCGTGACGGTGCCGCGTTGGCTAGTCTACCTTCTCGTGGCGTGCGGCAGGGGCAGGTGTCGAGCTCAGGGACGATAGTGGCTGAATGATGGCCGACTGCGGAATGCAAGCGCTTAGTCAAGCTCGCTGGCAGCCACCACCACCGCCATAGATGGGGGACAGTGACAGATCCAAAATTAAATGTAGGGGGCTGAACACTTTCTTCTACCTCTAACTAGTAAAAAATTTCATTTATAACAAAAAAATCCAAAGGAGATTAAAAGGGAGCCCCCCCCTCCGCACCCCCACTTGCATCCGTCCCTGATGGGGGATGGGAAATGAGTTGAGAGGGTGAAGTCAAGCTATGAATGTTGAAAGCAGAGTAGCAGCAGCTCTGTTTTTATAGGTAGACGGTCATCACGCTCACGCATGCGAATCGAGATACATTAGGCCGAGCCCATTATTCCTTCTCAAACCGCCCCAGTGTTTAGAATGAACCAAACATGCATGTAATCACCATCTCATCTAATAATCTAAAAATAAATAAATGGAACAACCACTAATCAGTCTACCACAAGAAAAAAAGGTGTTGTCACCTCTTGTAGAGAGAGGCGACCCATTGGACAAATGTTTGTCCTGGGAATCGAATCAGTTACTCCAAGAAAGTGACACCTAACCATTAACTTAATCCTTCCGTTCCAAATTACTATTCATTTGGGTCTTTTATCTCAAATTTGATCCCTCGTCTTATTCACTTCTCCTGAGATATCCCTGACCCTACATCAGATTAGTTGTGTCAGCTAAATTTACAAATCATCAGTGCTTACACTTAACATTAAAAAAAAGCACATCATCAAGGTGTGGACACTTTATTAGAATGTAGAACAATCAGTAGCAAAATAACGCCTAATTCTAAACTGATTCAAAAATTTGAAACTAATATTGTTCTACATTCTAATAAACCCATACGGTTTTTGTAGCTATAAATCAGTAGGGCGAACCGCGAACCCCTCCTATTATTGCAACAAAACAGATCATTGACGTGTGTTGTTGAATGAAGGATTTGTCCACTTCCAAAAAAGATGTAGCGGGTTCATACTTCACCAAGGTCGAGAATTGGTTGCCAAAAAAGATGAGGATTTATCTCTAGTTTTTTTTCTTTCAAAGTACATACAATCTGTGAATTGGTTGCGGCTAGCTCACTACGGGAGAAGCAAAATTCCCCGAGTGTCCCATGCTTCCCAGTGCAAAAATCGAATCTTTCCCGAGTGCTACACTCGGGGAAGAAATACACTCGGGGAAGAGGTGCTTCACCGAGTGCCGTAGAGTCCATGGCACTCGGGAAGGCCCTCTTCCCCGAGTGCAACACTCGGGGAAGAGAGGCACTCGAAAAAGAAAATTTGTATTTGACGGAGGGTGGTGAGCCGTATGGGAAAAATCTTCCCCGAGTGCCTTCCTCTAGCACTCGGGGAAGGTTGCCTCTTCCTCGAGTGCCTTCACCTAGCACTCGGGGAAGCAAGCCTCTTCCCCGAGTGCCCGCATTAGGCACTCGGGGAAGGCTCTCTTCCCCGAGTGCTAGGCAAAGGCACTCGGGGAACTATTTTATTTTATTTTAGTTTTTTTGCCTCATTTTTTTGTAAGGTCTTCCCACATTATTTAAAACTCCTTGCTCAAATTTGGAGTAATTTTGAATTTTTTTGGTATATTTCCTTAGTTTTTTCGTTTTGTTGATTTTTTTTTTGCATACTTCAAATTTGAACTACAGGTGCATGAAATCTTATAATTTGGTGATTCAAAAAATGATATTCATGATATTTGGTGTATGTTGAGGCCGTATCCAGGAACTCACATGAAATGCCGAGCATCTTGTTGCCGTGACATGATGAACAACTTGCGGGAAAAGTATTTGTAAATTACATTAAATCCGAACGAAGTCCGAAAATCACGAAACTTGTCTGGGAGTATTGTTATCACATGTAGAGGTTGTGTGCAACAATTGAGAAGATTTCGAGCAAGTTGCGACGTCGGATGCCTAAAACCCAGATATCTCCACATGTGATCAATGTGATAACACACACGGAGACGTCTGGGTTTTAAGCATCCGACGTCCCAACTTGGTCGAAATCTTCTCAATTCTTGCACACAACCTATACATGTGATAACACGATGCCCCGACAAGTTTCGTGATTTTCGGACTTCGTTCGATTTTTGTAATTTAGAAACACTTTTCCCGTAAGTTGTTTGTCATGTTACGACAACAAGATGCTCGACATTTCATATGAGCTCCTGTATAAGGCCTCAATATACACCAAATATCATGAATATCATTTTTTGAATCACCAAATTATATGATTTCATGCACTTGCAATTCAAATTTGAAGTCTGCAAAAAAATTCAACAAAACGAAAAAAACTAACGAAATATAAAAAAAATCAAAATTACCTCAAATTTGAGGAAGGAGTTTTAAATAATAAAAAAAAATAAGACAAAAAAAAATAAAAAAAAATCCCCGAGTGCCTTCTCTAACACTCGGGGAAGAGACCTTTCCCCGAGTGGTAGATCAGAGCGCTCAGGGAAGAGGGTGGCATCCCCGAGTGCCATCATGTCCTGGCACTCGGGGAAGTGGGAGAACCCTAATGGGCGGCCGGCCCACATTACTCACCCACACCGCACGCGCCCACAGCACACACAGACGCAGACACGCACCCACACGCACCGCCACCTGCTTGCCTACTCGGCCGCCGATTCCGCCGCCCTCCGGCTGCCGCCGCCCTGCTCGACCGGCTCGCGATCGCCGCCTTTCCCGGGCTCCCCTACTCGCGTCGCCTTCCCCGGCTCCCTGCTCGCGCCGCCTTCCCCAGCTCGGCGCCCGCGTGCCTCCCCGCTCCCGGCTCGTCGGCCGCCACGGGCCCTCCTGGCTCCCGGATCGCCGGCCTCCATGGCCCTCCCGGCTTGTCGGACGCCGCCTCTCCGGCACTCGCCGGCCGCCGCCGCCAGGGGATTGGAGGGAGCCACCTGAGGGGAGGCGGCCGAGGGGTGGAGGGACCTCGGTGATGGATTCAGGTGAGCTTATCCATCCCCATGGACGTGCGATTTTAATTGATTTGGATGTGCTAGGGTTTCAATTTTTTCCTCATATTAGGTGGCATGACGATGGTTGGGATCATGAAGAGAGCAGCAACATGAAATTGAGGTATGCTCCGCCCTTTCCGCACACTTTTTTCGCTCTTCCCTGGTGATGTTTGCTGCGAGCATATCATTGATGGTTCTGTTCCATGGAGATTTCTGGGTAGTTCTCAGTAATAAGTCGGTTGAGTACTACATTTTCATTCATTTTCTGCTCAACTTTAATCTATACAAATATATAATCATTTCACCATGAGCCCATCACCTGATTTCTCTGTACAATACTGATGTTTATTAACTTCAGGGACTTGCAATTCCCAACATTTTCTTGACAAGAAAATTATATCCTAATACTATGTCTGATACATAATTGTTTGGATTGATTGCGATGTGCCAATCTGATAATCTTGCCATGTCTGAACTCACTTAAGTTTTTGTAGTCATCAACTTACATATTTCAGTGTTATCTTTTCTTTATTTTAGTGTAATCCACTATGGCATCTGTCATATAGCAATCTGTTACTCTTTTTTGACCTGTACACGTCTCCTCGATCACTGAATTGAGCTGTTGGTGGCTTCTCTAAGTGAGGGAACGTGCTGAGGATAGCCAAGTGATGGCTGACAGCCTGACACTATCAATTTGAATGCTTCTGTACCATTTTTATGTTGCTAACAAGTCATAAACATGATTGCTTAAGTAGCCATGTTAATTCACATATCATGTTGCCACCATCATCTAAAGAAACTTGAGATGTGCACTATCTAACATAATTTCTATTGCATCTTTGCTACCGACGGCGGCCTCGAGCTCCTCCCACACACGGAATCGATCCGACGACGGCGCCCCTCCTCCCGATCTGGACAGCAGCCACCTCCCTTCCTCCATCTGCAGGTAACTCCTCCCTTTTCCTTCTTCCTCTACCTCCAAATTGCTGCCTAGAGCCTTTGCTCCTGCCAAGATCCAGAGATGCACCAGGTGCCTGAAACAGTTAGCTGTCATTGTGAAGTTTCTTAGTTAGGTTTATTTTTTTGTCCACTGTGTGTGTAGTTCACGCTGGGGACAAGAATGTTATTGCATTGCATGTTTCACAATTTTCCAAATTTCAAAATTGAATCTATCTATTAACCATTTTCTTGATAAGAACTGGCCCACAGTTTAACATCAGTATTGTTTTACTGTGATGGCCAACTGGGAAAAAATGAAGCATGTAAAAGCTAGATAAACTTCAAAAGGAGACAAACATTTTTTTCCTTCAACAAGGGAATGCAACATATCAGATGTTTAACTCCATGGCTCTACATGTTCAGTCAAGTTTGTTATTTTATCAAGCCTTGCACTGACTCATGTGAAGAATGTGCGCCAACCTACATGCATGTCAAATGCTAACCAGCTAACTATACTATGCCTATGCAATGATTCTCAATTTAGATCTGACTTCCTTTGTCTAATCACCTAGTAATAATGTACTAGCATGCACAAGCTTTGCCTCATTTGACAATAAATTTAAGAAGATAAATAATACTTTCACAAAAAAATGTCACCTTTGAAGCATCATATAAAGCCGGACATAGAGAAAGTTTTAGAAATAAGTGCCCCTAAATGGTAAGTTTAAATGGTGAAGTTTAAATGGAACCAAACCTCTTACTGGTAAGTTTAAATGGTGAAGTATAGGGCAAGAGTAAAATGTGCAATTTATATATGGCTTCTTGTTCCGCAATCACCATTGCATATTTCCACTCAGTCACTTTCCAAAGTTTACATGCAAACTTTTCCAGAAACTGCAGTCGGAAACAGCTAATCAATAATGATTCCAGACTTGACCATTTTTCAGTTTTCAAGTAGTGAATAGTAACTTTCAATCTTTAAATAATTAATATAATCAAGTATTATTTTAGGGCTGCTTATGTTCATTTGTTCCATCTCTAAGTAATTTATGTACCCAAGTATTTGTAACTATGCCACATGTATCTATATTTGGACAAAGAATGTGCACTTCGGTGTCGGATGTGTCGTTGACGGCCTTTGTGCCGGAATTGTGGATGTGTGGCCTTCGTACCGTATATGTGTTGTCGGCCATTGAGCCGGCTTCTTTCCTCAGGTTTGGAAACCTCCTGCGCGTGGGAGGTGCTGCCGGAATTTTCAACTTTTCTTTACACTCACGTGCAATTTCTTCTCTTTTTTTCAGCATCAATCGGGGGCGTCGTCGAACAATGTCGGAGGGTCGCGGAGTCGGATTTATCTATTGCACTTGTGAACTTGAAATAGTGTGTACTTTTGAATGTGTGGATTGTAATATATTGTGATTCCGGACAAATTTGGTCGTTTGTGATTTATAAATGTGGTTTGTGATATATTGTTGTTGATTTGTGATTTATGATGTGTGTGTGTATGATTTGTTGTTCACACGGAAAAAACAAAAAAGGTGGCTTCCCCGAGTGCCTAGGCAGAGGCACTCGGGAAGAGCTTTTTTAAATAAAAACCAGCTAATTTCTTCCCCGAGTGCCTAGGCAGGGGCACTCGGGGAAGGGTTTTTAATAAAAAAAATGGGAAATATTCTTCCCCGAGTGCCTTGGAAGGGGCACTCGGGGAAGAGGATTCTAAAAAAAATCGAATTTCTTCCCCGAGTGTTGCACTCAGGGAAGAGTTTTTTTTAAAAAGAAATTTCTTCCCCGGGTGCAACACTCGGGGAAGAGGTTTAAAAAGAAAAAAAGTGGATGGCGCCGACGGTGTTAAATTTTTCCCGAGAGCTAGCACGGCACTCGGGGAAGGCCGCTTCACCGTGAGAAGTATCCCCGGAAGCTCTTCCCCGAGTGTTGCACTCGGGGAAGGCTTCCCCGAGTGCTTTTGGGCCTTCCCCGAGTGCATTTGGCACTCGGGGAAGCCGGTGCCTCCTGTAGTGGCTGCCGCCTGCCAACACATTCAGACACGTACTGCATATAAATAGAAATAGAAATAGCTAGTGACTTGACCAATATGTTGTCACACTCAATGAATGAGTTCAGATAAACCAAACAAGAACCCACTTATCTTTCTGTATACAGAAGCCAGCCCATTACAAATTTGCTAATTTAGACACAACAAGATGGAACCACCACCCCCACAACAAAACAACGTGTTGACACAGACGACCTCTTAGCTTGAAGAGAGAGGCAACACATTAAATAACTCTTTGTCGAGTGGATCGAATCAGATCCAGGTGCTTCAAGAAAGTGACACCTAACCATTAAGCTAACTCATCTCCAACAAGTTTTGTCGAACATGTACATCTATGTTGCTCGTCAGTATCACTAGCTGCAGAAATATTCGTATTGCCGTCACCGGCATGTTTTTTGAACGAACGACACATGATGTGTGCGTTTCTATTGATATAGCAAAATGTTACAATCACCATGTTACCTGTATATAATCTACCTAGAAAGAAATAAAGAATCAAGTAAAACATGCCTTGCATGTACTAACGTGTACTTATGAGAATAATTAGTCAGCAACGGCAAATGAAGAAGAGGATACAAAGCTTTAATTTGGAGTTTTGGACCATGTTTGATTTGAGACAAACCTTGGTACACATACTCATAGTTAGTTTGCACTGAAACCGATGCCCTTGCACTGTGTAATTGTTATATGTTCATTTTTAAATATGTTGAGGCGTTATGATTTTTTCTGTCGAATAAGGCATGTTTTGGGCTTTGCCTCTCATATGTTTTCCGAGGGAGATTCTCTTTGATTATTTTACTGGATGGACTCTTTTATTGTTGTTACCTTCTCAAGGAAAAAGGTTAACACAACCAAATATGTTAAACTGTTGACAAAAACTCAGTATCTTGCATAGTACTTGTATTGGTGGTGTGGTAGCGTGTTTATATATATCCTTTAGATAAACAATTGACAATTTCATACAGCTCAAAGATAATATATTTCTAACTATATAAATCCAGGCATCTATATGTAGTCTCCCCTTTGGGAATCATGCATCCAAAACCCTCTACCTATAGCAGTTAATGCAATGGATACAAATATATATAACAACGTAAATATATATTCTAACCATAAATCCATATGTAGCATCCTCTCTACTTTGATAACCATAGTATATTATTAATGCAATGGGTGCAAATAATCTCATAAGCTCTTGACTCAGATGGCAACAAATTAAATGATCAACACCCACAATGGAAGGAATGGAGCACAAACAATTTCCCCACAAATTAAGAGTGCCAAACCACACGATCGGATTTGCTCTATCTAATTATGGATTCCTCTCATTAATTTGTTACTACTCCTACATGCAAAACTTTCCTATAAATACACATATGCACTATGATCCACAAAACATCTCATATCATACTGATTATCATCCACCGAGAGTGGACGACATGGCCTCCTCATCCCCTAGTGTGACCGTCATCTTTGTATTCGTGCTTCTATTCGTAGGCACTTCCAGTGAGGTCGATGCAGCAGAGCCACCCGTCGATCCCTCGTTTCCCATATGCAAGACTGTCATCGACGCTGGCAACCAATCCCTTCGATATGAACTTTGCATGGAGGCTCTCAACTCCGACATTCGGGCCAAGTATGCCGACAACCGGACCCAAGACGCCGACGACTACCAGAAATCCGCCATCATTGTCGTGAACCTCCTAACCGCCAACGCCACGAGTACAGCAACACAGATCGGCAATCTGCTCGAGAAAGAAAACACCGTAGAAGGTCCCATGAAGTGGTGCCTGCAATCGTGCCGAGCTTCTGTACGGTAGCATAGTGCAAATGCAGCCTAAATGCTGGGATTTAGTCTGGGACTTCATGTACGATGAGGCGAAATCTTGCTTGGACCAAGCGGCGAGGGAGACGGAGTTGTGCGAGGCTGAGTTCGTCAGGCGTCATGTGATCTCAGCATTGGCGGTAGAGAACGATTGCGCATTCAAGCTGGCGAGGCTTTCATGGGCTTTGGTCGATTTTGCTAGTCTCTGAGAAAATCGATCTTAATTTGTTGTTGTTACCATTGCTATATCTGTTAGACCATCAAGTTCCTGATACTTTACATCCAAATGCATGTGTCATAACAATGGTGTATCCTTAATCCTTATCAAATAAGATTAGAATGATCTCGATTAGTAAGAAGGTTATTACAAGTTTGCTGTCTTGGTGTGATCTTGATCAGTAATCTCAACCAATAGGAAGAATCCGTGTACTAATTCACTTGTCTCTGAAATATTCTAACCATAAATCCATCTATAGCATCCTCTACTTTGATAACCATATATATTATTAATGCAATGGGTGCAAATCTTGTAAACTCACGACCGAGATGGCAGCAAATGATCAATGATCAGCATCCACAATGGAAGGAATGAAGCGCAAACAATTTCCCCACAAATTAATGCCAATATAGCTCAAAGCTAATTAGAGAAACAATTAACAATTTGATATATCTCAAAGCTAATATATATTTTATGGTCTCATGGGAATCATCCAAAACCATCTACCTGTAACAATTAATGCAATGGACACAAAGATAACAACATGTAAATATTCTAACCATAAATCCATCTATAGCATCATCAACTTTGATAACCATATATATTATTAATGTGATGGGTGCAAATCTTGTAAACTCACGACCGAGATGGCAGCAAATATGATCAATGATCAGCATCCACAATGGAAGGAATGGAGCCCCTCCACAAAACATCTCATATCATCCATCGATTAGCATAGCAATATCGACAACCCCTATTCCTTTAGCAGTGTGAGCGTCATCTTCCTCATTGCGCTCCTATTTGCCCACTTCCACATGTGAGGTCGATGCAGCAGAGCCGCCCGTCGATCCGTCGTTTCCCATATGCAAGACCGTCATCAACGCTGGCAACCAATCCTTCGATATGAACTTCTGCATGGAGGCTCTTGATATGAACTACCGGAAATTCGCCATCATCGCCGTGGACCTCCTAACCGCCAACGCCACGAGAACAGCAGGAAAGATCTTCCATCTGCTCAAGAACTTCGGTCATGCCAACACCACGAGCAAAGCAGCAATGAAGTGGTGCCTGCAGTCATGTCGAGCGATGTACGGTAGCATATTGTCGATGCAGCCTAGATGCAGGGATTTAGTCCGGGACTTCAGGTACGATGAGGCGAAATCTTGCTTGGGCCAAGCGGCGAGGGAGACGGAGCTATGCGAGGCTGAGTTCGCCAGGCATGAAGTGGTCTCAGCATTGGCAGTAGAGAACGATTGCGCATTCAAGCTGGCGAGGCTTGCATCGGCCTTGCTCGATCATGCCTGAGAAAATCGATCTGTTACCATTGCTATGTCTGTTAGACCATCAGGTTGCTGATACTTTACATCCAAATGCATGTGTCGTAACAATGGTGTATCCTTAATCCTTATCAAATAAGGTGAGCATGATCTCGACCAGTATTCTCAACCACTAGGAAGAATCCATGTACTAATTCAATTATCTCTGAAATGGAGAAAATAGCAGGATGAATTCATTTTCTTGGACAGTTAACAAAATTCAAGAATCCATGTACTGATTTAATTATCTCCGAAAAGGAAAAAAGAGCAAAATGAATCCATGTACTGCGTCAATAACAAAGAAAATGAATTCATCCTGTCAGTTAAAAGGCATCAAAACCCAATGTGCTATAGCCATCAATAAAAATGAGAAAGCAGAACAACACCATATCTACAAAAAAAAGGGAAAGTTTCGGTGAGGGGTTCAATTCCTCTATCTCTTCAGCATACAGTTCTTTCGTTCTTTCAGCAGGGACAAGTTTCGGTGAGGGGTTCAATTCTTCTGTCTCTTCAGCATAAAGTTCTTTCGTTCTTTCAGCAGCGACAAGAAAAAAAATAAGCAAAAAAATTCAACTGTCTGAGCCCAGGTTCGAACTGGGGACCTTTAGTGTGTGAGACTAACGTGATAACCAACTACACCACCCAGATAATCTGATGAAATCGCTGTATATCATATTTCTTAAAAGAAGGAGAATATATTAGGATGAAATGTGAAAATTCAGTTTTTGTGCGAAGCATGATCCAAATCCTCATCCTCATCTAGTTGGGAATAATATGAGGCAACAAGTTAACTGCCCTCCTCGGAACAGCTATGTAAATTAAAGGTAAACCGGATGGGTCTTTTTGTGTTGTACCGAATGAATTCTCAGGTCCTAGTACTGTATGAGCTCTAACTAGCTCAAAATACAAACAGGCCCTCTTGAACATTTACCAGAAATCTCTCTCTCCACAGGAACACTCACTCCTCTTCAACATAAAACGGCATGGCTTTCGTGCTCGGGTGGATGGATGACCGTGTTCATTTAATCTGAGCCTCAATCTCTTCGACCATGGGCTGCTAGTTTCTAATGGGCCTCAGTCATACATTGCCGGGGCTTGATTATCTGTTTTTTCCCCCTAAAAAAAGAGGTTTGTTTCGGTACACAATACCACTCAGCGGTAGTACGGTGGTATTATCGGTTTTTTATTATGGGTAAAATGGTAATTTGCTCGATGTATATTATTTGGAAAAAAATTTCTCCTCCCTCCATTCACCCTGTCACCCGTGACGCACATTTCATTTCATATATTACAACAATATCACTTTGCATTTCCGATAATACCCGTATACTACTCATAACACCTATGAATACCACCCATACCACACAAAAAAACTGGTGGTACATAATTAATCTCAACCGTCAGATCCTTACACACAGATCTTTTTTTATTACATATGAGTCCTTTTCAACCGGTGGTACAGAGTGGTATTGTGTACCGAAAAAACCTCTAAAAAAATGACGCTTCTTCGCTATTCTGCAGGCACCGTTTAGTTAGGTGAATTTTTGGTGAAAGTGGTGAAAATTTTGCATTGGGAAGTGTGTCGCGGAGACGTGACACGGTTCATGCGAAAATTTTTGGTACTTTTGGGAAACTAAACAGGGCCTGAGGGAGGGTAAATCACGTGGCATTACGAAGCTTGTAAAGTAAGCAAACGTCAAGTGAAGGTACGTACCAGCACCGACAAACTAAAATACTGTTAGTTATTATAATCAATCAATTATGATGATCATCATAAAGCCTACCAAGCATCAACGCGTGGCGTCAGAGCAAATTCAGGCGACGGGTCAACATCGAGCTATCTAATTAAATTAAATTCAACAACAACTCAGACGCAACGTTGTTATTACAAAGGCGGCAAGCTGAAAATGTTTTCCTGTGGTTGCTACGAAATTATGCTAAATAAATCAAACCCTTTGCTTAAATAGTTATCTCACATGTACAACAGACTGGGACTAATGTTTCAGAAAGAAGTAAGCATGGCACTAGGATAGGAGGTATCCATAATCAAAGTTTCGGTCAACTTGTATAGCTCCTTTTGGGCCAAAAAACTGTATTCAGACGCAAGCTTTTTACTAGTACTCCGTAGTATACAATACTCCAGCAAAGTGCCCGTTGTTGTAAACTTGACACTCGTTTAGACAAAAGACAAGCCACCTCTTGGAAACTGAAATCACGGCGAATTAACCAATTTGCGTAGGACAGGGGGAACTGAAAAGGAGTGAAATGAAGCAAAGTGGGGGCAGAGAGAGATCTGGGGGTGAAACGCAAACGGAGAAACAAAATAAAAGGCGAAACGAGCTCTCACGCACACATCACCTGCGGTGCGGGCGGCGTTCGTCTTCTCTTCCCCGAGCCCGATTACCTGCGCGGCGGTGGCGGTGGCGCCCACCCAAATCTCAGATCAAAACACCACACCGGAGGTCCGAGGCTTCTTCGGAGCAATCGACCGCCGCCCAGAGCTCCACCCGCCGCAGGCAGAGGCAGGTAATCGCTCTCGCCTCCCCCCACCCTTCCGCTATTTCCTCCCCCCGTGTGCCCCGCCGGCCTCTGCGCGCTCGTAGCCGCGGTGTCCATGGACGGAGGACGAGCTACACTCGGACGGAGTCCAGAGTCCGTGGTTGCGTCTTCATTTCCTTTGGGTGCCTGCTTGCCTGGTGGGTGTTTGATGCAATGCCTAGCCTTCTAGGCACCAAATGGGTGATGATTCCACCTGACGGAGTTTTTTGCTTGCTCTCCCTGTGATGCAGAGAATGCACAAGCAACGTTTGCATCGGTTATTCAGTTTTCGTAATCCTTGTGTAATCACTTGACCTTTGCCGAAAGTCCGAGTCCCAGGCATAACTTGCTAGCAACTTGGAAAAAAAAATGTGTATTGCTCTCTGTATTCATGTATTTATGCCTACTTTTTTTAAGACAATGATGTATTTATGCCTACTGGGCACGCACAACAGTTTGATCCGTTTATAGTCATCTTGTGCAATTGTTACCTGCGCATTTGCTCGCGTATGACTAATCACTTCACTTTCTGCAGCTCAAGCTTTGATTCCTGGATCTGATGGTGTCGGTCTCTTGGAGATTGTAATTCAGCGTGGTGAATCGAAACCGTGCAAGTAGATATGACTTCTCTGAACAAATCTGACAAGAAGGCGGCCCTCGACTTTGCGGCATGGAGTTTCAACGTTACAACATCCGTTGGAATCATCATGGTCAACAAAGCTTTAATGGCTACATACGGATTCAGTTTTGGTATTGTCTGTGCTTAACTTAGGAACAGTTCAGTCTCCTAGTTCTTGTAACTGTGCTAATGGAACCTAAATTTAATTTCAAGGAAAACGATTCATACTTCAATTCAAGTGACGAATATTCTTCTGTCAGTAAAATTTTAATTTTAAATGCCAACGTACCAAAGTGTTGACCATGTTTTCTCTCTTAACTATTGAAAGAATAATCTCAAGACAAACTTATAAAGTGCTCTGACTAGTGGGCATTTCTACCGAACCTGAAAGCTACACTCTTATAGACTTCATTGGTGTATTTTGGCAATGTGTCTTGCTGTGCCTTAATGGCCTTCACCAAAGTAATAGAAACATGATTATTAATTTCTTATACTGTATGTTACGTAGTTGCATGTTCTACCATATCCTGCACCTTCTCAACAAAATGTACATGGGCACTTGGATATATCTCCTGTCATGTTCTTAAATGCAATTTCTTTCTTTTGCAGCCACAACATTAACTGGACTTCATTTTGTGACTACCACATTGATGACAATAGTATTTCGGTGGTTAGGCCTGAGCCAGCCCTCCCACTTACCGCTAGCAGATCTGATTAAATTTGTGATATTTTCAAACTTGTCCATTGTTGGGATGAATGTGAGCTTGATGTGGAACTCTGTTGGCTTTTATCAGGTGAGTGGATTTTTCAGTAGCTAAACTCTGTGCCTTTAAATTGTTATTAACAACTGAGTTCATTATTTTCCCTTGTTCAGATTGCAAAGCTGTGCATGATACCTGCCTCATGTCTTCTGGAGGTTGTCTTTGATCATGTACATTATTCCCGGGCACAAAGCTGAGCATAATGGTTGTGCTGACAGGAGTTGCAGTTTGCACGGTTACCGATGTCAGTGTGAATGCAAGAGGTCTGATTGCGGCTGTTATAGCTGTTTGGAGCACAGCTTTCCAACAATACGTAAGTTTGATCACCTTCATATGCTGATTTCTTATATGTCAGCTCCCCAGTAAGATTGCTTGCCATAACTGATTGTCTGCTTCTGTTTGCAATGAACTTTATGTCACATACATTTGCAAAGGACAGTATTGAAATATGGCACTACAGTGACAGTGATGCTTGTTAATTCTTCAAAATTATGAATAATCAGCAGTTGCTGATATAGCTCTTTTTTTCCTAGACACCAATTAGGATATAGCTATTCACTATACAATGTCCTCCTGATACCAATGCTTGTTCTTTACACAAGCTATAACTCCATTTCCGTAAAGTGGGCATATGATTTTCATTTAATTTCACAACTTTGGCATTCTTCTACGATTCAAGTGCCCATGCTGCCCAAGTGCCCAACATTTTTCAGTAATTGTTCATTGGCACACTTTCAATCTCTCCAAAGACCAAGTATTAAACTATAGTGACAGTGATGCTCCTTAGTTCTGCAAAGTTGTGAATAATTAGCAGTTTCTGATATAGCTCCTTTTTTTTCTCTCTCTAGACATCAGGATATAGCTACTGACCATGCCAGTTGCCAGTATTGGTATTTTCCATGTTTTGACTGTTAGATTGATACCATGTTCTCATGATACCACTGCTTTATCATTAGACAAGTTATAATTCCATTTCCGAAATGTATAAGCATGGTTTCATTTAATTTCACAACTTTGGCATTCTTATACTATTTCCCCACCCTTGCTGCCCAGAGTTTTGAGTAATAACTGTTTTATTTGCACTGCATATTTAATTATTTATGGACTTCGTTCCTATCATGTACCAGATTACAAGGGGCACAATTCTGATTCTTTTGTATTTTCTACTCATTTTGTAGTACGTTCATTTTCTCCAAAAGAAGTATGCTCTGAACTCGTTCAACCTCCTGGGCCACACTGCTCCAGCCCAAGCAGGGTCCCTCCTGCTAGTGGGACCATTTGTCGATTACTTGTTGACAGGCGAAAGGGTGGATCACTTCAATTTCTCATCTCTTTCTCTGGTAAGGGCAGTCTCATAAGACCAACTATGTCTTCCTTCAACTGTCATCCTTTTGCTGGATAAGAATCATTTGACTGTCATTTTCACCGAAGCTTTTTCTTGCTTGTGCAGTTTTTCCTCACACTCTCATGCTTCATCGCCATTGGTGTCAATCTGAGTCAGTTCATCTGCATCGGGCGGTTCTCTGCTGTATCCTTCCAAGTCCTGGGTCACATGAAGACTGTGCTTGTTCTGTCCCTTGGGTTTCTCTTCAAGGAGGGCCTGAACCTTCAGGTAGTCCTCGGGATGGTCCTCGCTGTTCTCGGAATGATCTGGTACGGAAATGCATCTGCTAAACCAGGAGGCAAAGAAAGGCGCAGCATCCTGCCGGTGAGGTCTACAAGTCTCAAGGGAAGTTCAGAAGAAACGGATGGTGCCGAGAAATAGTCTTTGATGTCTGACTCCAACTGATATGGGGAATTTTCCTGTGAGATTAAAATTTCTGGTGACGCGAGTACATCACAAAAATGGAAACTCTGGTCTTATGTTTGCAGCAGAAAGGGGAACTCTTGTTCCCGTCTAGAAACTCAGGATCGTTATAGTTATACAGGTATACAGTAGTAAAGATTCATTTTCTGGCTCTCTCTGAATCATTTGTAGCGAGGGGAATGACACATGTGACTATGTGAGGCTTCAAGACACCTTTACCCCAGGATATAGTGGTTTCTTTTTTTTAGAAAAAAAACATAACCTTGTGTACGGCATGCGAATTTGTTCTGATTACTGCATGAGGTTGTTGAATTGCAGTAGCTAAGATTGAAGCTACAGGTGTTGGCGGTTCAAATATGTCGATTAAATCTTGTACACAAACAATGATGGGCATTCGTGCACTCTGTTTCATTTTCTAGCTAGCTGGCTACGGATAGAGCTGAAAGATGCTCGTGAATCTCAGAAGAGGCTTTGCCTCGTACTGACTGAATCCTGCATCTATGAATATAGCGCTCCTTGCCTGATGTTACAGCCATCATCAGCAGGTCCAACGACACCTTGCAAGGAGAGGCAACAATTTCCCTCCAGCTGGTTCTCCCGTTTCTGGGAGCAGATAGCCTTCTTGCACTGAGTTACGATCTTCACGCACACCTCGTCGCTCCAGTCATGCATTATGTTCTGCATGCAAAAAATTGAGATTACTTACTTCATCAATGGAAGACGGCTCATGATTGTAATTATGCAAACGCTCAACAATTACTTGATCAGGTTTGCATTTTTTTTCCTCTCTCCTTTGCAAACCCAAGGAAATATACTATATTCATCAAATGTTGCTATCTCCTTGTTGCTATCACTACACATATTTTAAGGCCACCTAAGTTGTAAAGTCTTAGTTTTTCTCACAAGATGTATTAATTTAATTTTAGAATTGCGTCATCCTTTTCCATTTTCCACCATTTTTACATTCTAGCTTCGTGTTTCTAATTTTGTTTATTTGGTTGGTTCAGCTCATTCGATAATCATCCACACAAACTAATAACTCCACATTTTTTAGTGTTCACTTGATTTTTTTACAAACAAATTGGCCATGAACATGTCACAAAATACATACAAGTTTTTACAAAAAGGCTTTATTTATATTTTTATTCTCTTCGGTTACAGTTGGTATATATTGCAGTTTATATGCGACTTGGAGAAAAGGATTAATGCTGAAGGAATATTTGGTGCACCAGTTTTTTGTAAAAGTTGAGAGCTAATGTGGCCTAAAAAAAGTTGAGAGTTAATGTTGTTTAGCAAATCCATAGACAAATGTAACAGAACACCAAAAATGAAACCCCATTACATAAATCAAGAGAAGGAATAATCTGCATCATCATCATCAACAACAATAACCTTTAAGTCCTGATCTGCATCAAAACCGCAATTCTCAAAGACTACATGTGCTGATAACATTGGCATCATTTAAGAAGAATCAATAACTCATAAATTATAGATGGAAATCTACTGTGCAGCAGAAGAAACATCTCATATATTTGTTTTAACTAGATGTAACAGCTTCACAATAAACAGTTCTGTTGTGGTTCAAGTCTCATTGTTTGACGAGATTTTGTGCAAATATTTCAAATATATTAGCACGTGAACTATATAGTTTAATATGGGTCACATTTGCTATCTCCAAGCAAGAAAGGAAAAGAAACAAGAAATAGGGTGGAACCATACTGCTCCAGCCCAAGCAGGGTCCCTCCTGCTAGTGGGACCATTTGTCGATTACTTGTTGACAGGCAAAAGGGTGGATCACTTCAATTCCTCATCTCTTGCTCTGGTAATAAGGGCAGTCTCATGAGACCAACTATGGCTTCCTTCAAGTGTCGTCCTTTTGCTGGATCAGAATCATTTGGCTGTCATTTTTACCGTAGCTTTTCCTTGGTTGTGCAGTTTTTCCTCACACTCTCATGCTTCATCGCCATTGGTGTTAATCTGAGCCAATTCATCTGCCTTATCCTTCCATGTCCTGGGCCACATGAAGACCGTGCTCGTTCTCTCCCTTGGGTTTCTCTTCTTTGGCAAGGAGGGCCTGAACCTTCAGGTAGTCCTTGGGTGGTGGCCCTTGCTGTTCTTAAAATGATCTGGTACCGAAACGCATCTGCTAAACCAGGAGGAAAGAAAGGCGCAGCATCCTGCCGGTGAGGTCCACGAGTCTAGTTCAGAAGAAACGGATGGTGCCGAGAAATAGCCTTGAGCCCTTGATGTCTAACTCCAACTGTGATGGGGAATTTCTTTGTGAGATTAAAACTTCTGGCCTAGAAACTCTTGTTCCGTCTAGAAACTCAGGAATTTCTCTTTGCCGAGAAAGAGGATAGTTATACAGTAGTGAAGATTCATTTTCTGGTTCTCTGAATCATTTGTAGCGAGGGGAATGACATGTGACTGAGGCTTCAAGATAGCTTTATCCCAGGACATATATTTTTTTTAAAAAACATATATATATATATATATATATATATATATATATATATATATTAAAACATAACCTTGTGCATGCCATGCGAATTTGTTCTAATCACTGCATGATATTGTTGAAATTCAGTAACAAAGATTATTGAAACTACAGGTGTTGACGGTTCAAATACGACGTTTAAATCTTACACAAACAATGATGGGCATTCGTGCCCTCGATCAGTTTCACTTTCTAACTAGACTAGCTAGCTAGCTACGGATAGAGCTGAATGATAGACATGAATCCCAGGAGAGGCTTGGCCTCGTAGCGGCTGAATCCAGCGTCCATGAATATCTTGCGCCACTCGGTTTCATCGCGCTCCTTGCCCGGCAAGACGGCCATCATCAGCAGGTCCAACGAGACCTGGGCTTCAAACATGGCCTTGAAAGGAGAACCAACAATTATGTCCATTATGATCACTTTGCCTCCACCGTCTGGTTTCTGGGAGCAGATAGCCTTCTTGCACTGAGTGAGGATCTTCACGCACACCTCGTCACTCCAGTCATGCATGATGTACTGCATGGATTAGCAGCATACAACAAGTTAGAATTATATTTCAGATCATCATTGTAACTTTATAAGTATATGCAGTGTGCTTAACAATTACCTTAAGGAATACAACGTCAGCTGGTGGGATGTACTCCATCATATCACCTGGGATGTACTCAACTAGTGTGGCATCATCATCAGCTGACGATATGCTGCTGATGACATGAGGAAGGTCCAGCACCTTACACCTGACATGCGGGAAAGCTCTGGCGATGGCCTTGGCGGCGGCGCCGATCCCTCCGGCGACGTCCACCAGCGAGTTCACGCCAGCGAACAGCGCTTCCCCGCGCTCGCCGGAAATGGCAAATTTGAGCGCGACACGGCTGTCGGCTTCCATCCCGGCGTTGAACACCTCGTTGAAGCGCAGGTCGGAGCGCGCGACGTCCCATGGACCGACGCCGCCGAACGCCATCTTGAACGGCGTCTCGGCTCCGTCGTCCTCGCCGCAGCCGATGAACCAATCCGGCAGGTACTGCGCCGCCGTGACGTGGTACTTGGTGGTTTGCGAGAGCACGAATGGAGACAGGCTCGTGCAACCGTTCACCGCGGCGTCGTCCACGAGGAGGCGGGACACAGGCGTGAGGCGGTAGGCATCGGCGTCAGAGTCATGAGCGAGGATGCTTGTGGCTGTGAGAAACCTGATGAGGCGAGGCAGGTATGGCTTCCTGTGTGCGGGTACGGGGAGTAAGGCGACGAGGTCGGGCAGCGAGGCCGCGCCGCCACGGCTGTGGATGGCGTTGGGTATCCCCAGTTTGACAGCGCAGTCTAGAGCCGTGGACTTGAGGTAGCCGTAAGTGAGGTTCCACAGCTCCACACGTGCTTGCACAAGCTCCTCCTCCGCAATAGCAGCCGACGTCGTCATCATGGCCATATGAACTCTCTCAAGCCTTGGACACGAACCTAGATCATAAAAGTAAGACAAGATCCATATGCATGCATCTAAGGAATTCAAATGAGAGCAAAACAAGATCTATATATGCTTGCATCTAAATAATTCAAATGGGAGTAAAACAAGATCCATATATATATGCATGCATCTAAATAATTCAAACGAGAGCAAAACAAGATCCATGAATCTAAATAATTTAAATGAGAGCAGAACAAGATCCATACATGCATCTAAATAATTCAAACGAAAGTAAAACAAGATCCATATGCATGCATCTAAATAATTCAAATGAGAGCATAACAAGATCCATGCACGCATCTAAATAATTCAAACGAGAGCAAAACAAGATCCATGCATCTAAATAATTCAAACGAGAGCAGAACAAGATCCATGCATGTATCTAAATAATTCAAATGAGAGCAGAACAAGATCCATGCACGCATCTAAATAATTCAAACGAGAGCAAAAACAAGATCCATGCATCTAAATAATTCAAACGAGAGCAAAACAAGATCCATGCACGCATCTAAATAATTCAAACGAGAGCAAAACAAGATCCATGCATCTAAATAATTCAAACAAAGCAAAACAAGATCCATGCATGCATCTAAATAATTCAAAAGAAAAACAATATCCATGCATGCATCTAATAATTCAAACGAGAGCAAAACAAGATCCAAGCATCTAAATATAGTTCTAGATGACAACACAGAAATAGAAATGGGGAATACATAAAGAACTGACGAGCAATGGTAGAGGCCGGAGGGAGGAGTGGAGGTCTCACGTTGCAAGATTCTTCACTGCAAGCCGTCGCCAGGAGGTCTCTTCACGAAGAAAGGAGTGCTCGCCGCCGCCGCCAGGCGTCGGAAATGTTGCAGCGCCGGCGAAGGTGGGAGGGAATATATATATATATATATGTTGGGAGGTTCTAGCTAGGGTTCTGGGAGGTACAAGTGGTGTGAGTAGGTAGGAGGCGGCTTTGGGCCGAGCGAGTTACTGGGCCGTCTGGCCGTTTTCTGCTGCATCGAGCAAATTACTGCTGCGCCTGCCTGTCCAAGGACCTCGCCGATCGAGAACAACCCCGGCGCCCGCGTCCTGGTGGTGTGTGCTCCCAGACTGATCCCGCTCTCGCTGCACGGCCCCTCACGTCGGGAACCTCGTCGGCCAGGCCATCTTCGGCGATGCCGCGTGCGTGCTGGTCATGGGGACCGGCCCCGTCGCCGCCGGCGAGCGCGCCGTGTTCGAGCTGGCGTGGACGTCGTCGCAAGAGATCGTGCCGGGGGACTCACGGAGGGGAACACGCGCCATGAGGCAGTACGGCAACACGCGGAGCTCGTCGTGCGTGATCATGATGATGGAGGAGATGCGACGGAGGTCGGAGGGCAGGGGATGCGCACCGCCGGGATGGCCTGAATGAGGGATCCTCCTCCGGGACTATATATGGTAGAAGGTGTACAAATTTAGGATGCGTTCCATCTTCTTCTTTCTATTTCGACACGACTTTCTTCATCGTCGGACGGACAACGCATGAATATGTTCTGATGCTTTATATACTTCAAATTATTAACTCTGATGCTTATAACATGCCGATAAGTTTTAAGATTTCAACACCATATATATGTTCAATTCTGACATGTAAACTGAGCTTACGGAAACTATGACACTCTAAATAGATTGCCCAATACATAAGGCGGCGCAAGCGGATGACCTGCCGACATGCTACCTACACAGCTTATAGCGGATCACGGCAGCTACCCCTGCATGCCAGTGGTGGTTCAGGGAGACATCGTCGATCACGATGGCGCTAGCAGTGATGATGGAGTATGCCCTATCGGTCTTGTCCCCATGGGTGCAGTTTGGTGCACAAGTGGTGGTTTTGGAGTGCTTGGGTACACTACCGGAATCGCCACCTTTGCCGAGAGCAAGATGCTCTCGGCAAAACTCATTCCTCTCGGCGATTGCCTTTGCGAGATCGGCAAAAGGCACTCGACACAGCTAGGCGGTAAAGGCCTCTTTGCCGAGAACCACGTCAAACCCTCTCGACAAAACCATTTTCATAAACAAAAAAAATACGGAGGTCGGGCCTGTAGGCCCACCGGCCACGGCACGGCCCCGCCGGCTGGCGCCACCGCCAACACCACCACCACCGCCGCCACCACCACCGCCCACCATCGCCGCGGGACGCCACTGCACCGCCACCGCCGCCTCTGCCGCCACCCCAACACCAACACCACGGTCGGATCCAGAAAAATGCAGAGAGAGGTGAGGGAGAACCGGATCCGCCGCCGTGCGGGAGGAGGCGTCGGGAGGACGGAGGACGCGGATCCGCCGCTTCTGGGGGAGGACGCCGTGCACAGGAGGAGGTAGTTGGCTAGATCTGCGCCGAACGGGGAGGTCGCGCCGAGGCGGATCCGCCGCCACAGCGCCTCGCCTGCTACTCCTCGCCACGAGGTGAGGGGCTAGCGGAGGGAGGAGGGCGGCGTGGCTGCGCCCGGTAGGAGGAAGGGAGCGGATCGCATGGGAGGAGGAGTGGGAGCGGCGGAGGCACCATGGGAGGAGGAGTGGGTGGGAGGGAGGCAGGCGGGGTGGCCGGGGAGGAGGAGTGGGAGGAGTGAGGCGGGGAGGAGGGGACGGTTTATATCTAGGGTTGGACTAGTGGGCGGCGGGGACCAGGTGGGCGGCGGGAAGTGGGCAGGCGGGGATCTCGTGGTGGCTTTATCGAGAGGGCTCTCGGCAAAGATAATTTTCCGGCAAAAAAATATTAAAAATAGAAATAAATGCAAAATTTATCAAAATTTAACCTGATACCGGTTATGTTGTATATTACTTATAGAAAAGTTTTTAGTCAAACTCAAATTTGAATTTCTCTAAAACATCAAACCTAGTGACATTAGTTGAAAATCTTAGAAACTTCTCGTGAGATGTTACGATTTCTAAGCGTACATGTTGAAGTGTTCAAAATATTCTCAATTTTTTACCATAACCTCCACATATGATACCACGATCACTAGACAAATTTTGTAATTTTCAAACTTCATTTGAATTTTATATTGTTTTAAACCTTTCTACCTCACGATCTTCATCATGATTAGAGAACCAATATCGGAAATTTAGCTTTATTTCATGTACATGGTCTTAAAGATGTCTCATGAACATGAATATAATTTTTCACTAACTTTACTCTATGGTTTCATGCACTTGCAGTTCATATCGGACGTATCCGAAAAATTGCCTAGAATGATGTAAAATTGTGCCAAATTTGAACATAAGTTTTGTATATGCGTATGTTGATGATACAAAAATTTAGACTGAAAAAAGTGATTTTTTTTTAAAAAACTGCCGAGTGTTTTTCTTTGTCGAGAGTCTTTACTTGACTCTCGGCAAAGTTTCTTTGCCGAGAGTTTTTACTTGGCTCTCGGCAAAGCTTTCTTTGCCGAGAGTTTTTGGATAGCTCTCGGCAAAGCCGGCGTTCAGTAGTGGTAGTGCGACCCGATTCAACCTCGCAGGGTGGTTGTGTTTGAGTTAGGCTTGTGTTGATGACTCGGTGTCCCAATCTGACCCACCGGTGTTGTTATGTTGCTTCTTTTTCTTTCTTTTGTTTTGGCCAGTTATGACCTGCGTGGGTTATAGTATTATATTTTCGGCTATATCAATAGAAACACATATGTCGTGTGCCATACAAAAATACATAACAATTATATTATACGTCATAGGTGCAAAAGCATCGAACATGCTCCACGATAAGAAGGCCACTAACATCAACCATGTGAAAACAGTAAACAACAATATGGGAGATATTAAGTTTGTTGGAATGCATGGCAGCAGTGAGTTATAACTTTGCTGATAATTATTTCATTGTTGCACTCACAAAACACATACATATAGGTCATTTGCAAATAATATCTTCAAGGCACCTTTCATGGGTCAAAGTTAAAGATAAAGTGTATTCAAAACACAACATGATGTTTTCACTGCAATATTGATGAAAAGGATAAAAATATATCATATGTCCAGTAAGATAAATAATAATTTAACCATATCCCTCATAACGCCAGATCTCAACAGTGCATATAGAAATGTTAGTTCCTTCAACCTCCCAGCAGAGTGATGAGGAGGGCGCACCAACTGAATGAGTGCTTGGATTACTAGAATGCTCGTCATGGGGATATACACAAAATGCATTGGCAACATACAAACGAAAATATAAAGAGAAATTCTGAAAATACATCAACATGATACAAAGAGAAAGAAAAAGACATTCTGCCAACATGTCGCAATGCAATTACCAAATTCATCTAGCTTTATCAGCTATGCGAAACATTTTGAAATCCGAATGAAGCAGAATGCATCTCGACTTATTTTGTAGATAAGCTTTTTCCTTTTCAAGTCAACTTTCAATGAAGTAGGCCAAGAACATATGATCAAACATGACTAGTTGTGTCAGCAGAAAACACATGTGTCGTTTGCTAATTTGACATTTTAACTAGACAATGTCGGCTTTTTATGTTCGGCAGCCTACCAAGTACCCGGAGATATAGTAGATTGTGCGGTGGGGATCGTGAGACCTGGAACACGGTTAAAGTGAGGACACGAGACACAAATTTATACAGGTTCGGGCCGCCGAGATAGCGTAATAACCTATGTCCTGTTTGTGGTGTTGTATATTGTGCCCTGCACTTGGGTGTTGAGTGTTGCATCATGATGTCTCCTCCTAGGTACTCGACCTTTATATAGTTTAGAAAGCGGGTTCCTAGTCGGTTACAAGATAGGAGTCGGATAGGATTACGATCACGAGTCCTAGTAGGATTAGGATTACATGAGAATTCTACTAGGAGTCCGTCTTCTTCCTTCAAAGCGGTGCAGGTGTATGACAGATATGAAAAAATCTAGGTGCCTCAACATGCATCAATAGCTTTTCCATAGTCAATCATTTTAATGAATTTGATGTCTTGATAAGAATTCGATTGCAACTAAGGTGGTTATACATTGTCCTAACACTGGCGGGGACCTCATCTGCTAGGTACATTTGCAGCATTTGGTCGAATTATGACAATATCTGAATTATATGAAGTTATTTGGTTCACTACAATAACATGTGATTAGTTACGCCCTTTGATGGGGTTAGGCTCACCTATGGAACTTGAAAGACCAAAGTTCTCAAACAAGCAAACTTTTATAAATTTGATAGTGTTACCACTTTTATGAAATCACCTATAAAATGCACTACGTGAAAAACAACCATTGGTAGCAGGCGCGGATGGCCATTGTAACGGGCAAAACGCTATTACCGATCGCGTTACAAATAAGCCAAGAAAGGTAGCAGGCGGATGCGTTCGCGATACTGCAATAATTGTAGGCGTCTAACAAAGGCGTTACACGAAACAAGTTACGGTCACCTGAAATATACATTTCTCTAGGCCCATGGACCTTTGGTAGCAGACACGAAGCCGTTACATGAACTCACTATCGGAGACATTTCTTTGTGGACACGCGTCGCACGTAAGAGGCGCATTTTGTCTGTGCGTCTTCTCTGCGGGCGAGCGCATTCCACGACGCATCTACTTTGTCTCCACGAAAGGAGATGTGTGCTCTAGGCAGCGTCACGTCTGTCGACGCGACAGGAGGCCGCGTGCTGGAAGCGGCGTCTCCTCTGTCTCGGCAAAGCATCAACTTGTAGGGCCCACGGTCAAGATAGTGCGGGCCTTTATGCGGCCCATTACGGTGTTGTCATACGGGCGTTCAAGTGAAGCGTTACTCACGGATCTGTTTTCGTAGAACGTGCCTTACTTAACGCCCGTGACCGATATGTAGGGCACCTCTGATGCCTGCCCGTTTTACATGCATCCGGAACCGGCCGGTTTGGCGGCCACTGGATCGAGGCTGCATCTGGAAACAGCGAGATTGGCAGCCACCACGGCAATGCTAGGAGACATCACAAACACATTCTCATCACATATATACACAAGCAAGATCACATATATACACAATGCGAGATCACATCAAGTTCCTCATCGATCGACATGCATGCTAAAGTTTCAAGTTTCCATCATCGGTGCTTTGTTTGATGGAGTCCGAGAAAACCGCCTAAACCAGTGCAACATCCGACCCTGACCAAGGTGTTTCTCAGCAATACTAAACTAGCGAATGCAGCAAGTTTCAAGTTTGTCAGCAATACAATGAACTCACGGTGCACCATTATAGAGGTTGCTTTCTGGTCGAGGATCTCCTTAACAATGTACTCAAGACAAGATCTCCGACCGGCTTTTAGATCTTCAGTAGAAACATTTAGGGCAGATTTGAAATCATGCAAAATAAAATAATTATGAGAATACAAGTACAAATCAGTTTCTAAAATCAAATGGAGAATATAAGCGAGAGACAAGGGTGAGAGCATTATCTACTTACGACCTTCTTGATGTGAGGTATGTCTTCAAGTAGTTTGAACATATTGAATGCCACATGGAATCCATGCAAAAGGACCCCGATGGCTGCCGAGCACACGCATCGAGGTACCAAATGACAAGTTAATGCAGTACCAAATTGGTATGAAGGGACCATAAAAACCTCGGTCTTACAGGGTATTTGTCTTGTGCTTGAATGTCCGATTGATTTTAGCTTTGTCTTCTTTCCTTTCATCCCTTCGTCCTTTGGGCCTATATTTTCGTGAGGCCCCGCATGATCAGCAATACCGATTAGAAACACTAAGAGATTGAATTTTGTGAACAAAACCTACAAGGTACGGACCAAGTCACAAGCGCTGGAGGTCTTCGAACTTTCGCGAGGATGATGTTTAGCGTAATCTAGATACCAAACCTCTTTGAACTTCATACGATGATCGATTGTGACATAGTGGCCACGGTGCAAGGCACCCACCACGTAGTCATTCGTCATTGCATTTCTCAATGCTTTATTACAAGGTTAGACTCCTTATGAATCTTTGTGGTCGTGAGAACTGTGGATCCAAAAACCCAACATCGATCTTCATCTCCGCTGCCTTGTCCATCATTTTCCTACAAAAATCCAAATGTTAGCATGCATGAACTTTGTGGTCAAAATTAAAGAAATATCTATTTTGGTTTTAAGGCACTTACAATGTCCACAACCTCAAGAAGGTCTCATCCAGAGCAACCGTGGTTATAAGGTCATACACGTGATCGAATGCAATGTTTAACATTAAATCACCAAAGACCATGAAAGGAGTCTTCGTGCAACTTTGCCGAAAACTAAGTTTATCTCATCGTGTTCCATGGCGAAGCATGCAACTCGGCATATCGGTCCAAAGAATGTAAGTCCGCTCGACAACATAGGCACAAAGAAGTTTGTATTTTGGATCTTTTGTCCAAAATGCTTAAGAAGCTCATCTCTAGGCGTAGGTTTCGCCCCTTCTTCGCGGCCGCCGCCAGCGGAGATTGCTCGTCCCTCCGCCGCCGCCGCCGCGCCGCCGCCGCTAGGTGGAGATTGCCCGGTTCCTCCCGTTGATGCTCCGCCGCGTAGTTTTGCCGATCCGCCGCTTCTAGGCGAGAGATTGCCCTCCTCCCGCCGTTGTCGATGCTCCCCGCCGCGTAGTTTTGCCGATCACGCCGCTGCCGCCGAGCTTTCTCTCCGACGCCGACAATGCAGTTCTCCATCTCGATGCTGTACCTCTACCCGATGTGGGAGCAGGTTGGTATTTCGTAATGGTGGTACATGGATCCGTTCTTTGACCATTGGATCCTTATAGAGAGCCTCGCTAGGGTTGTTACTTCATCCCCCAATTGGTACAGCAGAGGGTAGTGACCAGACCCCACACATAACTAGGTTGCACCACAAAGATACCCATCCCGCACTGCATCAGATGGAGAGTCTTTTGCAATGGAAAGACAATGGCTAGTGCGAGCTCCACTTTATTCCCGGAGCCATCCAAAAGGCTGCACTTGGTTGGCTCTGTCACCATCTATTGTGTCCAAAGATAAGTGATCGACTATCAATGTGTCATTGACTACCTTCGTCCTCACGACATGCCAATGGTCTTCCTCTCGCCACGTGCTTCTTCTTCCTCACCGCCATGCACATCTTCTTCCTCGAGGCCATGCACATCTTCTTCCTCGAGGTCATGCACATCTTCTTCCTCGCCATCGCGTGTGGTGATTGGGGAGGATGAAGTACATTTTTCCTTATATCAAAGCCGATTCTTCTAGAATGGAGACAATTCCGTGACCGCTTCACCAACTAGGTCTTCCATCTGCAGACAGCCTTCTTGTTCCTCTTCTTCCGTACATTCCAGCAAACTCTTCACCAAACCCTTTACCCAAGTGAACTAGACACACCTCGGACCACCTCGATGCTCCGAGTCTCAAGTGCTGCGTGTGAGGATATCATTCTCCTAACCCCAAAGAACCATCGCTAGCCCGAGATGCAAGTGTTTTCACCCTAGTTGCTACCCCCACCACCGTAGGTTACTGAATGTTATGTCCTGCCTTCACTAGTGGTCTTCCTCTTCCCTACCCTTGCCCGCAGATAAGGCCTCGAACGTCCGTGAAATTGGTCCCAAGGGTTCTGCTTTTCCTTCTTCACTAGCTTTGCATCCTCCTCCTCCCACTCTTTCCTTTACGAACATAACCTTTTCTCGCCCATCCTGTGTGGCTTATCATGCAATGCTCTTTTCTTTCATCCCCTCGCTCAATCGCTGAAATCTAGGAGAATTGGTTTCTGCACAAACACGGTCCGCCTCGTCAAAAAGGCATGCTTCACAAAGGAGTCTCCTCTTGGCTCACAAATTTTTTTCTTAAATGGGTCTTGAACCGCTGCTGTAAGGTTGCAATCTCGATATAGCCGTTTTAACTACCTTCTTATGACAGATTCAACCAGATTGGCCGGGTAATCTAGCTTTTCCTCTAAAACCGTGGAACAACTCTTCCTTCTCAATTGGTGAGAGATCTTCAACGCCTTGTTGATTGACACCCTCTCTCGAGCAATGAGGCCATGCCATCAATACAAATCTATCCCTCGCAAGATCTCGGGTAGGCCAATAATTGTTATCAAGTCTAGTTGCGGTCAACTTGTCTTCTGGCCATTTGGTTTGTGTCCTTGACCATGGATCGAGTACTACTCAGCGGTATGTGCCGATTGACCTGTGAAGAAGGATCACCGTTGATAGGTCGTGAACAAGGTTCACCGTCGATGGGCCGTGATGGTGCAATCGGAGGTAGAGGAGTTTGGTGTTGTGGGAGATTGCATAGATGATATGTCGTCGTCGAGAGCAACATAAGCTAGACTGAAAACCTAAACAAAATAAGATAAATTCTTATTCTCTGACAGGCAAAATAGTTGATATTAGCATACAGGTTGGGGATAGGTGCTAACCATTTTGACAGGTGAAGCAATATGCTTATATATCAAAGTAGACTAAATTCCTTCAACCGCTTCCTTGTCCAACTTCAAAGAATGAATTGTGTGTTCCATGTGTACATGCAACAAGAGGACAAAGCAATTAGAATTAAAGTATGCTAACAGTCCAAAGCATAACTGCCGATCCGTACATTCAAGCATAACAGAAATTTCAATAGTTCATATAAGTTCATCTATTAGCAACGATTTATTCAAACAGACTTGGAGGAACAAAATTCATCCGTCAAATCCACAGCCAATCAATTAAAAATGAACTATTAAGGCATGCACGTACTAATGCGTAATTCCGTGAGAATAATCCTATGTGAACAACGTAAAGTAGCATGTCTCCCTAATCCACCTTGACAGAATAGCGATTGGGTGGCCGAGCACGCAGAGGGCGTTGGGGTTCAAGCAAAGACCAACCTCCGTCACGAATGAAGTAGTTGTTCTCGTGGTGGTGGAGAGGCCCGATCCGCGCCGCCTGCTGTTCGAGGTGGCCGGCCTGCCGTCGTGGCCGGGATGCCGATCCGCGCCACGCTCTAGGTTGGCCGGACACCATCCGCATGCCGCAAGAATCGCGCCCTCGCCACCGCCGTCACGCCGGAGCCGCCGACGCCACACCGGAACGGGGGAGAAGAGCAGGGCTGCGGCGGGAGAGCGCGGCGGCGGGCTAGGGCCGGAGAAGGAGCAAGGCGAGGAGAGTGCGGGCGTGGTGGATCGTCAATTAGACTGGATCTCTCAATTAGACTCCCGAGTATATGTCCTCGCGCAAGCATTACTATGTTCACGTAAATTACTAGCGTGCCTTGAACGGCTCTGGTGGAATTGAAATTCCATGGGCATTATAGTCAATATAGGTGGGAATTTTGACACATACACAAGAAGGTTTGCTCCCGACGTCGACAATGGATAGTCATCAGACGCCGGTTAGTAAACCCGCCGGCTTCGCAGCATCTTCTTTATATAGGTCATTGACATCGACGCGGACCCGACACACCATTTTTTAGAAATGAAACTCGCATCCATCAAATATTAGAGATGGTAAAACAACACCTAAAAATTCATTAAAATAACATCAATTCATATTTGGACATTTAGTATTTTAATAAAATATCAAAAATACACTTGTGTACCCAACATTCTTATAATTCAATATACATCTCATGCTTGTGATATAATAATTCTAATAACATCTTAGTTTGCTCCAAAAATTCTACAAATTGACGTGGCAACATAAATTGGGTACCTAAACTTGTCATAAAAATTCAAATGGTTTCGATAAAGGAAGAATATACTTGTGTACAAATGGCTACATCTCTCACATAGTTTCTTAGAATGTTGTTTGAACATTGAAGTTTTCCACACTTTGCAACATGTTTGATCTCGTACGCATTTGAAATTTTTACACAAGCTTGTGCTCACCTTAAGATTACGAATGCAAAGTTTCATTACTAATGGTTGTGGAAAAAAATATTATTTCTATGTTGTACTTACAAAGAACAAGATAAAGGCATATAAACATTATTCACAGAATATACACTAAACAATGAAATTAATGAAAAGATGGGGATTTTAGAAAAAATAGGAAAAAAACATCAAATTTGGACTAAGTATGACGGAGAAATACATGTTACAAAATTTGACAGCAGATTAAAAGGAGAAATGAGAACTGCTTCATTCCAATAGAACAGGGGTGGTTAACCTGCTGCCTCATTTGCCCCTCCAATCCTCGCTCCTACGCCCACCCAATAGAACAGAGGAGGAAGTGACAGCAGAGGCCACCACCGCCGCTGCCCGCTTTGACATCCAAGAGGGCACCCTAGGCCTCTAATGTGGCAAATGAGACCACGCAACCTTCGATTTGACTCAAACATGACAAATCAAATCACATTCAAGATACATAATTTTCACCCACAAAAAAAAGATACATAAATTTTATTGATGCTTCCGCCTACATCCCGATGTTCATCCTGCCGACGGCGTACTCCGCATGACGCTGAATCCACATGTCCGAGGAAGTCGAACTCAGCGGATGCGACACTCGGCGCTGCATGATGGATGATGATCACAGGGTCTCGACGTAGCGCCTACATCCCGCTGCCAAATGCGGACATGGGGATTACGGATGCGCAGCAACGGAATGTCATCATCGCCGCCGCGAAGCCGGTACCACCACGCAATGTTCGGAGATCGTGACGGACGGTAGCGCCTGTGTAGGTTGTGGTTCTTCCACCGCCCGTCGACGGCCCGCCTGATTCGTGGAGTAGTGCCATCGCCGGGGTCCGGTTGCGACGGTACTTCAGCATCGCTAAGAAGTACTGCCGCCGGCGTCTTTAGCGTGACCTTTCCGACGAGCTCAGACCCTCATCGGGATTCCGCCGCCTCATCAACCTCTCCATCC
The DNA here is from genome assembly GCA_022644695.1 of Cenchrus purpureus. Lineage (NCBI taxonomy): Eukaryota > Viridiplantae > Streptophyta > Magnoliopsida > Poales > Poaceae > Cenchrus > Cenchrus purpureus. The sequence goes on along the minus strand of CP053461.1, from coordinate 197,010,385 downwards.
TCGAAGCATAATGCCTCCGGATGTTTGGCGGAAGCGCTCCTCCAACAAGGACCGACGTAGCGATTCTTGCACACTTGACGAAGCTCACGCGGCGACACTGCAGAGTACCTCATCCGAGTCGCGAGATGCGGGAAGGTGCGAACAAAGGATCGAGGAAATGAATGACAGGCTCACCCTTGATGCGAGGAGGATGATCCGGGTGACTTCATTTGGCAAGAGCTCCATGATGCACACCGCGCCATGAAGGAGAAGGGAAGGAAATGGAAAGGTGGCGGATCCGGAAATTGAAATGCGACGGGGTTTGGAAATTGAAATGCCATTTACATAAACCCGTTACTAATAATATGGAACTTGAAATGCGGCGGTTTGGCTCACGTGGGACCAACAAGCGCCCTGCCCCTCCACCTTCACGAAATTGAAATCGACGTGTGTTTTGGACGGTTTTGCTCCCAAAAAATGGTTCAGGTGTGGGGGCGTGGGGCGTGGGAGGAAGGCGCCGATGGTTCACGCCTTGTCATCATAAATCCCCGCTGGTTGCTCCATAATCATATCGTTTCTTTCACTTCATCTTCTTCCCCTGCCATCAAAAACCACAACCGGTCAACGAGATCACACCAACAAGGAGCGAGAAGAGCATGGCGTCGAGTGACCCGTCGTGAAGCGGGACGAAGAGAGGATGACGACGGCGAAAGCCACCGTCGGAGGAAGTTGACCATCAAGGAGAAGGGAAGGAGCCGTGGCGCCCAAGGAGAAGAAGGAGAAGAATTGGAGGCCGACATCGGCATCGCCGTCGATTTGCTCAGTGCATTCATGAAGCTTCCGAGATGTTGGCGCATTCAAGATCGAGGCGCGGCGATTACAAGGATCGCAGCCTCAAGGGTCTCGCCGGGATCCACGTGTTGGCTGAAAAGTTTGAGAAGCTCCCCATGGTCCAGCGGTCTCTCCTCGGCGATGACGACGACTCGATAGCGGCGGCACGACGGCTCGACGGGCGGAACTCCGACGGCGGCGGCGACTAATTGATCCACTCGTACCATTAATAATGTGTTTGTGATTATTGTGTGTTCGTCAGTTTGTTCATCAGGTTGTTGGACTGCTTAGTTTGTCGATCATGAACGCTATAGTTTGTTTGTCGATCATGAACCGGTTAGTTTGGTTGTTGGATTTTGTATACATGTCATGAACTCGATCTAAGAGGCGGGCAGATCCATCAACGCACGCTACAATATCTGTTCCTCCGTGATGAACTCGATCTTGGAGACAATGGATAGTCATCGCCATGGCCGGTTAGTAAACTCGCCGTTGGGGGTAGGTCAGGCGGTTATCTTCTTTATATAAGCTCGCGATGGCGTGGGCCCGACACTATTTTTTAGAACTGAAACTCGCATCCATCAAATATTAGAGTCGGTAAACATCACCTAAAAATTCATTAAAATAACATCAATTCATATTTGGACATTTGGTATTTTAATAAAATATCAATACACTTGTATACCTAACATTCTTATAATTCAAATATACATCTCATGCTTGTGATATAATAATTCTAATAACATCTTAGTTTGCTCCAAAAATTCTACAAATTTACGTGGAAACATAATTTGGGTACCTAAACTTGTCATAAAAAATTCAAATGGTTCAATAAAGGAAGAATATACTTGTGTACAAATGGCTACATCTCTCACATAGTTTCTAGAATGTTGCTTGAACATTGAAGTTTTCCACACTTTGCAACATGTTCGATCTGCGCATTTGAAATTTCAACACAAGCATGTGTTCACCTTAAGATCATGAAATGTAAAGTTTCATTACTAATGGTTGTGGAAAACAAATATTATTTCTATGTTGGACTTACAAAGAACAAGATAAGGCATATAAATATTATTCACGAAAAGGAATATACATAGTAAACAATGAAATTAATGAAAAGATGGGGATTTTAGAAAAACTAGAAAAATCATCAAATTTGGACTAAGCACGGAGAAATACATGTTACAAAATTTGAGTTGCATTAAAAGGAGAATGAGAACTGTTCTTCGTTCAATAGAACTGGCCCCACCCTAATTAGAGACGCGATGGTTAATCCTCGTCTCATTTTCCCACAAACTATTCTTCATTCCAATAGAATAGAGGAGGAAGCGAGGCGCCACAACCTTGGATTTGACTCGAAATGTGAGAAATCAAATCTTGTCTATCAATAACCGATTGGACGATACTTTACACGATAGAAGAAGACATTACATTAAATATGAAGCCTACATTCATCACTACGATGTACATGCAAAACCCTCTCGGCAGTGAATGCTTTGTGAAATGTTAGACAAAATACTAATTGCACATCTCATAGGCATCTTAAGCGATCTTGAGCGATCTTAGGCATCTTAGTATCTTGGCGAGAATATATAGGCATCTTAGGCCAATCTTAGGCATCATATATTACAGAGGGAGATTCATTCAAATTCCACCAATACACATCCTATATATACAAAAGGATTCCATTTCTAGCAATCGCCCTCAACGCATTTTACAAAAGGATCGGATTCAAATCAATCTTACTTCTTTTGGCTTCTTTGATGTAGGATCTTTTCACGGCGACCAAGTATGGTGTTCTGTTAGCTCCTTGGGGCATGTGAAGTGTGAGGATGGACGTCAAGGTTGCGAAGATATTCCTCCTCCTCAACAACATTTCAACCCAACAATCCTTTTTTTCGCAAACCACACTCTGATTATTCTTTGCAAGGTCGTGCATAGAACACTTGCTCAACATCCTGGCGAAGACAAACGATTCGGTTTTGTAACCAAAGACGGAGATCAACACTAACATAACCAAATTTGTCCTTGATCATACTCTCTTATTGGTGACCCATCTACGAAACAAGGCTACCTTGAATCCTACATAATCAAGCTCCCAAATTTCCTCTATTTGACCATAATATGTTGTGTTCTTCTTATTGTCGACAGCACTATTTTGATGAACGCTCGGCATCACGGCCATGGTGTAGAAGGAATCCATTGATATCCATTGGATATGTTATGATGAATAATAAGTGTGGCGCTAGTTTTCTTATATAAGTCGTTATAGTAGCGCTGGGACATAAGAAGGTGAAGAAGCATTGCATGTTCTATTTATTTTGGAGGAAGATACGGAGGTTTTGTTCACGTGAGTGGATACTACTAATTGCTCATTGCCAAATGGGAGTCAAACTCTGTTCTATCACGGTGAAATGAGCCTAATATCAAGTCCTCTCGGAGTGATTGACTACGGTCCCAACACAGCCTACCTTCATTATAGGCATCTTAGGGGTTCTTGGGGTCCATATAACCCATGAGATTCATTCAATGGTCTCACCAATACACATCCTATATATATTACAATAAGGATTCCATTTGAGGAATCCAAAGTACCTCTCATACAAAACATCGGATGAAGGTAAGATGGGCCAAATCAATCTTGCTTCTTTTCTTCTTTTGATTTTTGTATATGGATCTTTTAGATCGATGAGATCAAAGAATGATGGTGGGAAGGTATCTCCCAAGATCGGGCATAGGAAGTGTGAAAGGATGGACTTTCATCAAGGCTTGTATTTTCCTCCTCAATCAACAATATTTCAACACCAACAATCCTTTAAACAAAACCACACTCAACTTATTCTTTGCAAGGTCGTACATAGAACACTTGCTCAACATCCTTGGCGAAGAATAGATGTCATAACACATGGCAATCATGAGATTTCAACACTAAATAACCAAATTTTCATGTCCTTGACACTAGCCTCTTGAAGTTCGATGAGGCTACTTTCAAATCCATGCACAAACTCAATTCTTTTCTCTCCTTTGACAAGGTGGTTACCACAATAGGAAGGTCCATTCTTATCTTTCCTCGCATAGAGCTCACGGACACCACTATTTTGATAAGATCATCCCGGGCCATGGTGTAGATCTTATCCATTGATATCCATTGATATGTTAAAGTAGCTTCACACAATGGCCTTCTTGGCGTGCATGTTGTCAGATCGAATCGCACATCTAAAGCAATACTCTAGCTCCCATATAATTGATTTCTTGTTCCATTGCATCTTCTTCTTCTTCTTCACCATCTCGTTTCTTGTTCAAGTTGTTGCTTGTGCTCATTGCCAAATGGTGTAACTCTACATAGTTCTATCATGGTACTTGCAAGTGAGCGGATCTCAAGTCCTGCATGGGTGCGGAGTGATTGACTTTTCCCCATCCCAACACCGAAAACCTACCTTCATGCCATGAGCATGTTTCAATGGGGTTTTGGGGGAAATCCATGGCCCATAAATGAGAATTTCTTTGAATTTCTTATGCCACCCGAACAAGTTTCTCCAGCGGTGTACCAATGATTTGAGGAATCCTACCTTTTACATATGGAAACGATGAAGGTAAGATGGGCCAAGGTACTAGATCGTTGATGGTGGTGAACAACATGGCGTGAATGATGAACTCCTCACGAACTCATCCCAAACCTCCTTCACACCAAAGCTTCCAAAGTATCTTCAAGTCATCAACTAGTGGCCTCAAGTAGACATCAATACGGCCGCCAGTTGCTTTGGCCGAGACCAATATTGTCGACATCATGTATTTCGCTTTCTTGCATAGCCGTGGTGGAAGGTTGTACATTGAAGACGGGCCGGTGCTATGTGTTGAGCTGTTACCGAATGGGTTCACGCCATCCGTGCTCATAGCGAACCGAATGTTCTCGCTTTCACCGCAAAAATTCCTCGAAGTGGGAATCAATGTTTTGCCATTGTTGGCCATCTGCGGGTGCTTAATCTTTCCAACTTCCTTCGTTCGTGTCTTATGCCAACGCAAGAGTTGGGCCTCCTTCGTGGCGAACCATCTTCTCAACCGAGGAATGATGCAAAATACCATGCTACCCTCACAGAACCCCTTTAACCTTTTTCTTCTTCTTGCATGTGATCTCCACGGGCTCGTTCTCATCATCAACATTGTTATCATCACCACCATCTTTTTCCTCTTGTACCGATCGAACCCACACTTGGGGCACTTGTCAAGGTGCATAATCTCCACGGAACAATACATAACTGTTCTTGCAAGCATGAATTTTCAACCTCTCTTCCCAGAGGACAAATTATCTTCTTTGCCTCATAGGCAGACTCGGCTATTTGGTTTCCCTCGGGTAGCATGTCCTTAAGGAGATCCAATAGTTGTTTGAAACTTTGTTGCTCCAACCATGATGCCTTAAGTCAGAAGTTTTAGATCACCGGAAGCGAGAGTACTTCTTGCAACCGGGATAGAGGATTTCTTTGAATCTTCAACGAATGCTTCACCTCTCTCTAATTCAAGCGTATACACTCCTTGAAATTCAACATCCCGCAACATTTGATCAATATTGTGCACACGTTGCAACAACACCATCCCTCATCGGGCTCTTCATCATGGCATCACATGGTGTAGTGTATCCGAAGACCAAAGGGTCGCCTTAGTGATGAGTGATTGACAACGGTGTGGATGCTTGGCTAAGTGTGCTGCAGCTGTTGACTGTGGCTCGTGTTGGTGCAGGTGAAGAACAAGCGCGAAAGGCCTTAGCCGTGGTGGCCTCCGGGTGATGGAGTGGCTTGATGGACCCGTGACCGGGGTCAAGTGCGAGCCGTGCGGTGCAAGACCGGCTCAAAGTCATGAACATGGGCCGGTGCAAGGTAGCGGTTGAAGTCCAAGCTGCTTGCACGGGGTTTGGTGGTTTGCCCACAAAACCATCGTGGACGGTTTCTTGGTTTGGGCCGCAAACCAAGTCCAAGGCCCGAGGCGAGACGGTGATCCGGGAGGTTCGGGAAGCTTCGGCGGAGGGCACGCGTGGATCGCGGGGTTGCGCCGATGCTAAGCAAGCCGCGGTGAAGCGTGTCCGTCCGATGAAGACTTGACCAAAATGCCCCGAGGGTTGTATCTTCTTTTATGCAGGGGTAGCGTGGTCATTTACCTCCTCCGATAGACTTCATATAAATAGCGGAGAGGTGGATGATCTCTCTCTCTTGCTTCCTAGGGCTTTCTCCGGTAGATTTTTCTCGGCTTATTTTCCTCCGGATTCCTTAGGCTAGACTCTTCATGCATCGACCGGATATATGGAAGCATTCGCCCGGTGATCTCCTAGTCCTTTGTGATTTTCGTGTCATTTTGAGACTATTTTTGGGAGTTTTCGTTCTTGGCTCGATTCGTGAGTTTGGAGGCTTTCTTGTGGATTTCTTTGAGGGATCATGAGTTGATGCCTTGCGCATCTTTGTGTATGATCTTGACCCCTCAAACGCCCAGAGCCTTGATCTTCGTTGTTGGTTGGCCGAGTTCATGGTGGTGATTCAGGTTGATCCGCGATTCTCATTGATTTAGTGACTTAGAGGTCGAGATTTTTGGGGCATAGCACCTTGTGTGACGCTTATCACCTCCCTAAATCTTGTCTCAAGAGCTCGGCATTTGGGAGATCCGGTGATGGATTGGAGGGTTGACTCTCGAGTTCGAGCTTTTCTCTGTCCTTTGGTGCCCGCGGACACGCATCCGTGCAGCACGTGTTCCATTTGGTCTGAACTCGACATTGTGTGTTCTTCGTGTTCGTTCGTGTGTTCTTGAGTGCCTTCCGCACGATCCGTCGCTGGGAAGTTTTGGTTGCGAGGTTTGCGGCCGATCGCGTGGGTCCAGACGGATCCGCGTAGCATTTCTCAGCGACGGTCCGCACGTCCGCAATCTGAATTTCGGTTCGCATCTCGGTGGTTCTTGTTTATTTCGGACGGTCCACATGTAGCGATCCGCAGGTCCAGAGACACCGCTCATCTTCCGATCCGACCGCCGCTGTGAGATTAGCTAAGCTTTGATTCTGTCCGTGCTTCCGCTCTTTGCTCCTAGGCTTCTTGGTTGATCTTCTTGGCTTGTGTGTATGCCTTGTTTGGAGCTTTGCTTGTGTGCACGGATCCGTGGAGTGGCAATCGGGGTATAGGCCGAGTTGACCAGGGAAGAATTTTATCGGCTCCCATTCACTCCCTCCCTCTCCGTTGCCGATTCGGTCCTTCAATTGGTATCGAGTTCACGGATCTTTGTGATTCTAACCGCCTAAGATCCAAAGATGGGCGATTACACGGGGGTGGGTCCTCGCACTTTGATGGCAAGAATTACCCGATGTGGGAGAGGCACATGGGCTGTTTTGAGGGAAGGAACTCTTATCCGGGAGGTCACCGAATGATCATTATGTCATCCCGTATAGTTTTCTACTTCCGTGATCGCGGGACATGTTTGAGGCCAACAGTAAGGTTGGATTACTTGTTCCGCGTGCTCTTGTGCCTCGAGTTTGAGCGAGTGTACGGAGAGAATGTGGCCGGAAAGATATGGCACAAGTTGAGAATGCTCATGTTGGCAATGCCCAAGTGCAAGCCGTATGGTCACCACTTACGAGAGAGTACGAGAACTTCACTCATCTCCCCAATGAGTCGACCGATGCTATGTTCAGCATTTCACTGCATTGTCAACAACATGAGGGCCAATGTGACAAGTGCTCCCATACACGGATCATGATCAAGCTTATCAAGCTTTTGCATGCCCCGGATAGGTCCGTGTGGAGTGCCAAGGTCGAGGCCATTGAGGAGTCGGCGTGTATGATACGCTTTCTCTTGATGAGTTTTTCCAAGTTCAGGTCTTGAGTGAGGTCGATCGTGGCTTGAGAGCCAAGAGCGAGAGCCCCACCCGATCCTCATAGTTTGGCTCTTGTCTCGGGATCAAGGTCTAAGCCAACTCGGTGGTTTCTCTTTGTCTTGTCTTGTGTCCTTGCGGATGAAGACTTTGATGTCTTGGCGAGGATGATCTCACCTTGTTGAGCAAGAGATTTGGGCGGATGTACGAGAACCGCAAGAATGCAAGGCAGGAGCTCGGGGATGTGCTATTAGTGCGGAAGCATGGGCACTTCATATCCGAATGCCCTAAAGCCATGGAGATCAAGAACGACTACAAGGGCAAGTCCAAGCACGACTACAACAAGCATCGGGTCCCGGAATGACTACAAGGACAAGCACAAGGACAAGGGCGAGAGAAGGCACAAGAAAAGTGGTGGCTACAAGAAGAAGACCTCTCGAGCGATGGTGGCGAGGCGAGACATCGACTCGACATCAAGCGATGCTTCTTCCGCTCGAGCGGTGAGGAAGAGCAAGAGAAGCGCAAGGACAAGCGGCACATGGGCAAGAACATCACGGCTTGAGCGTGACACAAGGCTTTTGCGGCATGGTGCACTCCAAGAAGGGTGGAGGCACTGGACTCGAACTCGACTCCGAGGAAGAGGTACAACAAGATCCCAACTTTGTTAGAGGAGAATGGTAGGCTCAATGAGTTGCTTGACAACCGTGATGATGCTTAGAAAGACCAACAAGGAGAAGAGGGAATTTAGGTCTTTGTTGGGTGATGCTAAGGACAAGGTAGCTGAACTTGAATCCTTGCTTGTGGATGCTCGTAATGAGATTGTTGCATTGAAATCTGCTCTGTGGTGTTGGATGAAATTGATTGTGGTGATTGCTCGCTTTTCTTCGACTTGACCGCCCTCAAGGAGAAACATGCCTTTGTCCTTGAGGAACTAGATATGGTTAGGTGGAGTGTGATGAATTGAAGTCTAGGCCACCTTTACTAGGTGCTTGTACCTCATGTCCTGTCTTGCATGCTAGGCTAGATGAATCTCACACCAAGATTGTTTCTCTTGAGGCAAGATTGAAGCTCCTCTTCCTACATCATGTTCAACTTGTGAGATGCATGCTTTGAAAACATGGAACTTGCACACTATGTTGATCATCTGCAGGGATGAAAATGATGAGCTTAGGAAGTTGATGAGTTAGTTGTTCGGGCATGAGCCACAATTGAGTTTGATGTTGGCTCGGTTCAAGAGGTTTGATGGTCGTTGGGTCGAAGTGTGTGAGAAGAGTGGTGAGGAGAAGAAAAGTCGGAGAGACACCCACACCATCCCACACCATACCCATGAACAAATATGCACCCAAGCCGAACCACTTGAGAAACAAGCTTGACCACTGACCACCATGTTCCTCCAAAGTGAGAATTACCGAAACCCATCAAGTTTGTGAGCAACCCGGGTAATGTCTTTGAGGGAAGTCAGAGAGAAAGGTGTTGAGAAGCCCACAGAGAAGCCACCACCTAAGCTGCCAATTCGCTTCCATTGTGAGTATTGTGGGAAGGATGGGCACAAGGATGAGTTCTGCTATTCGGAGGAAGAGGGATGAGGTTTGCTAGGGAGATGGCAAACAAGGACATGTACCACCTTGCTCGTGGTGTGCCCGAGCCTCAGAGGGCCTCTACCTAGGGGTGATGTGTTTGTGAGGAGTTCCCACTCGTGGAGGTGGAGGTGGAGGTGTGTTCCCTCAGAGATAGGCTTGTTGGGTTTGGGCGTGATGAGTTGGCTCGACATGCTCCTTCTCGTGACCGCTACGAGTTTGGGAGGCACGATCGTAGCTTTGGGTCTCGAGATGGATTACGGGCCACGCTTTCTCCTCGTGGTGTGTGTACTCCTCCGGTGAGACGTGATGTGTCCTTTGGTGGTAGGCGTGAGAGGACTCACTGGGTGTTGGTAGAATGGACTTTGCTAACCCTTCTTTTGAGCAAATGGCTCACACCGGTTTGACTCTTTGAACTAACCCTGTTGAGTCGCTAGCTCATACTCGCCTCGCTTTTTATTTTAGGGAGGCTTGGAGAACTTTTGGTTGATCGACTCGCTGCTCAAGACATGACCGGAGATCGTGGGTGGTTCTCAGCCTCACCCGAGAGTACGAGGGAGTACATCACTTTGGGGATAACGGAAGAGGATGAGTGCTTGCTGAAGGTATGGTGAAGGTGAGTAGCAAAGTGACCTTAAGAAGTGTGGCTCGGTCAAGTCACTTGGTTTTAACCTATTGTCGATATCTCAATTACTGGACGAAGGTTTTGAGGTTCGTTTCAAGTCGTGCTTCTCGTGTGCTTGATTCTCGAGGCGATCTTGTCGACGATTGTCCCCGAGGGTCAAATCTTTCGCCGATTTTTCCCATCTGTTGGTCCTCCTCGATGCTTTGTGGCGTGTCGGCCGAGCTTTGGAAATGGCATAGGAGGTTGGGACACTTGAGCTTTGAGTTGCTTTCCGCTTGAGTGGTCTTGATCTTGTCCGAGGATTACCCTAAGTTGAAATTCGAGAAGGTTTGATTTGTGCTTCTTGTCGCATGGAAAGATGGTTGCTTCGCTCACGCCCTCCGATTTGTCATGACCGAGCGACCTTGTGAGTTGCACATGGATTTGGTTGGGCGGCGCGTGTTCGCTCGGGTGGGAAGTGGTATGTTCTTGTGGTTGTTGATGATTTTCGAGGTACTCGTGGGTTTTCTTTTTGGAGGATAAGAGTGAGACATTTGGCTTTGTTCGAGACTTGATCTTGAGGTTGAAGAATGAGAGACATGGTGATGAGCTATTCGAGCTATAAAGTGACAATGGCACAAAATTTAAGAACTCTCATTTTGATGCCTTTTGCGTGATCTTGGTCTTGATCATCGCATTTTCTCCATATGTGCTTGTCGAATGGCGTTGTGGAGAGGAAGAACCGGACCCTTTGTGAGATGGTGTGATGACGATGATGAGCATAGGACTCCTAGGTGTTTTTTGGGCCGAGGCGGTCAATACCGCTATGTCTCAAATCGCATTTTCCTTCGTGCTTTCAAGAAGAAGACCTCTTATGAGCTGATGCATGGCCGACAACCCAAGGTGAGTCACTTTAGAGCTTTTGGTTGCAAATGTTTCATTCTGAAGAAGGGCAAGCTAGATAAGTTTGAGTCTCGATGTTCGGATGGGATTTTCCTTGGTTATGCGATTCATTCTAGAGCATATCGTGTGCTCAATCTTGACACTAACCGAACCATGGAGACTTGCGAGGTTACCTTCGACGAGACACAGCCATGTAGCTCTTCTGCTTTTGAGTGTGCAGGTGACGAGGAAATTGGTGCCAGGATCTTTGAGGATGAGAAGGATGGAGATGGAGACGAGGATGATGATGATGGTGGTGCTCCCGTGGCTGATCATGTACATTCTACTTCCACTACTACGATGACGATCGAGGAAGGACCATCCCCTACACCCACTACGACTGAGGCTGTTCGAGTGGAGGCTGCTCCTGAGGGGGAGGTTATGTCCAGGCGTGAGGCTCCCGGCTACAAGATTGATCACCCACCGACGACCATCATTGGTGACCTTCATGAACGCACTACACGGTCGAGGTCAAGGAACACTTCTCATTTCGCTCATTCTGCGTTTGTTGCTTCTTTCGAGCCTAAAGATATTCGACACGCTTTGTCTGACAAGAATTGGGTGAATTCCATGCATGAGGAGTTGGAAAACTTTGAGAGAAACCAAGTCTCGGTGTTAGTCGATCCACCACCAAATTGCGCCCCATAGGTACCAAGTGGGTGTGGAAGAACAAAGAGGGTGAGAATGGGATGGTTGTGAGAAACAAGTCGAGGTTGGTGGCGCAGGTTTCAACCAAAGGAGGGCATAGACTATGAGGAGACATTTGCTCTGTGGCCCGCTTTGGAGGCAATTAGGATCCTTCTAGCCTTTGCCGTGGCTAAAGGGTTCAAGTTGTACCAAATGGATGTCAAGAGTGCTTTCTTGAATGGGGTGATAGAGGAAGAAGTGTATGTGAGGCAACCTCGGGTTTGAGAGTGAAAATACCCACACCGTGTATACAAACTCCAGAGAGCGCCTATGGGTTGAAACAGCACCTAGAGCTTGGTATGGCAGGTTGAGAGGCTTTTTGGTTAGTAAGGGGTTTGTGATGGGCACAGTTGATAAGACCCTTTTCCTCCTTAAGCATGAGAATGACCTTTTGATTGTTCGATATCGTGGATGACATAATCTTTGGTGGCTCTTCTCATGAATGACATGAGCATGGAATTTGAGATGTCCATGATGGAGCTGCAGCTTTTCTTGGTCTCCAGATTCAAAGGCAAGGACGGACCTTTGTACATCAGCGGCACACCATGGACATGGTGAAGAAGTTTGGCATGAACGACTCCAAGTCACCGACTACACCGATGAGTACGACTACGGCTTTGGATGCGGGACGAGGATGGAACCTGTGGACCGAAGGAGTACCGAGCATGATCGGCTCCTCCTCTACTTGACGGCGACGAGGCCGGACATACTTCGGTGTGTCTATGCGCTGCTGTGCTTCACCAAGGACTTCACATCGGCAGCCATCAAGTGGATTTTCGTGTACTTGAACTACACCCCGAGTTTGGTCGTGGTACTTCCTCCCACTCGTGTGCTTCATGGTTTTCCGATGGATTTTTGGGGTGTCGGTTGGATCGCAAGTCCACTGGGTGTTGTCGGGCCTCCTTGGTTCTTCTTTGGTCTCTTGGTCATCTCGCAAGCAATCGAGTGTAGCCCACCCACCACCGAGGCCGAGTATGTAGCTGCTAGTTGTTGTTCCCAAATGCTTTGGATGACCTACACCATGAGTGACTTTGGTGAGGAGTGCTCCTGTGTTCCACTTTTTTCGTGATAGCACTAAGTGCCATAAGTGTAGCCAAAAATCTGTCCTCCACTCCAAAACGAAACACATAGAAGTGAGGTATCCACTTCGAGGGACAATGTTGAGAAGGGAAACATATCTTTGTCCTATGTCCCTACCCAAGACAAGTGTCGACATTTTCACCAAACCGCTTGATCAAGCCACTTTCACTCGCCATGGGGTGAGCTTGGGGTTTGCTTTCCTTTTAGCTGGGTCTTGGAGCTTCTCATGTATATATGTGTTATATGTTCATTTTGTTGCATTTCATTCATGCATTTTAATTTTGTACAAAACTGGTAGGATAGCCATCTTTGGATCACTTGAGCTAGGATTGAGCTTCTCTTATATACATTGATCAACGATGTGCTATGGATGAGATATATGCATGTTTGGTAATTTGTGGATGTAAATGCTATGCTTTGATGGTTTTGCTATATATGTATGATGAGATAGCATTTTGGTTGTGAAAATGATAAACCGCCTCTCTCATGAGTAGATGCTAGTCTATGTTCAATTTGTGCTTAAATGCTTATATCATGCTCAGTTGTGCTTGAGGATCATATTCTCTTTGCTTGGGGTCAAAGACCTTTTGTCAAAGACCTTTTCATGAGTGCAAAAGCTTTTCAAAATGCGCTTAGGTCTTGACCAAACCCTTAGAATTTTCCGGATTTTTGGAGTTTATTCTCATTTTCTTGAGCTATTTCTATTTATTAGAAGGCTCTAAAATCTTTTCATGAGCTCCAAATATTTTATTTGGGTTGTTCGTGTCTCAATCTATCTCTGGGAATTTTCCTGAAATTTTGGGATTTTCCGAGTGTTTTTCGTGCTTTAAAAACATTTTCTAGGATTTCTGGAATTGTTTTCGCATTTGAAAATTGAATTCGGAAAATGAAAAATCCTCTTATTCTTTTGGGCCAAGTCCATCGGAAGTCCGCCTTTGCTCCTCCAACTCCTTGCGCCGTTCTTTTCCTTGCTTCACCAAAGACCTTCAGTCCACAAGTCATGGTGCCCCTTGATTCCTCGTGACTCACACTCCTCCTCCTCGTCGTTACACTCCAACTTGTTCGCCCAACCCAATTTGTCACCGCAGCCTGACCAGGGCCCGATCCAACCCGCGGAACCCATCCGGGTCCAAGTTGCTCGCGGAGCTCCGCCCGGCGCCTCCGTCTCGGCGTCTGTTGCCGCCACGGGTTCTGCGTCACGCGCGCCTATAAAAGGCAGGCCGGGCGTCCACCATCTCGCCGCCTGCGTCACCTCGCCGCCGCCTTGCATTGCGGCGTGCATACGTGCCGAGCCGATCCGCCCGTCCGCCCCTCTTCGACGAGAATCGCTCGGAAGATCCCGGAGGTGGGGATGACGTTGGTGCTGCGTTTGCGTCTAGGTGACCCGTAGCGGTCGAGCTCGCGGTCGATTTCGCTTCCTCGAGCTCTGTGTTGCCGCCACGCCGAGCCGCCTTCAAGCCCTAGTCAAGCTCGCCGTCGTCCCGCGTTCTTCCCGGCCAAGTCCGATGCTGACGAGCATCCTAGCTCGAGATCACAAGTTCGGCGCGTGCGGCAGCGCGCCGCCGTCGTTAAGGCGCCCGCTGGTTATCGCACGCAGTCAGATCGTGGCGTCGATTCAAATCAGCGCCCGGATCGAGTCAACCGGTCCAATATACCGGTCCAACCCAGCCCTTCACCGCAGTTTGCAAAACACCCAGCCTTTCTAATATCACAACCCGGTCCTTCCACCTTATAAGATCATCACGGTTTAGTCACATCTTTTACGGTTTAGACCACGAGGTTCCCTGGTTTTGCACCGAGATCCATAGCTCATGTTTTGCACCTTGACCACGAGTTTGTATACATTATGTATATGACCTCGGTTTCTTGTAGTTAAACCCTGTAAGTTCCTACTCTTACCAATAGGTCCTATACCTTTAAACAGACCATATATTGATTGTTTTAGCTCCGTTTAATCCGTTCAAGTTGTGTTAGGTTCATAATGACATGATGTACACGTTAGTGGTGAGTTTTCATCATTGTTGTTTCTGAAAATAAATTTAATATTAATTTTGATTAATGCCTAATTATACATGTCTTTTATAAATAAAAAGCAATATAGATCTATACCGTTTTTCATAATCAAATTTAATTTGATTAATGTTTCTATCACATGCTTTTATACATAAAATCTAATTAGACCTTTTATCCGGTTTTTCATAATCAAATGGTGTCTGACACGTTAATGTTTATTTAACTTTTATAATTAAAAGTTGATAGGCTTTTACACCGGCTTTACAATAAATATTAATTGGATTAATGCTAATGCCATGATGTTTTAATAATAATATGATCTACTCGAATCACAAAGTTACGTTTAGATGATTCATATAGTTTAGCTTTTCTAATTTAAATGTTTAATTGGTTTAATCAATATATGAATCTTTATAAATAAAAGTTGACTAGTTCTTTACACCAGTTTTATAAATAAAGATTAATTTGCTTTAATTCCAACTTAAGGTATTCTCTTTATGAAATATCTTTTACATATCTTTGCTAATTAAAATAAACCAAAGCTCATAGTCTCTTGTTTGATAAAAGTTCACGATAGTTTTGTCTCTTCAACCTTAGTTTCGTTCTCGTTAGTAACCATAGATCGAGCCTATCCTTTAGTGCGCTCTTTTTATGCTTTTCTTTTGATTGGTGCATTGTTCTTAGTTGTACTTGTATGTTTGCTTTGTATGTTTGTTTCGATGATTGCTTGAGTAGAAGATCGTTGTTCGTTTGCTTTGAAGACAAAGAGTTCCAAGAAAACAAGAGGCGAGGAGCGAGAGTAGCTTTTCGTTGAAGAAAGGCAAGTGTCCCTAACCATCCTTCTACTTATGCTTTATATGCAAGAATACTATGCCTTAATCGAACATGGGCGACCACCGAAAGTGCAGCCACAAGACATATGGCTCTGTCTTGGTGATTAATTGGAAACCTTGATGTTGGGGTGGCCTTACACGATAAGGGCAGGGAAGCGCCCGGTGGGTATAGACTCGCTCTAGTGGGGAGTGTTCTTGGCTAAGGCACGGTCCTGCTAGGGACTTTATACTCTGCAACGACTTGGAACCTTCGGGGTTGCTTCACATTGGGGAATCTTTGTAAAGGCCTCGTAGTGGAACCCATGCCACTCACCTCGGAAGTGTTTAAGGGCTTTGCAAACCCGGGCATATATGGGGACACGGTTTGTGGTGAAAGTGTACAACCTCTGCGAGTTTAAAACTAATCGATTAGCCGTGCTCACAGTCAAGAGCGGCTGGACCCTCACATGATTAATATACTTAAAGATGGACTATAAATCGTTTGGTTATTTCTTGTGGCCTTGCGAGTACCAACCATAAGTGTACTCAACCTTGCTAAACTGCTGCTCAGAAGGAGAAGATGTGTGAAGCTGTTGAAGATGGTGTTGCTAGGCGACGCAGCCCCGGTCGTGCACTGTGAAGTTTGGTTCCTTCGTTTCCAAGATAAAGCGTAAATCTCGATAATCTTTGCTTTTCATCGTGATATTGTTTACATTATTCACTTATATCCACTATATGCATGGAACTTGATCTGGCATGCATATAGATCTGCACTTGGTTTTCTTTGGAAAAGCAGTGTGACATGTATGAATTGTCTTATGCTTGAAAAATGAGCTCCTAATCATGTTGTTATGCTTTGAAATTCATATCTTGGGTGCTAAACACGTAGCATGCTTGTCTACCATGAGAAGTATCATTTAAGTAGACACATGGCTCGGTGGCTTTAACATGACTTGAGTAGCTTGTGGGCGTTTATAATGATCTTGTGATGAGAATTTGTGTTCTTGCACAAACTTTGAATGATCTGGTGCTTTATGTTCAAATGGGTATGGATAGGATCTTGCTCATGAGATGACTTTTCGTTGTGAAAATTGCTTAAATTTGCTTTTGGCCATGTCACATGCTTATATGTCTCTACCTTCTTGATGGCAATGTGCAAAATACACCATATCTACTTTGCTTGCTCTATGTCTCATTTACAACATTTTGTTGTGCTCTTTGTATATTTGAGAAGCTTGGTAGATTGGATATATGCCTTGACATGCATTTTCATGAAAACAAGGGAAGAGTTTCATATACCTTGATTCTTGCATTGTCAACAAGGGAGAATTTTGGGAGAGATACATGCATTTGGGGAGAATTTTCATGCATTGGGCATTTTGTGGAAAATTGGTATGCATTTGTGAGATGTTGCATGTGAGGAGAAAAATTGAGGAGAAGAGGTTGCATTTGCTGGGGGAGTTTGCATGTGTGGGGAGCTCCTATGATTTTCTGAGTTTTATGCTTTATGATGTGCTCTTTGAGAGCTTTGTTTTGTCTCGGTGTGTCGCGTTGCCCTGTCTTAGGGGGCCGAGATTTTGGTTTAGCGAAGTGATCTTGTTGTGCTTGTTCTTTGGCTTTGGATCACTTGCTTGGGAGGTTTGTGTTCGTGGTTGTTTTCTTTTCATTTTCTCTATCATGGTTACTATGGGTGTTGTCAATGCACTCATCAAAGGGAGATTGAGGACCAGGTGTGTCCGAAGACAGGTGGAGGGTCGCTCATTAGTGATGGTGATTGACAACGTTAATGTGATGCTTGGCTAAGTGTGCAGTGCAGGTTGCGGCTTGACTCGTGTCGGTGCGGTGTGAAGAACAAGCGCTTGAAAGGCCTTAGCCGTGGTGGCCTCCGGTGACGGAGTGGCAAGTAGGCTTGGTTCGATGGATCCGGTGGCCGATGGGGTCAAGTGCGAGCCGTGCGGTGCAAGGCGGAGGGCCAAAGTTTGAACATGGGCGGTGCAAGAGTAGCGGTTGAAGTCCGGAGCTTGCACGCGGGGTTTGGTGATTGCCCACAAAACCATCGTGTTTCTTGGTTTGGGCGCAAAACCAAGCCGAAGGCCGAGCCGTGAGGCGGTGATCCGGGAGCCGGGAAGCTTCGGCGGGGCACGTGGCGTGATCGCGGGCTTGCGTCGATGCTAAGCAAAGCGGTGGGCGTGTCGCCGATGAAGACTTGACCAAAATGCCCCTGAGGGGTTGTATCTTCTTTGCGTAGATGGGGTAGCGTGGTCATTTACCTCCTCGATGGACTTCATATAAATAGGAGAGGTGGATGGCATCTCTCTCTCTTGCTTCCTAGGGCTTTTCTCCCTAGATTTTCTCTGAACGCTTATTTTCCTCTGGATTCCTTAGGCTAGACTCTTGTCTGAATCTAACCTCTGGATGTATGGAAGCATTCGGCGTCCGGTGATCTCCTAGTCCTCTGTGATTTTTGTGTCATTTTGGGACTATTTTTGGGAGTTTCGTTCTTGGCTCGATTCGTGATTTTGGAGGCGTTTCTTGTGGATTTCTTTGAGGATCATGGGTGGATGCCTTGCACATCTTTGTGTGTGATCTTGACCCCTCAAACGCCGTGGAGAGCCTTCGATTAAATGCGTTGTTGGTTGGTGCCGAGTTCATGGTGGTGATTTGGTTGATCCGCGATTCCGGTGATTTAGTGGCTTAGAGTCGAGATTTTTGGGGTATAGCATCCTTGTGTGGCGCTTTTCACCTCCCAAAATCGTGTCTCAAGAGCTTCAACAGTTTGGGAGATCCGGTGATGGAAAGGTTGGGTTGACTCGAGCTCGAGCTACCTTTCTGTCCGTACTGGCGGACGATCCATGAGGTCCACGGATGTCGCGGCTAGGTTAAATCCGTGTTCTTCGTGTTCATCGTGTGTTCTTGAGTGCCTTCTTTTCGATCCGTTTAGCTTGATTGGTTTTGGTTGCGAGGGTTTGGCGGACGGTCGCGTGGTCCCACAGACGCGCGTGGTCGGTTTCTCACAGACGGTCGCGGTGCCTCCGCAGACGGTCTGAAAGTGCATCTCGGTGGTTCGGCACTGCTTTGTCGGGCTCTCAGGCTCAGCCCGGCTCAGTGACATCGGTCTCGTGGACTCCGCTGGTGCTAGCAGACGGTCCGCCCTGGACTCACAGAGACTTGGCTAAGTCTTTGATTCTTGCTTTGGTACTTCGCTCTTTGCTCCTAGGCTTCTCTAGTGATCTTCTTGGCTTGTGTGTGCCTTGTTTGGAGCTTTGCTTAGCGCATTCATGGATTCATGGAGTGGCAATCGGGGTATAGGCGGGTCGACCAAAGGAAGAATTTTTATCGGCTCCATTCACTCCCCCCTCTCAGTGTCGCCGTTTGGTCCTTGTCGCACTTCACCTTCATTTAGGCATCTGTTTGACTTCATTGCCCTTCCTCACCATGTTTATTCCAACACGTGTAATTTTCTTTGAAACCACGTGTGATCAAATGATGAAAAATGTTATCTGTTGTCCGAACTTCTTCTCGTTGAGACAATCTTTAGGGGCAAAGCATTGCTGAACACCACGATTTCTCATATCCGCCTCCTGTTGATCTGAAAACCATTGCCCCCATTAAGAAACGGCCCCATCTCGGGACTTACTTCTGTACATCCAAGCCCAGCTTGCGCAGCCATCCGCAATTTTCATACTTCACCAAACCGATGACTAAGAGGATTAGGACAAGTTCAATAAAGGGGCAATTTCCACCACGGAGAGTTGCGGCGCTTAGGAGGAGGGACGAGGCGTCGCGGCAGCGGCGGCGCGGCTGACGGTGCGGAGGGCACCGAGCCGAGGAGGAGGAAGCTGCTGTTTTGGATGGCGTACGGCGGAGGGACGCCGCGCCGGCCGACGTCATGCGCACCTTCGCCGTCGCTCACGCTGGTGGCTGCTACTGCCGGCCTCGGCTACGAGAGAGAGAGAGCGGCAGTGGGGCCTCAGAGCGCGGCGGGGTGGGGCCTTGTAGCCTTGAAAGTGCCGCTCAAAGGGGAGAGGCGAGTGGGGCCTCGAGGAGAGAGGCGAGTGTAGTTGTCGAGATAGCGAGTGGTGAACGAAAACAACGAACGCGTAATAACAATGCGTCTCTATTGTGAGAAAACAAAGGAGATGCTAGCTCAAACAAGCGTCGCCAATTGGGTCGTCATAAAATGAGGCGCGTCCTAAAAACAACGTCTACCTTAGAAAGTCATCGGTAACGGACTTAAAGAGCCCATTACCAATAGGTTTTACTAGCGGTTAACATCCGTTACAAAGAAAACATGTAGCAGGCGTTTAAGAAGTCCGTTACGAAGTCTCATTAGTAGCAGGCGTTGTTGTGGCGAGGTCGAGGCGAGGTGGTGAGTGGGCCACGCTTATCGTAACGCAAACAACAACCGTTCGGATGGGGTCCATGTAACGGTGTTAAGGGGTACAAATCTTGTGTGACCTATGTGAGGTTTTCACATAGTGATGTATGCATGCCAAAAATGAAAATGAAACAAAAACAACAAGCAATTGTTACAGCTTTGTTGAATCACCTTTAATATGCATGCATGCCAAAGCGAAACAAAAAACAACCAAGCAAATGAAGATAATCGAAAAAAGTTCAAGCATTGATGGCTTGGGAATTGCAGCAAGGAGTGTATGGCAGGTGATTAGCAAACATGCTTACATTTCTAGTTGTATGAAATTGTTACGGATGAAAATTTTCCTTGAGTGCTCACTGAAGTGTTTTATTGTACAATTATGATATTGCTATTGTTTTACTAAAACATCAAAATATTTAGTCCTAAATCTACTTTTCTTTATGTTCTAGTTTGTGATGATCGGGTTCCAGATCTTGATTTAAGGAGAACATTTGTATTCAATTTTTTGGACTTGCCCTCATGGGGCCAGACTTTACATGTCTCGTAATCTTTTCCGAGTTGCAAAAGTAATCCATCAATACAGAGTGTAGAAAATATTTTGTGCCACTTGTTCTTTGTTATATATTTAGTCTTCATGAAATAGTGACAATCGTAGAGCATCGGTGACATTGCACTTTATACTTGATCAAGTTTGCATTTTTTCCCTCTCTCCTTTTGCAAATCTACGAAATATACTATAGTGATTGTTGTCACCTTGTTGATATCACTACACATATTTTAAGGCTCCTAAGTTGTAAATAATTTTAGTTTTGCTCACAAGATGTATTAATTTAATTTTAGAACTGCATCATTGTGATAACCCCATCGAGATAAGTCCGTACTATCACTTAGACCGGTCCACTTTGGTCATTAAGTGATAATAAAGAATTATCCCATTGAGTGTTCTTGGTCATAGCCGGTAAATCACTGTAAACCACAGAGGATCGAACACGCATACATTAAAACTCCCACGAAGAGAGTACAGTATCTTACAAATTAATCCAAATTCCATAGGGTTAATTATTACAAACATTGTCCTTGCATTAAAGGTAAATGGTTCGAGTTTTGAAACAGTGAAATATATATCACTAATCGATAACTTGGCATTATGGGAGGCCATCCTCATAAATCATCCACCCATTCCAGCTCCACCGGTAGGATCTCACCGAGCCAAACATTATCACACGAAAACAACATTGATAGCAAGTATGAGTATACTAATACTCAGAAGGCTTACCGTCTAAATTAAAGACTTAACCTTCTATTCATGCATGGCCTTTGGTCTGTTGGGTTTGTTTTGCCAAGGAGCGACTAAGGAGTTATTCCTTACTTTCAATATTTCAGCTCAAGTTCTAGTAGATCAATTATTACTAGATAAGCAACTAATTCAAGCATACTTGTGCAAACAATTAATCAAACATCAAGTTTATCAACATTTCATCATAGAAGGATTATCATGATTAGAGGGTTAAGCTATTCACGGATAACGTTGAGAGGTCGACAATCGATTGATTTATAACCTTGCAAGGTGAACCTAAACATACGGAAGAAAACCCTCACAAAGAGTGATTTCAAAAGCGGTTCCCGTCATTCATCGATTAGGAAATGATGCCACAATTCTAGGTACATAGCTTCTGGCATGCCTCACACTAGCATCCAACATTGCCATGCACCACAGATTTGCAAGGCGGGGCAGCAACCCAAGAGTAGTAGCCTAAAGTTCCATAGTGTCATTCGGTACTAGGTTTACCGTACCCATGTCCGAAACAAATGTTTAGTACTTTCAAATGCTTAGTCTCTTAATCATTGGACGAGCTCGGATCCCATGCTCTTACCACGTGATCAATTCCATTTAACAAGTCTTATGATTCCAACATAAGATCCTATTCTCACGAGAAGTATATCACTCGACTTGTAGGGTCCTTGATGCATAGCAACTATCGACCTAGCATACTAGTAAAAGATCATAGGTACTTATGGATCATGCATCTAGGGTTTCCATTCAACTCCTCAACGTAAATGCACATATATAACAAGCATAAATTCAGAAACTTTGAAAAGGAAACACATAGGTATATGTTAAGGGCTTGCCTTGGCCCAATGATGAACAGATCTTCGGACTTTGGTCCGGTCTTGTTCAACATTCATGAAGTGTACATCTCCTCCTCTCCCTCGTTCTCGTCGGTAAGACGAGCGCCAGAGCTACCGTCAGAACTTCTATACGAGGAATGCATATGCGGAGTTAATTATTGAGAATGGTGTAGACCAAGCAACATGTATTAAGTCTAGGGTGTTATGTTGAGCACATATACTTTAGTAAGAATATATCCAAGATACTCTTCCTTAAGATTAATTATTTAACCAAACATTTAATTATTATTATTTTAAAAGTGATTGTGTGCACATCTATTTAATTAAATTGAAATTATCACACAAAGATCAATTTAGGTTTCGTGGTTCATTAGAAACATATTTCAAAGGTTCTAACACACATGTGTTTATAAAGAGGGGTTTCTTTATTTCTTCTTTTAATATACTTAGTTTCTTCCAAAATTCATTCTGGTTAAACCATGTAACATCTTGCATTAAAAATTTTGTGTGAGCACAATGCAATCGTAGAGTTCTTGGTAAATGTTCATGGCCAACAAGGCTATACACTAAGCATGAAAAAATCAGACAAGATATTCATAGCAAAAGCAAGAATATTAAATACAGAGAGAACTACTCATGCACAGGTGCTCAAAATTTTCACAGAGCTACTAGAGACTAAAACAAGGTTACACACCAAAGATTAGCTTGAACTGTCTCATTCACGCTACACAAAAATAAACATTTTCAGCCTATTTATTTACAAAGCATTTATTGGAGAGATGTATAACTCAAAGTAATCCAACTTTCTACCATAGCCTAAGCATGACATACACATTACTTGTGCCAAAGATAAGCATTACTTTGGAAAAGGAAAGGCGGGCTATAGATTTTGCTTCTTAAACAAGCATCATTCAAACAGATATAAAGACAGCTCCTAAACTCATGATAAAATTACTAGCATCACTTATGAGTATAAGGTGATATCCAAAAGATGGACCACATAAAACATATATATGAAGCTGCAAAAAGATACAGATCTAGCCATAAAGCAAAATAAATTGTAACTACTTAACCATTCAGTAATTTTGTGCAAAAACTTAGGTGTAGCCTATACTAGTGCTGGTCACCAACATATCCAAAGATCAGGCCTAGCACATGTGTACAACTCAAGTTATGGACAATCTCATACAAACTGATTTGGATTTTCATTCAAAAACCGTGCATCAAAAGTATATACAGGTTTTGTCAAAGATGTAGGTCTATTCATAAGAAAACCAACAAAATTGGTTTTGCATTTTTAGGATTTTTCTGTGATTTTCTATGATTTTTACAAGGTTCAGGACTTATGAGTAAAAGAAGAAGAATCTTCTTTCTTGCGACCCTTGAAAGATTTGAATCCTTACGGATCAGTCCGGCTTTTACAGAGGACCCTACGAAGAGCTTGATCTCACACATATGCCCTCCAGCGGAGCAAGTTTGCGAATCGGGCGAGGCAAACAAACAAATGAGGGGTCAGGGGTTTTTACCAACGAAACTGCAATTTATACATGCATTTACGGTCAAACCGCAGTATGCAGTTTTGGTTTGACTGGTTTTCAAACCATTCAAATTTCAAAATTGAAATTAAAAAAATCCCAAAAATTCCTAAAAATACTTGAGTTATAGATTCTAATGGTGTCATAATTATTCCAAATTTCGTTGATTTAGCATATTTTACGAGCATTAGAAGTTAAATCGAAAAGAAAAAAAACCTGCCGACCCATTAAGGCCTAGTTAAAGGCTGGGGGTCAAAATACAGTGGTAAAATATCTCCTCACATGATCCTCTCTCCTCCTCTCGTTGGCCAGCGGCTTGGGCGGCTCCAGCGCGGTCCACGGATCTACGCTCCCAGCGGTTAGCCACAGATTAAGCG
The DNA here is from genome assembly GCA_022644695.1 of Cenchrus purpureus. Lineage (NCBI taxonomy): Eukaryota > Viridiplantae > Streptophyta > Magnoliopsida > Poales > Poaceae > Cenchrus > Cenchrus purpureus. The sequence goes on along the minus strand of CP053461.1, from coordinate 196,986,600 downwards.
CCGGCCAGCGACAGCGTAGCAGAGCTAGCCGGCAGTTTCCACAGTTTCAGTGGTAGCTCCTAATCCCTCTTTTAGGTACCTTTTAACGTACATATGAATGATTGGATATAGTATTTAGGTGAAATATTGTTCATATGTATAAATGGTTCGTAAATTTGATTTAGGTGATTATATGACTTAGGTAGGTTTGATTTAGGTGTTTAAATGACTTAGGTAGGTACTTTGACTTAGGTGTAGTGTATATATGAGTTAGGTGTATTATGGGAAATTGTATTTTAGGAGGTTTTATTTACGATTTTATTTATGGGATTGATTTGTTT
>CP053461.1:196837094-196986180 GCA_022644695.1 Cenchrus purpureus | reverse complement strand
GAGAGGAAGGGGGAGGTTGGGCGGAGGGGACGGGTCGTAGCGGCCGTCCTGGGAGAACGCTGGATTTGGCGTTACGCAGCTCCATCCGGAACGTAGCATTCTGTTTTCCGTGTCCCGCCGTGTAGCGCTGGTGCTTCACGGTGTCTTGGAGGTGGCGTTCCGTATGGCCTATCGCACCCGGTGCGGATAGCCTAATGAATCCGTCCGCTTGCGGGCTGCAACGCCGCCAGCTCATCCAAGCTTCCTAACGATGGTGGCAAGGGGCCGCGCCCATTTAATGTCTTGCGCACCTCAACTGCGACGTGGAACGATGGGAACGGGGAATTAGTATTCAGCTAGCAAAAACAGTGCATTTCGCCTGCTTGTTGCCGGCATCTCGTGACTCGCTCGTTTCTCTCTCTCCTCCTTTCTCTCTCCACGTCGAGATGCTTTGATCTGTCATGATAGTTCCCAACTACGTCACATCAATCTCTGGACACTAATTAGGAGTATTAAATGTGAATTAATGATAAAACCCATTCCACAACCCGTACCTTAATTTTCGAGACGAATCTAATGAACCTAATTATGACATGATTAGACAACATTGTGCTACAGTAACCAATCTCTAATGACGGATTAATTAGGCTTAATGGATTCATCTCGCGATTTCTAGTCCATTTGTGTAATTAGTTTTGTAAGTAATCTACATTTAATACTCTTAATAGACCTTGGAAAAGAACCTCAAAAATTTTCTCCAAAATTTTTGAATGAACTAAACATGGTGCCAGGATGCATCCATCCATCCCCATCCATAGTTATTAGGACCGGACCGGTAATCGAACCGGTGAGACCTTCGGTTCAATGGTTCATTGGTTCAACCGTTATGAACCGGTTGAACCACCGGTTCGATAACTTTGGACCGGAGAAGTGAACCGGTCAAAAAAATCCTTTGAACCGGTGTAATATGCCAGCCATAATTAAACATATACACCATTATATAACTATAGTAGCAAATATTTCAAGTTCAAGTATTCAACTAATTAAAGTACATATACATACATTCACAAGTTTTTACAGTATGGAAATGAGATCACGTTGGATTTGCTGTTCTACAATCCTTTCAGTAGCAAATGATCAGTTCAGTTTCAATCACAAGCACTTGATTTATTTTATAGTGCATCTCATGTACTTCCGTCAACTGATAGAGAAAAGGACATTTGCATTTGCAGTTCACTTCCACGTATAGATCTAGGCATCTAGAAATATCAAATTAACTAGCAGCAATACCAAATTAACAAGGAGGCGGGAGCTGGACGACTGGACAAGAACTGAAGGACGAGTAGAGAGCTACCAGACCGAGGCACTGAAGCTCACCGGGGCCAGCTGCTCCGCCTGCCGCGCCATTCCCTACATCTGACAGAGCTCCCAGCGATGGGACATCGAGGAAACAGAGGTACCTCTCAGTAGAAAATTCTGGCTCTACACCGCTGCACCGCTCGCCGCTGGCGCAAGCATCAGCCTGCTGTCCTGCTCGCAGATCGGGATGCGCCGCCACCGGCCGCCGGCCGCCGCTACGCGAGTGTGTGCGAGCAGAGGAGCGACGTTTTTCGTCATGGGAAACTTGGGCTGGGCCTTAGGTTGGGCCGACGTGGGAAAGAATCAAAGAATCCAGCAGATTCAAGACGTGGTGCAAAAACCGTTCGGTTCGCACAGAACCGCCCGGTTCGCCGGTTCCAGAAAAAACCGGCCGGTTTTACCGGTTTTTCCCGGTTCGATTGCACAGACGATCTTTTAAGTGAACCGGACCGGCAGAGGCTCTGGTTCGGTCTTTTACCGGTCCAACCGCCGGTCCGGTCCGGTCCTAATAACTATGTCCCCATCAGATATTCAGATGAGATCGAACCAAACCACTGTAGGTGTTGTGGCAACTGTTGTGTTCCCCGAATGGGATTGGCAAGTCCAACAACCACGCCCGACTACCATCATCATTCCTCCCCCCAAAAACAACCACTCGCAGCAAAATCATCTCCATGCTGCTGAGCTCGGTGGCAGTTGCAGCACCTCCTGCTGCGAGAAAAGGACTAGTCACTTGGAAGAATGCATGGTGGACCCCTGGGACAGGAAAAGAGAGGGAAGGCAGGGCACAAAAGCAAAGCTTCACTTCGTTGTAGGAGAGAGGAGCCACCCCCCAAGCCCAATCACGGCAGCCAAATCCATTCCTCTCCAACACCCTCTAGGAAGTGACAATGCTTTGTTTGCCTCCTCTCATGTACACTCCATAATGAGCAAGCAGCAAGCATGTTATCTCAGAGGACAATCCTGCTGCCTGCAAATGGCATGGCCTGTGGCTCTGGGGTGTGGGGGCAGAGTGCTCTCATGAAGAAGCCTTGAATGTCATGTTTTCCGGTCACGAACGAGAAACGTATCCTTTCGCGACGCACTCGCGCGGGCGACGGAGGGACCCCGAACCCTAGCCGTCGCCGTCCGTTCCCCCACTTCCTCCCCGCCGTGCGCCGGGCGGGCGCGGAGCTGCGCGGCTCGTGGGGATGGTGGCGGCGTGGCTTCCCTCCGGCCGTTCTTCTTCTTCCCCGACGGTCCAGGGCGGGCGCGGCCGCCATGGCCCCTGAGGGGAGGTTCGCCGGCGCGGGCCGTCCTCTGCGGCGGCGGAGGCTATTCTTGCCGATCCGGCGGCGTCTCGGCCGGATCGGTGGGTCTTGGGGCCGGGCGGTGGCGGTGCGTGGAGGGTGGTGGTAGGGGCGGCGGCGTGGCAACGGCCATGGCCGGCTCGGACACCAGCGGCTGCTGCGGCCGGCACTTGGCCAGGCGTCGGCCGCCGATCGGTGGGTGGCCGAGGTGAGGCCGAGCACGAGGCCGTTGGTGGGCCGGGGCCAGCTCGACAAGATGGTGGTGCTCCTCCTCGACGGCGATGCTGGTTCGGCGCCACCTTGGCGGTGGGGTCGGGGGCTTTCAGGTGCTTGCTGGTGGTGCCGTGGTGGCGTCTCGGCGGTCTTGGGGCTTTTTCTGTTGAGGTGTCGTGGTTGCGGTGGCTCGTGTCTTTGGTCGAGAGCGTGAGGCAGGAATAGTGATGTTCCGGGCGTAAGCCTCCACTCTCGGTGGCAATGGTGGCGGCGCCCTCGGGGCGTCGTTTTCCCTGTTGAGGGCACAATTGAGGGTTACCATGTCCTTGCAGCACGGGGATCCCAAGGTGAAAACCCAGTCCTTTGTGGACGTGCGACGACGACGCCATTAGCGTCGTGCCCTTCTTGGAGGCACCGCATCTGGGCACCTTTCTCGACTTGTGGCAGTGGTGGTGGTGGTGGTGGTGTTGCCTTGTGCGTTGCGGGTGGTGGTGCGCTTGGTCCGTGTTGGTAGGAAGGTGCGGAGGGCCCATGGGGGTGTAGTCTCGGGTTGGAGCGCTTGTTGCAGTGGTGATCTCGGTGATGGCTGAGCGGAGGTGTTACTTTCTTAGCAGTCTCAGATATTCGAGTCCTTGGCAGAGGAGTGAGGCGGTGGATGAGGCGAGGCCCCCACGCAGTGTGGGATCGGTGGTTTCATTGTGCTGCGATGGGAGTGTTCTACCGAAGCAACGTCGGAGCGGAGAGATCGACGACCATGTGTGTGCAGCTTGTTGGTGATAGCTCATGGTGGAGGAGTTCAGTGGCCACTTGAGCTTGCAATGTTACGGCTTTGTCGTGGCACGTGTTGGCGGACAGCGGCGTAGGTTGCGGCGGCTTCTTTGGCTCTTCTCCCAGACTGTGGTGGTGTAGCGTTTTGTTGTGTGTTGTTCGTGTGCGTTGTTTGTGTGTGGTGGCGTTAAGCCGGTGCTACTTCTTCTTAAATGATATGGCAGTGCTCCTGCCTTTAATTTCAAAAAAAAAAGTCATGTTTTCCCACACAAGAAGATTGGCTCATAACCCAGTTTGGAAATGTGACTAGGAAGCAAAGCTTGATAAGCAGGGTCCCTACTCCCTATCTAGTACTAACAACAATCCCTTCCTCTGCTCCACTTCTCATCTCAACACCATTTGTAAACTAAACAAATCACCACTGAAAAGTTTTCATAAACAATGCACAGAAAGGCAGTTCTAAGTGAGCTAATCCAAGAATAGAAAAAAAACTACTAATACAAACTACTAGTTAAGTGGGATTGCTTGATGTGGATGGTGAACTAACAAAATACCGCCATATCCTCACTTGTGGAATGTGACTGGGCAAAAATAATAAGGATGCAAACTCATCATGCCACCGCTAATTGGTCAAAATGTCCAGTAGGCAAGAATTGACAAGCTGATGATCTGATGGAGGGAAAAGGTGAGAAGGATCGATGTTGAAAGTAAACAATGCATATCCACACACACACACAAAAGGTGAACTCCAGTAAAGAGATAACTAGTGTGCCTCATGAGACACGCCGACACCACAAGAACAGCAATATCAGTTACAAATGAGTATCAAAACACTAAATTAGAATCCGCAGGAAATATTAAACATCGACTCTGCACAGGTCTTAAACATCAGTTTAGGAAATCACTGATCTAGCCACAAAGTTGAGGTCAACAAACCCTCAGCACTTACTTCCCAAAAAAACACTGATGATGAATTCCCCATCTTCTCCTAATTTCTGGATTAAAAAAAACACATTCTTAAAAGTGCCTCCACCTTCTGAGTAGGACAGTATATCAATTATTTGAGCCACAAGACGACTTCAAATGAAAAAAGTTTGAACTATAAAGTTATAGATCTCTGTCGAAAGCTACAAGTTTCATATAAAATTTATCTCCATCCGAATTCATACAAAAAAGTACAATTTTTTGAAAACATAATGACCCTACCGCCATGGAGCACGACGGTTGTAGTATAGTTTTGCTAAATTTGAGATTCGTTGTATATTTTTTAAAAATCGAAAAAATAATATAAAAAATAAAAATGTCACTCACTCCGTCTGCTGGCGGGCCAAAACTCTTCGCATGGCCGAAAATGCATGCAGCCATGTGCTCCAACGTGGGCCGAATGAGCACCACAAGAACGGTACGCAATTAGCAGATAGATCGATATCATTAATATTGGTGATGAGCTAGTTTAACTGCACTGCAGGCAGCCGCTGCAAGATCAATGAAGGGACATACCGACTGGTGAGTACACTAGTGGATACTGGTCAATGCACCAGCAACATCTAATTCGCAAGCATTTCGAGATTTGATATTCATATCAGAATAACATGTAGATTTAGGATGTCAAATTTGAAAGCCTCACGAATGTCAGAATTCTTTTTTTTTTCTTGAATAATAAGGCCCGTCAGAATTGAAGATGGAGGGAGGGAGCCATGAAAAAAAACAAGATGAAATGAATTCATTCTACCCTCCCTCCTTTTGATCTTTTTTATCCTCTATCTACATCCCGCTTCGCTTGACACAACAACGGCATTGGAATCACATGACATGACGTGACACTTCATTTTGCTGCTCTTCGGTCCCGGATTTGCAGGACACCTTCATCTCTGTTCCATCTCTTTTCTTGTTATTTTCTTTAACTTTTATTATTGCTTTTTATTAACCTTTTATTATTATTATTATTTTGGAATAGTGATGGGGAAGTTTTGTCCTTTTTAATGATGGAATTCATAGGCATAGACCATACAAACTGGAAATTCCTACAAGATGTGTTTCGAATAAATAGATGCTGCTCACCCCATCTATCATCTGCAGAACAACATGGTGAGTGAGGATGCAACCATCCCCGTCAGATGAGATGAGATGAAACCAAACCGCTGCGGGGGCAACTGTTGTTGTGTTCCCCGAATGGGATTGGCAAGTCCAACTATCATCATCATTCCTCCCCCAAAAACAACCATTCGCAGCAAAACCATCTCCATGCTGCTGAGCTCGTGGCAGTTGCAGCACCTCCCCTACTCCAGAAGAAAGAAGAGACAACAGGCCACGGCTTCTGCTGGGGCTGGGACAGGAAAAGAGAGCCAAGGCAGGCAGGGCACAAAAGCAAAAGCCTTGTAGGAGAGAGAGGAAGAGGAGCCATCCCCAAGGCCAATGACAGTGCTTTGTTTCCCACCCTCAACCACTCTCATGTCCACTCCATAATGAGCAAGCAGCATGTTATCACAGGACAATCCTACAAATGGTATGACCGGCACCCTTGTGGGTGTGGGGGCAAAGTGCTTTGATGAAGTCTTGAATGTGATTTTTCCCCCCTACTCCTACACAAGAAGATTGGCTGATAACCCAGTTTGGAAATGTGACTGGGGCCCTAGTACCAACAACAATTCCTTCCTCTGCCCCACTTCTGATCTCACAACAATTGCAAATCAGAAAGTTTTCATAAACAATAATGCACCAGAAAGGCAGTTCTCAGCACAAAAGAAAAGGCAAAGAAATACTACTAGCAAACAACTAGTTAAGTGGGATTGCTTGATGTGGATGGTGAACTAACAAAATACCGCCATATGCTCACTTGTGGAATGTGATTGGGGGAAAATAATATGAATGCAAACTCATCATGCCACTGCTAATTGGTCAAAATGTCCGGTAGGCAAGAATTGACAAGTTGATGATCTCATGGAGGAAAAGGTGAAAAGGATGTTACAAGTAAACAATGCATATCCACACACAAAAAAAAGGTGAACTCCAGTAAAGATAACTATGCCTCATGCGAGACCACAAGTACAGTAATATCAATTATAAGACACAAATGAGTAGTAAACCACTAAATTAGAATCAGCAGGAAATATTAAACATAGACTGCACAGGTCATAAACATCGGTTTAGGGCTTCACTGATCTAGCCACAAAGTTGAGGTCAACAAATTAAACCCTCAGCAATTGCTTCCCAAAAACACTGATGATGTTTTCCCCATCTTCTCCTAATTTCTGGATAAAAACAATAACACATTCTTAAAAGTGCCTCCACCTTCTGAGCAGTAACCTAAACTAACTCACAAAAAGAGCACCCAAAAGTAATGTACTTTGTGATCAAGGGCTCTATATATAATGAAGCAACATGAATTACTAGTTAGAAAATGAAGATGAAAACTAGGGATTGATTGGCAAGATTGATGAAGATGATTGATCGAACAGCTGAACAAAATCTACCATGAAAAAAAACTAAGCTTACATCACTAACTATCAGTGTGAAGAGATCTAGCAATTAGTGATCAGAAATGTTTTCATTTTTCCTAATCTCAGAACTGACCAAATCAAGCGGCTAGCTAAACACAGGCAAAAGATCTAGCAGCAACAGTAAGGGACCCCTAACAGTAATGCTTTAGCTCTGTTATAAATTTAACGGCAGGGGGTCTGAATTGGGCGCCAAGCAGATGCAGTGAGCAGGCAAAGATCCTTCCACCCGAGCTTCAGCGCGCCATTCTCCTCCACCAGCGTGTACCCGTCGGAGGGGAACATGCCGAGGAGCAGAGAGGCCTGCGCGGCGGCGCTGCCGGCGAGCGACGCCGAGCGGAACCCCGCCTGCGCGAGCTTCTCGCGCCAGCTCCCGAACTTGACGTCGCCGGTGCGCGCCGGGCCGCCGACGGCGAGCACGTTGCGGATCTCCCTGGAGAGCAGCTGCTGCTCGACGACGTGGCGCTCCTGGCTGTCCTCGCCGTAGCTGGCGTCCAGCGAGTCGAAGAGCGCCGAGTAGTAGTGGATGGCCTCGACGAAGCGCGCCAGGAAGGAGCCAGAGTGGCTCAGGTCCTGCTCCACCATTGTCACCACCTTCGGGGCCAGCCTGCAATGCAAGGTCCACCACGGAGACAGCATCAGTACGTGCATTTCGTGGCCATTAGATTCTGCTGCTGGCAGGACAAGATTCACCCAGCAGCACTAAGCATTTTAATGATGCATCAAATCAAGGACATTGCAGTTTATCTTCATGCTTCCCCCAATCAAAAGTACATTGGGCAGATATATAGCAGATTGGCAGTCAGGTGGTTAGAGAAAGATAATGCCTTTGACAAAGCTTAGCTTCCTGATCTATTAACTATAGAGAAATGATGATGGTTAGTAGAAGATCAGATTCTGGAGGTTAGAGAAAGATAGTGCCTTTGGCATAGCTTGGTGATCTATTAAGAAATGATGATTGTTAGTAGAAGATGGCAGTTATTCCATTTCAGTAATCATGATTCCGGCACTAGGAACTAGAAACCTTTTGGGCATGGAAAGCTGGTCATGATGATAAGAACTTTCAGCTCCCGCCTAGTGATCCACTAACCAAGTTCAAGCAGGATCTTTTGTGGTTGCTTGCCTCTGGGATCACCAAAGACCGTGGAAGAGATCGTCGTCTCAAAAGCATTGTAAAGATGCAACCTTTTTAGCCTAGAAAGTTGCCATCATGACTAGTGAACTTTTGGAGCTCCAAAACGGAGTTTTTTTAGTACGGGGTAGTATAAACCAAGGCCTTGTTTAGTTTGCTAGAAATTCTAACGTTTTCTTCACTCTCTCTCCATCACATCACAATAAATACGAAGACATATGTTCGGAGTATTAAATATAAGTAAAAAAATAACTAATTACACAGTTTTGATGTACTTTGTGACACGAATCTTTTGAGCCTAGTTAGGTCATGGTAGGATAATATTTACCACAAACAAACGAAACGTGTTACAGTGTGCTACAGGAGTTCAAAACGTTAAAAAGGCAAATTTTCCTACCAACTAAACAAGGCCCAAGGGAGAATGCTTGTACTTGTATCCGATGTAGTACTACGATTGATGTCTGACATTGGTTAGCTAAAATAAAGTGTTTTCAGGATGGAAAGTAGACATGATTGTAGAAGGAAGCAGCAAGGATAGGATTTGAGTTGACATGGAAGCAGCAAGCAAACCTTTGGATGAGCCAGAGCGTGTTGGAGTCGGAGCCGGTGACGTCGTAGAGCGAGTGGTGGAGCCAGTGGACGGCGACGGCCTCCCGCCGCGTGACGCCCAGCTTCTCCGGGTCCACATTGCCGGCCTTCTCGGCGACGGCGCAGAACTCGAAGGGCAGGCCGAGCGTGTCGGCAAAGTCGGAGAGGCGCTTCCCGGTGGCCTGGAGCGCCTCCATGGACGCGCCTAGGCCGGTGAGCCTCACCCTGGGCGGGCCGCCGGGGCGGGAGGCGAGGATGTGGAAGAGCCCCGGCCACTGGAGCCCCTGCATGATGTCCAGGTCGATGATGTGGACCCGCTCCTCCCGCTCGAACGCCTCCTGGATCGCCTGGTTCGCCGTGAAGTGCGAGAACTTGACGAACGGGCTGATCCCGTTGAACACCTGGAACGCCGCCGCGACCTCCCGTGGAGCCGCGCCCCGGCCGGGGACGCCGGCGGCAGCGGCGCGTACAGGCCCAGGCAGGAGCTCACGAGCCGCGCCGACATGGCCTCCGCGAAGTAGGCGGCGACGCGCTGCGTCGAGGTGCCGAAGGGCGTGGCGAGCTCCGCGATCTCCAGCAGCGTCTGGTGCGCGTCGTCCAGATTGTCCGCGTTCACCGACTCGGCGCACTGCAGGAGCAGCGTCAGCAGGTGGAGCCCCTCCTCGTCGCGCTGCTTCCGCCGCTGCTCTTCTTTCCTCTCCTTGGCGGCCGCGGCTGCCGCTGCGGTCTCCTCCGCCGTTGGCGGCTTGGGCTCCTCCTGTGGCGACGGAATCGTCGGCTCCGCCGCCTGCTGAGGGCGCTTGTCTTGGAGTTGGGGCGGCGGCGGAGGAGGAGCGCGGCACCGGCGGGAGAGCAGGAGGATGATGCGGAGAGGCTGGTGCAGCGGGGCGGCGGGGTCGGCGGCGTTGAGGAGGTTGCGGAGGCGGAGCTCGAGGAGGGAGGCGAGGCCGGGGTTGCAGGGGTGGATGATCTCGCGGACGTTGTGGATGAGCTGCGCGACGGAGACCCCGGCGCCGCCGCTGCTGCCGATGATGTCGCGGATGATGCCGTCCACCCACGCCGTGGTGGACGCCGCCACCTCGCCCGGCGGGGGCGCGTCCACCTCCGCCGCGTGGTGGTGGTGGTGGTGCTGGTGCTGGACCTGGAACGCGGGGAGGTGGAGCTGGGTGGGCAGCGCGGGCAGCTGCGCGCTGGCGGCAGCCGAAGAGTGCGGCGGGGGGGCACCACCACCACCGGCTGCGGCGGCGGCGGCGGCGGCGGTGACGTCGGAGAGGTCGCCCGTGACGTGGCGGCGCGGCGGCGGGAGGTCCATGTCGGGCGGCGGGCGCTTGCGGACCATGGCGGCGGAGTCTTGTTGGTCTAGGTGGTGGAGGTAGTGGTCTTGGGAGGGGGGGAGCGGCGGCAATAAGGAGGAGTGGGAGACGGTGGCATGGGAATAAGCAGGGGATGCGGCGGAGGAGGACGAGGGGAAGAGGAGGAGGGAGGAGGAGCCCATCTAGAAACGCCAACGGGAAGCCGCCGCGCGCATGGCGATCGGGTCGGGCAGCCCCCTGGCCGGTTTTGGCGCCGCGCGGGAGGATGGAAGCAGTGCGAGAAGAAATCAGAAATGGATGAGTGGAGTAGGAGAGCAGATGACGGTGAAGGAGGAGTGAAGAGGAAGACGCCGCCCGGGGACGAACAAGCACAACAGGTTTGGGTTTGTGTTAGGACAGTAGAAGACGCTAATTTATGGAGCCGCGAAGAGCAGTTGTAAACATTTGCTTTGGGCTCCGTGCCTACTCCCCTCCTTTTCATTAACAGTTTAAAAGCTACATTTTTCAGCAACAATTTAAATTAGTTTATTTGGTTCTTCAAAAATAAATATTTCTTTTGTCACCAACTAATGGAAAAGGGGTTGAATTTTTTAACATATCTTATGTTGAGTGTTATAAATTTGCAAAATTTGAACTTAAACCGCACTTGTGCGTGACGAAACAAAAAAAAAGACAAATTGTGTTATGAGGTAAATTGAACCAATGAGCATAATTTAGACGGTAAAGTGAATCAAGATATACTTTAAGGGGTTATTTAGACTTTGTTTATACTTGAGAGGAGTAATTTGGACTTTTTCTTTTTAAAAGTAGTATAAATATAAAATTATGCATGATCTCGTGTTTAGTTTAGTAGAAATTTTTGTAGTCCGCTTTCAAGGTTATTAGAAGTATTAAATGTAGACTAATTACACCAATGGACGAAATCATGAGACGAATCCATTAAGACTAATTAATCATCATTAGAGATTGTTTCCTGTAGCATGATGTTGTCCAATCATGACATAATTAGGCTTATTAGATTCGTCTTGAAAAATTAAGAGGGTTATGAAATAAGTTTTGTAATTAATCCATGTTTAATACTTTTAATTAGTGTCAGAAGATTGACGTTGGAGAATTTTTTGTGAATTAAACAGAGTTGGGTCGCGTGATTGCAATTTTACAAGCAATAGACATTGTAAAAAAATAAAAAAACAACTTTCCTATTAATTTATTTAAACAAGTTTTCTTAAATGTTTATTTATGAAATTTATTGAAATACTGTTTTAAAAGGTTTCTTAAAACTTTATGTTAAACAAGTGGTCATACCAAAACTTATTTATATAACTAACCAAAAAATTAAAAAAATCTGAAGTTATGGTTTTATCCTGAAAATTTATAGCTATTTTGTTTCTTAATTCTGCAGATTGGGTGGCCTGCTCGCCTAAGCTTAACACTCAGACAACCAGGTGGGGGATGGAGGTGATTCTCGTGAGACAGTCAGACAACAACGAGTCCATTGTACATTCGAACTATGTAATGAGACAATTCTTCAAGTTCAGAGGAACGTGGAAAGTAAATTGTAAGTTTAGGGACTAAATAAAAAGACAACCAAACACGTTCTACCCATAATGCAATTTTATAAAATGCACAATAAGTAGGAGAAAAAAGATATATACCCCTCCGGTTCAGTATTAGAAGACAAATTTGACTTCTCTTATCTATAAAAATATTTATTGGAAAGATATATATGTATATTTTTATAAAAATAATTTTTAAGGCAAATCTATTTATACGATTTTCACATTTCCAAACTCAATAAAAGTTATTCATGATTTATATTCTCAATATTTGACTCAAATCTTATGCAAAACGACTTCTAATCGAACCAAGTACGCTTCTAAAGCATGAGTTTCCGCCTGTCTAAACTTCTCTTGTGGTTTTATTACCAAGCTTTCTTTTGTCACCAACTATTGGAAAAAGGGTTGTGTTTGGATGTGATTATCCATGCTCAAAAGAAAATACCCTTTTTAAAAGAAGTAGAAATATAAAATTATGCACTAGCCCATCTTTTAGATCACAATTTTTTTTAAAAAAATTGTATTGGATCGCGTGCTATGAGAGAAAAAATGCACTTTTGCAAAAAATTTTGCGATCTAAATGAGGACTTTATTTATGATGTTACACATTGTAGTGCGAATGACTAGCAAACTTTGCTACTTCATGTTTAAGCTAGTGTGATTATAGAGCCATGTCAAAATATGAAACTCAAACTCAACCAATCAATCACTTCTAAACCTGGTTAAAACCATTATCTGTGACTATTTTCTTCCATTACTTCTTTAGCCAGCCACTCGCTCCTCTTGACATCCAATACAAAATATCAATTCGACAAGAGATAGGCTTTGTAAAAAGTAACTTTCCTATTAACTTATTTAAACAAGTTTTCTTAAATATTTATTCGATGAAATTTATTGAAAATCTATTTTTGAAGTTCTCTGAACTTTTATGTCGAAGAAGTTGTTATACCAAAACTTTAAAAATATTTATATAACTTACCCAAACAATTCTAAAAATCTAAAAATGTGGTTTTGTTGAGGAGAAAGGTAATAAAAAAAGAAAGTTGGGATAAGGAACCGCGTGAGTTTCCCGTCTAAACTTCTTTTGAGGTTTTATTTCTTAACTTAAATATCTTCATAATAGCATAAAACTACGTGTGTGGCATATAGACCGAGATAGAGGAATACAATTGCATTTGCTGAATTAACAATAATAAGCTATTTGGATAATTGCCGTATATCCCGCCGAGAAATATGAAAAAGCAAAATAATATTGAATATCTTATAATTAGGAGTTCACTCACTCGGTTCAAAACATAAGTCTACTTGATACCAACATAGACTTGAATATATACAAGTCTATAACACTTTGGCCAACAATATCTATGTAAGTAGAGTAATTTGAAAGAGAAAGTTCAATTATTATGAAAAGTACTACATCCGTTCTTGAATATATGACGTTTAGGACATGAAAATTAGTTCAAAATGAACTTCATAAACGTCGTATATTTAAGGACGGAGGTAGTATGTTTCATAATATATAAAAACATTTTATTGTTAATAATTTATAAATATGGATGGTGGTAAAGAAGAATTAAAAAAAGTTGGCTCATATTCAGGATTGGAGGCAATACTAGCTTCTTCTTTTTTTTTTACGGGAAGGCAACAATAGCTATTATATTAGCTATATTTTGAAAATAACCAAATCGACCCACTCACAATATCATTGCTTGAATTTTCTTTTTACACATTGTTTTTTTTTGTCCCGGAACTGTAGGTAGTTGTTGCATCAGTACTGGATTTGAACTTATTGACCAGTAGTTATCGTTTACAGAAAGGTTTGTGATGTGAGCCTTGGAAGGAAGGAATCGTAGCGACTCCGAAGTCCGGATTTGCAGGCAGCGACACTAGTGTACCCAGGAGGTCGACAAGTTGCTGTCCACGGGGTCTTTTTAGCAAGTCTCGTGTAGAACTTTTGAGCTTTTACCTGTGTGCCATTATAAAAGTTCCTCGTGACTTGTGAGTCATTGGAAACTTTGTGTGTACCTGTGTGCCACTGACCCAAATTTCTTTACCCTATGTGCCATTCCGTCTACACTCCATCCGCTTTTCACCGTTAGTTAACCTGACATGTGGGGCCGGTCAACCAAAAGCTGCAAGACTGGATTGGATCGTTAGAAACTAAACTTTCTAAGGGCTCTTTTGCAAAAAACAACAAGACACAAACTAAACAGTCAGGATATCCGTTTTCTCCAGGGGCCTAAACACAAAGCCACCTTCTTCTTCCTTTGGATCGTATCTCGTGCGTTCGACGTGGTCCGGACGATGGGAAGCACGCTGCGGCTCTTGGCGGCGGCCGAAAGTGCGCGGGAGGGGAAGACGCGAGCGCCCAGCAGAGAGACGGCATCGGAGGGAGCTCGACCATGGCTATGGCGGAGAGGGGGATTTGATGAGAACGACCTCCAAACGTGCACGGGAACGGCAAAGCGGGCGAGCTAGATGAGACGACGATGTGGTATGCTCACCTTGGTCATAGATGAACAATGGCGATCAAGGGCTCACGAGCCGGAGAGGAGATCACCATCCGGTTTTCCGAGCAGCGGTGATCAGATCGATCCTCGCGGCCAAAGCCAGAGAGCCGATACGGCGCTTCAATTAATCGATTTGATTTCTTTGAGTGAGGATGCTACTTAACGCCGATGTTGCGAGCTCGGGTGAGCCGAAGCGCGAGGCGCCATGGCGCCGGAGCGGCCGGTATGCCATGGCGCCGAAAACTCGCCCCGGACGGGCGTGGCGGAGCTCGGCGGTAGCGGCCAAGGCCATCTCGGCTATGGCCATGGCGACGCAGAGCTCGGCCGGCTAGCTAGCGCGGCGTCTCGAGCTAGCCAATGCCGGTGGATGGCGGGGGTGAGCTGGCCAGGGCCACCACACCCACAGCTTTTGGTTGATGGGCCCACATGTCGTCAATCGACGGTGGAAAATCGGATGAAGTGTAGACGGAATGGCACACAGGGTAAAGAAGTTTGGGTGAGTGGCACAGTGTGTAAATTTTCCAAAGGACTCATGAGTCACACAAGAAACTTTTATAATGACATACAGGTAAAAGGCTCTAGAACTTTGGCCATGCGTTCTCCTTTTGACCATGGCAACTCAGCTCTGAGGTCAGGTGGGCGTGAGCCACCAAAGGCACGAGCATGAGCATATGACGAAGAAGAAGCAGAGCCAGAGGCTGTGGGTACCGATTCCGATGTGTAATCCGAGTGGGATGCGTCTCCATCCTTGTCCTGCTACAATTTCGCTATCCCAGCGCGATGGCCAAGGCAGCTCCGTTGCCCGTTGTTTCCTTTCCTCGCGGCTTTTGCTCCCTAGTTTTGCAGGCTTCTCTCGTCCATCCCCAAACTTTCTGTTGGCTGTACTGTGTTCATGAAAGGCCGTGTTTAGAAACCAGATATCCCTCAAAATTCACTATGCAAAAAGAAGATTCTCCATCACATTAAATATCACATCAAAAATGTCACATGCATGAGTACTAAATGTAGATGAAATCAAAACTAATTACACAGTTTGGATGATGTACTGCAGAATCTTTTGAGTTAGTTAGCCATAGTAGGACAATATTTACCACAAACAAACGAAAATGCTACGCTTTTCGATTCGAAGCAGTGTTTTTATTCAATTCGCAAAATCTTTGCGTCCCAATTTGAGATCTAAACACACCCAAAGCTGAAACTTTTTGAAATAAGATGAAAGCTGAAACCGAAGAACTTTAGAACACTGTGGGGACTTGAACATATATATATATATGCATCATGCGTGTACAATAATGCATGGTGCTGATGAATTGGTCGGAGGCACGCTGGCTGGGGTTGTATGTTGCCAATGAATGCACGTACTGTAAGTAGTACAGATGGGATCGGGAAGTGCTTGCGTGCTAACTGTATGCAGGGTTTTTTTTTACGGGTCTGGACCGGCAGCGGTTACCGACCGGTTAGCTACACGTGGTTACCAGCCGGTTACCGGAAACACCGGTATGGTTAACCCTGCTGTATGTAGGTGGACCCGCATTGGGGCCCTCCTACTTCAAATAATCGCACCCTACCTCTCACTCTCAACATTTGTGGTCAACTCTTAGATGTTGAGACAAAAGTTTAACCACATTTTGCTAGTCGGATTTTTGACTCGAGATCGGGCCGGGGAGTTTAAGTGTGCAAAGGGGCATCGTGAAAAGGGCAGGTGCATCGTGGATTGGACCCCGGCCGGCTTTGCAGTGGTGTCTTGACTTGCATTGCATGCGTGTGTGGCCTCGTTTCCGGTCGGTTCCCGAATGCAAAAAGGGTCTCGCCTTTTCTTGCAATCTTTTTGGTCACTTGCCCTTGTTCTCACTGCATCCTCATCCTGTGTTTCCATTTCCACGCACGGCCGGTCATGGAAATGCAGCCGAGTTGTAGCGAACATGACCCCATATGTCATTAGTTCGAGTTTGATTTGGTGATTCGACACGATCAATGGGACTAACCATATTGTCTAGCATGTCCTTGTAGGTATTTATAGGTCCCATTGATGTAACCATAATTAAAGCCAAAATACCACATGCCAAATTCAGAAGATAGTCTATTTTTCTAGGGTCAAAACCGAGCAAAGAAAGGAAAAGAACACACCTGCCGATGAACCGAGCCAAGCGGTACCATCGATGCATAGCGTCGGTGTAGTTGGTACAACGCGGATCGAATTGACTTGATACTGGTCGGATGAACCGACGGTCCCTTTCCTACGTCGGATGAATTGAGAAGAGAAGCCGCGAAGACACGGCGGATGAACCAAGCGGTCCATTGGAAGGAACCGGTCTATCCGGTGGTCAAGTTTGAACAAGACAGACGCCAAGACTTTTGCGGTACCGGATGAACCGACGGTGGAAGCGGCTCATCATCAACGGTCTCGAAGAAGCTAATCAAGAAGGTTACGGCGAGGTCTTGACCGCCGGATGAAGCAAGCGGTGCGTCGTCGGACGTCAAGCGTGTGTCAACGATCATGCGGTGGAGACCGGCTAGTAGCCGGATGAGCAAGCGCCGGAAAAGTATAGCGTCGGATCATCCGCGGTACTACTTTCAGCGACAGCCAGCGGTTTGATGCCTTGTGCTATTTATACCTCCTCCACCGCCCATTTGAGGTGGCTGGATTGTGTGGAAGTGCGGAGAGTGCAAGACACCTAGAAGATCATATCCAATCCATCCAAGTGCTTAATTGCTCATCCATAGACTTGCATATGCTTAGTGTATGTGCTTAGTGCTAGGCTTAGCTTAGATGAGTGAGTGCAAGGTTGTGCCAACCTTGTGAGGTGTTTCTTGAGTGAATCAAGGTGTACAAGGTTCGGCCGAAGCCTTGGGGCCTAAGTGGCTCACCGGCAATCGTCATCGACCCTCCCGCTTGGTGTGGAGCGGCGAGGACACTTTGTCTGAGGGGCGTGGAGACCCCCTTCCTTGGTGGAGAAGCTCCTTAGTGGAGGCGGCATCAAGGTGACCAAGGGAGCTTGACAAGTGCCTAAGTGGCTAGCCTTTGTGGCGAGTCAAGTGGTGCTCTTGGGAGAGACTTGGTGGAAGCAATACTCTTGTGTGAGTGCTTCAACAACGTGGACTAGGGGTGGCTTAGTGCACCGATACCACAGGATAAATCATGTCAAGAGTTTGCTTCCTCTCATCCCCTTCGTTTCGCATTTACTCTATTGCAATCTTTGCTTGCCTTTACTTTCCTAGAGTAGTATCATGCTAGGATTGGCTATAGGTTGCAAACCTTGTTTTGGGATGGGAGTTTCACACTAGAACAACCCTAGTAGCACATCTAGATAGTATATTATAGTTTATCTTTGTGTAAAAGTAGTGAAGCCATAGGTTAAGGTTTTTAGTTTGCCTAATTCACCCCCTCCCCCTCTTAGGCTACGAGCATCCGATTCCTTACACGAGTGCTCGGGGTCGACACTCATCATTCCCATTCCATTCAACAATGCTCACGTTCTGTTTCCAACACCAACAATTCTCCTCTCTTCTCTAGGGTCTTGATCCTTTTCCAATGCCCGTCCCTTCATCCATGGAGTCAAATGCTACTGCTCCTTGTTTGCACCCAAAATTAGCATAAGGGTCGATCAGGCGCCACCGGTGGGCCGCACCGGCAGCGGCCCGACCGGTCCGGTCCTGTAGCCGATCCGGCAACGATCACACCGGTCTGACCGGTGGACCCCGAGTCTGAGTAGAATCAAGGAGTCCTGGTTGTTTTCGAGTTGTAAAGAACTTCCTTGCGGGGCAAGATCTCCCCACCCTATAAATATAAAGGACCATGGCCGGTTGAGGAGCTATCACCCAATCGATCATATCTTTTTACAACTTTTATCTCTCAAACTTTAGCTTTTTCAACCCTTTTGCTTTCCTTGTTTGTCTCGACGGCGATCAAGGACGTTCTGAGTGGCCTGCCGATCTCAGAGCAACTCTAAACGCGCCACCTTCGAAGGGGTCCCTCCCGAGGCAGTGCTCGTAGACTTTCACCGGCTCCTCTGCGTACACCGGTCGCGGTGCCACAGCCGGTCGAGGCCGAGGCGGGCAGAGCTCGGCGAGTTCAAGTTTTCTAACTGTTGCGCGATCTAGCACTCGTGTGTTGACCAGAAAAACGTCAACAATCCTACTCCTATGTTTACAGCAATTTGGATGACCGTGATCGAGTGCAAAATTGTGATTGGATCCCCTAACATCAAATCGTGCCTTTCCTAGGCAAATGGACAAGGCTAGCTCGTGGCGGTGCGTAGTAGAGCTGGGACTTGAGTCGTGCTATTTATGGGCCGCACGAAGCACGACATTTGGCACGATCCAAAGCACGGCACGACACGATAAATTTTGGGCGTCTTGGTCGACACGACGAATCACGAATGGTCGGGTGCCTAGATCTCGACACGATGAGCTGACGCGACACGACACATATTTTGGGTCAGTGCTTGGGCGACACTAAAATGGTCTATTTGCAAATCTGTAGGTTATTCCTTTGTGATAGCATGCATTATATGCATTATATAGTCTAATATAACTAATAGCATAGAAATAGATCACAAAATCTACCTTACATGTATGAAATTGTGTTAATCAGCATTCATATCATAATAAGATTGTGTTCTCGTATGGTCAGAAGTAGTCACATCGCGAGAGCCGTGCTTGGTAGGCCGACGAAGGCGATCGCCCGCGCACTGAACCGTGCTTGGGCCTAGTAAAAATTTGTCGTGTGCCATGTCGGACGACGCGCTCATGTGCCTAGAAGTCTAAACACGAGGCGGCACGAGGCACAAGAGTGCCGGGCCGGGCCGGCACGGCACGGCCCAAGTCCGAGTTCTAGCGGTGAGTATCCAATGGTAGCCCTAATCCTGGCATGCACATGTGCTGCATGTAGTAATCCTGAGCACGCTGGCTGCTCCTCTCTCCGTCTGGCCTCTGCCGCCATTACTTGGCTGCACTGTGGGTGTGGGTTGCTGAGAGCATAGAGAGACGTGCTCACAAAATAATTCTCTGTTTAGTTCCCTAAAGTTCCCAAAATTTCTGCATTGTAAACCGTGCTACTTCTCACAAAATACGTTTCTCAGTGTAAAAATTTCACCACTTTCGTCGAATTTTCACTGAACTAAACGGTGACCACCAATTTCACGCACTGCTCCATCGCCGGCCAGGGCAGCAGGGCGTCTCCTTTCCCTAGCGGGCGGGGCAGGCTACAGCTGTGCATGTCTTTGCTAGATCACCTCAATTCCTTTGTCGTAATCTTCTCCGTCCATGGATATGTCTCCCTCGAGCAGCTGCATGCATTGCACACCACACGGCCGGTTTGCACCTCACAAGTGCAAGTGCCTAGACTCTGTACGGGATTGATGACACATTTTTAAAATCTCATTAAAATTCTCACTTAGAGAATCGTGTCAGTTCATTTCGTTAAATTTCAGTCAACTAAACAGGACCTATCACAACAATATAATAATGCAATCTATCAAAGATCATCTGCCACTGCCTCACACATTGATCAAGGACTTTGAATTACTCCATCCGTCTTTAAATATATGACGTTTAGGACATTAGTTCATTTTGAATTGAATTTCTTGTCCTAAACGTTATATATTTAGGACGGGGGAGTACTATTCATGATGATGTATCTACATACGCTCATGTCTGTGTGCTGTGTGCAACGTACGCGCAGCTTAAGGGTTCGTTTGGTAGAGCTCACCGGCTCCGAGCCGTTTTGGCCGGAGCGCTACCAAAGGGGCCAGAAAAATGGATTCTCCATGAATCCCGAAATTGCGGTCACTAGAGCAGTTTTGGCGACACGGGCGGAACGTAGCTTCCCCTCACGCGCCTACCGCAATCGATACGAAATTGCCCGACTTCGCGAGTATTACAAAATGCCGTTACCCCACACCGCATCTCTCTCCTCCCGAATCGAATCGGGGACCTCGATGGCGACGGCGGCGGGCTCGATGGCGGCGGCGGTGGAGGTGGAGCATGGACGAGGGAAAGGCATCTCCGGCGGCGGTCGGCCTGTGGTGCCGGAGGAGAGTGATCGTGGCCTGGAAAAAGATCTCCGGCGGTGGAAGTGGCGATCCGGTGGGGGGCTCGATTGCGGCCGGAGGTGAGAGTGGAGATGGACGGAGGCTGCCGCGACAGCCTCCATGGCCGGCGGAGCTCTTGGCGTGCTCTGGCCGGGAAAAATGGGTGGGCGACCCCAGCGATCGAGGTGGACGCGCGCCAACGAGCACAACAGACGAGAGTCCGGCCATGGCAGCGCATGCGATCGCTCTCGGGGTCTCATTTTCTTTTTGTGTGTGACCCGGTGGCTCCGTGGCTGTCGTTGCTCCAAAGAGATAAGGATGAGGCTGTCGTTACTCCAAAGAGAAAAATAATGAGAAGAAAAAAAAGAAAAAGAAAAATAGGAGAAAAATAAAAGAAGGAAGTAGAGGAAAAGAAAAGGGAAGGGTACTATGGTCATTTCACTCTCTCACCCATCTTACACAGTAAGGAGAAGCTTTTCTTAAACGTTTTTCAGTTCTCACGATCACACATTGTGCCATGCCACAACCTAAACGCACCCTAAGTCTGCTCTCAGTGAATCTCATTTAATCGCTTCATCTAACGTTAGTTAATTATGGACACGACTGTACGTACGCTTCAGGTTCTGCTACTGTACGGAGTACATTAGCAACAAGCGGTACCTGACCGGCTGACCCTAGCTTTCCCTTAAAAAAGGATCACTTCAATAGTTTTCAAGTTTAACCTAGAAAAATAAATATAATGGCGAGATGTATTTTTTCTACGTATGTTTCTGTGATCTCTCCTTTTCTAGTGAGCTTTGTTAAATATCCCATTACTAGTAAAGTTAAGGTTCAAGGTTTGTCCAATAACCTGAACCAAAATAGAAAATTTAAACTGAGGGAGTATTATCTTTACCCTTGGCCATTTTTTCCCTGGAGAACTTTTTATTTCTTAGTATATATGTAGCCTCTCTACAATGGAACATTTATTTTACGACCATCTTTTCCTTTGCAACAAGACCTGTTCTTCGAATATTGACTTTTTGCTAGGGTTGGTGTCAAGACTTCCATCATCGTTAGATTAGGGGTTGGCTGAAATTTAGCAAAAATTTTGCTACTTTTTCAACTCTCTCTCCATCACATCACATTAAATACACCAAAAGACATATGTTCGGAGTAGTAAATGTAGGTAAAAAAATTAACTAATCACACAGTTCTGTTGTACATCACGAGCCGAATTTTTTGAGCCTAGTTAGTCCATGATTAGACAATATTTACCACAAACAAACGAAACATGCTACAGTGTGCTACAAGAGTTCAAACAGTTAAAAAGGCAAATTTTCCACCAATTAAACACCCCCTAGATAGATCATCATGCATGCGACTTGTTGCATTGGACGGCACGTCGCTCGAGGGCCAGCAGGGATCATATGGCAGATCCGCAGATCGATCAGGAAGGGTGTGTTTAGAGCCCAAATGTTTGGATAAAATTTGACAATTTTTGTTAAAATTGGTGCAAAATACACTGTAACGTCATATGAATAGTGAGAGGTGATGTGATGATGTGATAGATGATGAGATGTTTTTTGGAAAAATTTAGGCTTCTAAACACACCCGTACTCACAGAACGTGCCAGGAAAAAAGTGACTCGGATTTCCACGACTACTCACACGCTTGCACTTTTCCTGTCAGCAGTCTACCGAGATGAAATAAAAAGCGAGCCACGATTATTCTATCCGATGACATTGTTAGAATTCCGAGTCTAGTTGTAGGATCCTACGAATTCAACTACGGAGTACTCCTACTCCGTATGAGTATGACCATTATTGACCAGCATTCAGTCAAATTACAGACATGCTTATTAGTGTGTACAAAAAAGGAGCCGAGCGTAGCTCGGATGGCAAGCCTCCACGGTGGTGGGGCTGCCCACCCAGGTTCAATTCCCAGGAATTGCACCTGCGTGTCCTACCGGGGGAATTTATTTTCCCAGCAGACGCACATGTGTACGGTTGTTGAGCGGCCGGATGGCCCTTCCAGTAGTCTGCTGTTGTAAAAAAAAATCTCTTCGTCTGTCCCACGCCAAAGCACAGGTCTAAGGCCAGCCTTATCTCACGTGTGTTGCGGTGCAGTGTATGGGTGGGAGCGGGGGTTCGAGATTTTCTCGACCTGTGTGAGAAGGTCTTCTTCTTAATACAATACCGTGGGGGTGGTCTTACTCCCCGCAGGCCGAGTTTTTTTAGTGTGTACAAAAATTATATAATTATTAAATTAATATTCCATAATATATTTCACGGTATTAATTTTGTAGCAATAATGATATGCTGCAAGAGAATTGCATTGGTGATCAAATTATAGCTCTAGAAACAATATCAAATCCTGATTATGAACCTGTAAAAAGAATAGAGGTAGCACTAAAAATGTAGTTAAATAAATATTTTGCAGATATATAGTTTTCAAATATTAAGAGTTAAATAAATACAACTTTCCAAAATATTAGGTGTTTGTATAATAAGATGTGTATGAAAGTAGGTTCTGATGAATTAATTAACACCAAGCTATGTTAGAATATGTAGGAGCCTAGGAGGTTTTATATATTATATTGATGGTGAAAGGTTAAAAATAGAAAAAAATAATGGATATATATTTGGGAGGAATGTAGTATAAATTTTAACTTCCTTGGTTTGAACCTTTTTTGGGGGGCCTTCTATCCTTCAATGGCACCCTAGCTAGCTATGACATCATCACTCGTGCTCGTTGAAACTGCCTTCCGATCCATATCAACATTTAGTTAGTTTGTCGACGCATTATTGGAAATGTGATAACCACTCTGATTGATCGAGTTTCCATTAATTTAATTAGCAGCATTTCGAACGAAGCAGGTCGAAATGCGCGTGCGTGGTGGGCACAACGCAACGCAACGCATGCATGCATATTGAGCCAAAGGCATCGATCAGGGGGTACGCTGCGGAGGGACCAGATCGTCGACAGAGATATGCAGCAGTAGGGTGGTGGCGGATAGGGATTAGGGAATGAAGGGTGGACGAAAGAATACTACAAGGTATAGAATACAAAAGAAAAAAAAGTAAAAGGTCGTCGATTGGGCAGATGCGATGCAACAATCAGTATGATCAGATATGCAGCTGTGCGTAGTGCTGCAACAGCATGCAAGCTACCAAAAGAAGCCAGCAGCAGTGAGGACCGTACCCTAGCCGTTGGATCCATCGATCGATGATCACGGGTATTTGTTTGTTGCCAAGTCCGACACATATGCATATACTGTGCCGCTGTAGTACGTAGTAAGATATATGACAAAAGTAGCTAGTGAAAATTCTGAATGCTAATGTGTATACGACGACTGCAGTAGTAGTGCTGGATCGATGCATAGTAGTATGTACTCAATAGGCAGGGCGGTCAGGATTCTTTTGGCATTCTGCATGCGCATGGTATAACAACAAGAACGCACAAGAACGACGAGGGCGATCGACGGCCGTCCCTTGCTTTTCGGCCACTCGATCTCCATGTGTGCATTCTTGTTGCATTTGCACAGGCTCATCAGCTTGCGTCTCGGAGGAGCAGCGTGCAGGAGCAGCATGACACTCTATATGACAGTGGCAGTAACAAGAGGAGCTCTGGGCCAATTAACTGACGAGTAGTGCACAAGACATGCGCTCTCTGCATCGATCTGGCTGCGGGTGTGGCAACGGGCAAATAGGTGTGTCGTCTAGCAATGCATTCACGTGACCCTCGCTTAGCAGTGAGTGACCATGGCTGCTGGCCCATGCATGCATTATTCTCCTTCCCAGCGGCACATGTCTTGGAACCTTGGGAAATTAATTAATTAATTAATTAATTAATTAATACTCAGATCAAGCTAGCAATGTTAAGGATCGATATTAAATAGGAAGAATAGATAACAGAATGATCACATTGAGACAAATTAAGTTACAGGCTCAGAGCGAAAGAACTATTTCAGCAGCTCTGATGATACCGATAAGACACATTATCATCGACATGGATCATCATGCCTGCTGCCTTGCATGCAGTGTGTCATTCTCGAATCTCGACCACACGCCCTGATCTTGGACAGAATACCGATTATTCCGGCGAGACAAGCAGTAAAAGCTCATGTTTAATTTGGATCGAGCTACACAATCATATCAGTAGGCACAGTATCAGGTTGGTGGTATTTCATGCATGCACGGCCACTTGTTGTTTTGGTTCTCTCCATACACAAAAGCATGCATGCTTGGAAGCACCTGCATGTCTGCAACATACCCGACGGACTCTAGAGTTTCTGTATTATTACTATTACCTAGTATATAGTACTGTATATGCGACCGACCAATAGTGAATAAAGTTTCACTGTTTATTTTTATCTGAAATGATCGATCGAGGTATAGGACTGTATGTAGGAGCACTCACGCAGAAGCTCATCACGCAAGCTGCGTGATAATATGAGCTCTGAGCAGTCGTCCTGGTCGATCACTATGGAAGCCGTGACATAGAGATATGCATCAGTCTTTCACTGAGCGTAGATAGGCACCACTTCACAGTTCAGGCCGACAATCCCTCCATACAACAGACCAGGATCGGAGGTGCATGATTGCAAACATCATGACCATATTATTGACCTCCCTTTAATTAATTTATTTATTTACCTGCTTTAATTTGCGTGCTAGGGCGCCTCTTAAAATATTAGGTCCTGTTTGGTTCCCATAAGTAGGGTGACTTAAAGTGCAAAAAGTGTAAAATAAGTCACTAGTGAAACCAAATAGCCGACTTAAATACTCGACTTATAAGTTGCATAAGTAGCTCCACCCCTACTTAAAGTGACTTATTTCCACTTTTCCTCTCTCCCACCCTGTGTGGCATCGACTTATAAGTCACCGCAACTAAACAAGTCGGGTGACTTATAAGCGGATGACTTATGAGAACCAAACAGACCTTAATCTATACTTTATGCTAGTTCCTCCATCCCAAAGTCAATTTTACCATGAACAACGTAGTACGGTGAAATAACGACAGAGACCAAAAATAATATTAATAGATTTATCGTGTAACAAACTATTATAATATGTAATATTTGTATTTTAAACAAACTATTTCTAGAGATATCTTGGTCAAAGTTACAAATGTTTGACTTTGTAAAAATCTTAACGTTTCTATATTCGGGGAAATAATTAATAGAGCCTTGTCACAAATAATTGTTAAGTACTTCTAGTGGGTACTTGCATGTATTTTTTCGTTAGTTTTTTTTACAGCCGCCGTTGATATATGAGGAATTTAATTAAAAAGTAAACTAAAGCAGCATTGGTCTCACTATCTTTTGGTACTTGGTCCTACTTATTTTGTACTTTTCTTAAGATATCTCTTGGTATTTCCTATCTTTACGACGCTTCTTCTTGACGAACGGCTCTTAGTTTTTCCAATCATTGCAAAAATCCTCATTCTGATAATAATAATAATGCAATAAAAGTTATACAACCAACAAACACATACTCCCTCCATTTCAAATTGTGGATCATATTAACTTTTCTAGATTCATACATGTTTATATGCACCTAAATATAGTGTTTGTCTAAATGCGTACAAATATCTACGAAGGTATAGAAAAAACTAAAACAGTCAACAATTTGAAACAGATGGAGTATACTGTATACTCCATCCGTTTCAAAATATGTTTTTCCAGATATATTCCTTTTGTTATGCACCTAGATAGTTATTAGTATGTCCACATATATAATAAAGGTAATATATTCAGAAAATCCAGAATGACAAGTATTTTGAAACGGAAGAAGTATACAATAAACAATATAATCAATCCACACCCCACCACCAGTCATCTACTCACGAAAGATATACCAAAGGACCGGGATAAATTCCACATCTCCCGACTTATAGATTGATTCCCGGTGTCATGTTGCATCTATCATGAGTAAATTAATTATCGATCTAGAATAAATCTTGATCTTTTGTTGTATCTATCACGAATTTTTTTTATTATATGTATCATTCCCAGCCGAATTGAATTCTATGTAACCGAACAAGCTCTGAGTGTGTAGTAAACAGCAATAATCAATCCATACCCCAGCACCACGAGGACGAGGACGCATGCAATGCAAGCTGGTCCATTATACATTATCATATCACGGGCTTTTTAAACTGTGCAATGGCATCGAGCAGCGTTGCATCCATCGTGTTCCCCTTGTCCCTTGCTAATTCACCGCACACACCAACACCACCACCTTGATATTATGAGCTGATGAGCTCTCTCTCCTCTGCATTGTATACTTCAATTCCCTGCACTGCAGCTAGCACAGTATCTCGACCAACTACCCCATGTGACACACCATGCATATGTCTTGTAATGCAAACCTATAGCTGTGCTGCTATATATTTGTACACATTTGTACTAGTAACGTGCAGCTTGTCTCCTCTTGTTTAGAGCTACTACATGCCATGCCTCCGTTTGGATTATTTGGGGACACTCAAATAATATACCTCTGATGACTACTTTTCTTGCGTCGAGCTTGTTCGCTTGGCTTTTCAACCACCAAGACTACATTTCTCTCGCACAAATCAACATCAGTCACCAATCAACCGAACAACTACTAATTTCTCAAATGTTGTTATTTCTAATAATTCCATTTAATAAATAGCTGGGAACCCACTGCATGCAAATGACAGTATGCAGATCATTGTCAGCTCTCAGTTGTTGCTAAACCTAGCACTGCCTATGTTAATATGTACGGAGTGCATGGTATCTATTGTCTCCATCCTAAATTATAGGTTGTTTTGGGGGTTTTAGATTCATAATTTTCGTTATGCAGTTATATATACCATATATCTCTAGCTACATGCATAATACATGTAGCAAAGTCAAAACGGTTTATAATTTGAAACCGATGGAGTAGTAGACTAGTTGTTGTTGATATGGAAAAAACTATCGTTCTTTTAGTAGCGATAGAGAAAGTGTTATTGAGACAAACGCTCGTACTGAAATGCGGCTGCTTTTGCTGCTAGTACTTCATATGCCGTACCCTTGCATTTCCGGGACCAGCTGGATCCATCACTACTACAGAAAACGTCTTTAGCAGCGGGCGAAATGGCATTTCTAGGTGCGGGCGGCAAAACCCGCTCCTAGCCGCTTTTAGAAATAGCGATTGCTAGGAGCGGGTAAAGAATCAGCACTGAAAAGATTTGTAGTGCGGGTGGCGTCACCGCACCTACAATCTATTTCAGGTGACGACAATGTCATCCGCTGGAAAACACATTTTCGTGCGACGACAGGTCATCCGCACCGAAATGTGTTTTCCGTGCGGATGACATTGTCGCCCGCTGAAATTGATTTCACTTCAAATTTTGAATGTTTGAAATTCCGCCAAAATTTGGAACGTTTGAAATTCAAATTTTATGAAAGCGACATGAGATCTAAAGTAAGCATAAGCACAATAATATGAAAAGAAATTCATATACATATCGATCTATATCATTACATCCCATTGACAATAAGGTTTTTCCACGACAAAGTTTAGACATCACATCATGGCTCGCGGTATTCTTGACTCTCCCACTCACGTAGGCTAGCAAATTTGTCTTCTTGCTAATACATGTTCGGTGATAATATTGGCCCTAAGTTTATCACTTCATGCATAAGGTAGCAGCTACTTTGAGAAGGTGTCTCTCATGGAGTGTTACGTCACGAGGTCCGATGTCAATCTACAATACACAAACAATATAACAATTGTTAGATCATGCAAAACACATATGTATAGTGTATATACATCACGAGACATGAAAGGTAGTAGGTCCTTACTGTTCGGGATCACCCTTATATCTCCTAAGACACCTCATCATTTCCATCAGGTAAAACCCGCAGTATACACTGCCAGGTGGTTGCTTGTGGCATGGAAAGTTTGTGCGAATATTCATTTTTTCTAGGTAGGCAGGATTAAATTTCCCTCCTTTCTTAATGTAGTGTTGGTAAGCCACGATTAGAAAAAATATAGAAGTTATTAGTTGCCAATCGATGTTTAGAATATAAGTCGACAATGTGAAATACACTAACTTTTGAAGGATATCTATGAATTCCTTGTACATGTCTCTCGCCAATCCGATTGAGTCAAATACTACCACCGTCCCAACTTGGGGTCTATAAGAAATAAAATCCGATGATTCCTGCATACATGTTATATATAATTTTTAATCTTTTGAGGCATTGATGAGAAATTTTACATATATATTTTTATAAGTGGTAGAAATGTAAACTAACCCGATGTGGTAGGGCGCCCATATGTAATCTCTATCTTGCCACTTCAAGAACATATGTGTCATGTAGGATGCAAGGCGCTTCATAAGCGTTTATATGTCCAATTCTTCACTTCTTGTTTCTTTCCGTAGTTGTCTTCAAATCTTTTAGTTCATCATGATTGTCTTCCCATCGGGTGCATATGCCTCTCTTGACAATAACAAAAGGATCCAAAATCCAATTTTCTCCTTTGAAAGATGCATTTCTTGTTCTTGCATCCTATCTGACAAAGCTCGGATAATTAGTTATGCAAACCGTAAGCCTTACACACACACAAGATATTAGCATGGATATGAGACACTTACATGCACCACAATCGATGACTTGTACATCTATCATTTGTAGGAACAAATCATGGAGGTCATGAAAATCTAAGTTGATTTCTTTTGCTTGTGGAAGAAGTGTAGGTCGAACACATCCAATGGGTATCGTGCGGAGGCCTCTCGAGCCCAAGAGAACAAGCCCTCATATACTAAGCATGCATCCGCCTCATCTCCCATGGAACTTCTGCGAGTGCCCGGTGGGTAATAATGGCATACCCCATTCATATCTTAAAGGGCAACTACCGGTATGTCCAGATTTCATCGACTCCAATAGTCTTCTCGAAGTTTGTGTCGGTCACGAGTGCGAATATCACAGTCGTTGGATCATTGGCATATTGATGACGGTGTGGTCTGTGTCCTGTTGCTTGTTCTTTGATTTGGTATTACTCTTATGCCACCACCGTGTAGCGATTTTTATCCTTAGGATCCTTCCATAAGCCCGTATCATTCTAGGCACCATTTGTCCTTGTGATGCCTCTTTTCCTCTGCATCCGAAGCCGCTCGTGGTGTGGGCATACGAGGTGGAGAATCTTGAGCGGTGTGGACAAACGTTGCGAGAGATCTTTCAGAGGTGGTGTGGGCACACCTGTGGAGATCTTTCGTGAGGTGGTGTGGGGCACACGCGGAGGTGGTGTGGGCACACGCGAGATCTTCGTGAGGTGGGGTGGACACACGCTGGAGATCTTTCGGTGGTGGTGTGGGCATAAGAGGTGGGGATCCTTGTATGGTGGTGATGTGGAAACACGTTGTGGAGGAGATGGTGGTGCACTTTCCAGCAGTTGCTCCATAGATTGCGAGATCTTTGTGTTGGAGGCGAATGATATCTCGTTTATGCCACAATATTGTCTTGTTGAGGCTTTGTGAGAACACAGATACCCTCATTGTTGGTATGTCTATGTCATGATCTTCAAAGTTTGGATTAACTTCAAGCACTTGTACGCGTGCATAATGATGTGGGATTTCTTTACCGTCAAACAATCCACCACTGGGAATCGCAAGTCCCGAGGCAACTCGCTTTGTCTTGCCGCTCGCCAACCGGAATGTGCAATGTGCAAGGAGTAGTGATGCATATTGAATCAAGCGGGTATGGTTGTGCCGTCGTGGAGGCAACAACGCTTGGAGAGAATGGTGAATTATTATCTCCTTGAGATAATTGCAGCAGCGAATGGTGTCGCTTGCTTCTTTGCATATGAACCGCCGCATTAAAATAAGTCGAAATTTGTCCATAAAACTTTCTGCGCCGCTTGGAGATCCTCCTTGAAGCAGCGGTGGCTCTGTGAGGTAGCTCTATCCCTCTCAAACCCATCCCTGATGCTCAACTTTGAGGAAACCGCTCTAACGCGACCCCCATGCTCTCTCGTCCCAAGGGGCTGTACTTAGGACGTCTCTATCCTGGCTACAAAGTCTCCTTTCCTCTCGAGCCTCGGAAGGTTCGTTATCTTTTCACACACATTGGTTGCTTCCTTTGCAAAATGAAGTTTACCATCAATAATTCGGCTCCTCGCTAGGAGCCACCGATAGCCACACTCATCTAAGCCTTCAAAGGGTCGGGTTGTCCGTGGCTAATAATGCATCCCTAGTCCGCCGCCACTTTTCACCTTCCCTAGGTACCCACCCGGTCCGAGACGAGGTCTATGTACGTTTGTCTGCGAAAGTTCACTCTGTCTCTGGCTCAGGGCTAAAGCTTTTGGAGTAGTCTTTTGCCTGACAAACTCGTTCCATTGGGCTTCGGTGACCATTCCATATGTCTTTTTTACTTCATCATATGTTGCACCCTTCTTAACAAAGTCCTATTCAACTCACCCTTCCATCTACGAAACTTTCGAGTGCCTTCCTAGAATAATGACGTATCTTTTCTCTGGTTGTTTTGGGTGAGGCGTGAAAAGTTTGCTTCAACTTAGCCCACATTTCGCCCTTTAGCCCCTCAGGAACTTGGAACCAATCAAGGATGGTTGGATCCACGGCATACTCTGTTCGTATTAATGCTCCTATGGCATTCCGGAACTTCGTGCAAACCAAAGGAGGATCCACGGGCTCTCCGGATGGGCTAATACCCTCGACCACCACCTTTGGGGTATTTGTTTCTTCCTCGTTCACCTCGCTTTCTTTTATCTTGACTCTCAGAGGTCGTCGTCATCACAATTTCAGGACCTGAGGTGCCACAATCTTCAATTTCTTCTTCTGGGGGGGTACGAGGTCGGTGCACGCTTCCTCGTGCTAGGTTGAGGCATCTATATGAACCATAGGTAAAACAATTCAAGATCATTTCAAATAATATGAATAGACCTCACTGACACTACAAATGGTTTAGCATTACCTCCGGAACGTAATCAGGATCAGTGTCCGTCCGTGGTCTCGGGGGCACGGGATGTGGATCTATTGGATCTTGCCAAACACCATCTCATAACGCAGGTCCTACTGCGGTCCATCCTCACCACTCACGTCATCTTCATTTTCATCTTCAAAGACCATCCGTCTCAATATTGTTTACTTCTTCACATTGGGACAAGATATACTGCGTCTTTCGCGCGTCCCTTTCGTGTATAAATAAATGGCGAACTACGACGATCCATCTAATTAACCAAATCATAAGCTAAGTTTAAATCTAAATCTAAATTGAAATTGAAATTCAAATCTAAATGTAAAATTGCACTCTAAATTCAAATTCAAATCTAAATTTAAATTGCATTGCACTCTAAATTGAAATGTACATAGAAGTTCAAATTCAAATTTATGATGGCATTGCATTGCACTCTAAATTGAAATGTACATAGAAGTTCAAATTGAAATTTGTCTTTGGCATTGCATTGCACTCTAAATTCAAATGTACATAGAAGTTTAAATTCAAATTTGTGATGGCATTGCATTGCACTCTAAATTCAAATTTACATAGAAGTTCAAATTCAAATTTGTGATGGCATTGCATTGCACTCTAAATTTAAACTCAAATTTAAATTCAAATTTAAATCTAAATTGAAATCTAAATTGCACTCTAAATTGAGATCTAAATTGCAATCTAAATTGAAATCTAAATTGAAATTCATATTCAAAATTAAAACTAAATTGAAATCTAAATTGAAATTTATATTCAACTTTAAATCTAAATTGAGATCTAAATTGCAATCTAAATTTAAATCTAAATTGAAATCTAAAGTGAAATTCATATTCAAATTTAAAACTAAATAAAAAAAGCTAACGGACCATTTGATGGTCATGGCGTACTCGAATCGAATAAATGAGGAGGCCGGGGCCGGCGGAGGGCCAGGGAGGGCCGTGAGGCGGGAGGCCACAGGAGGGAGGCTGCCACAGGAGGGCGCGTGGCGGGCAGCCGGTGGATAGCGGAGCGAGGGGCGGCCGCAGGCCAGGGAGAGGACAGAGGGCGGCAGGCCAGCCGGGAGCGCAAGTGGCCGCGGCAGTGAGTCGAGCGGAAGGTGCGGCGAGCAGCGGCGGCGGAGTCGGGAGCGGGGCAGCGGACTCGACGGCGGAGAGGCGCGGCGGCGGCGGTGTTCAGTAACGGCGTCGTCCTCGCGAACTCGTGAAATTTGGCTAAGTCTTCTTCTCGGTGAATATATAGGGCACCATTTGTGTGGTCGCGCGCACCGAAAATTCAGTGCGGCTGTGGCCCGCACGAAATATTTCGTGTGGCCTTGTGGCGCACCCGTTTTCTGGTGCGGGTTCTACCGCTGGTTTTCCAGTGCGGGTGATAAGGCCGCCACTAGAAAAATATTTTCTTCAAAGTCGCAAGGCCACCCGCACCTACAAAGATTTTCTCATTTTCTGAATTGTTTATTCTAATTAATATTTAACGTATTAAATGACCTCACATGAAAATTTAGTGAACTACAAAGTTTTATGTCTTGTTACCATCTACAAGTTTGGTATATATTTTGTATTCATGAGATGCATGTCAAAATTTTGTGTTCAAATAGTATGCTCACAAATGTAATAACAATTCATTACGCATGTCTCGCTTTTACTGAAAGAACCACTAAAGCCATTTTATTTTTAATAAAACCAATAAAGTCATTGTATTTTTAATAATTCCATTAAATTGATTGTATTTTTAATAATTCCACTAAATAATTTATATTTGATTTATTAAGAAATCCACTAAATACATCTTATTCACTAAGAAATCCGAAGTAGTGCATGACATTAGTTCAAATGCAAATTACAAAATCCAATTAATTTAACTAGCTATATTATTATGCAGTAACAATTCTTGATTCTCCATCCTTAGTGACCGAGGGCTTTTCATCTTTCTTTATAGTAGCTTCTAGTCTCAACATCTTGAGGTAGATCGGTGAAAAGGCTCATGTCATTGCACTCATTATTGTACTCTTCAATGTCTTCGACTCCATCAACCCCTATCACTTCTTGTTTTCCAGGCACTACAACATGATGTGTTTTTTTTTGCGAGGTCAACATACATGACTTGCCAAACCTGAACCAAGTACCCATGGGTCATCTTTGTGACCAACATTATTGAGATCGACAATTGTGAAGCCGTAGCTGTCCACTTGAACACCTTTTGGGTGTTTAACCCAACGACACCGAAAATCAGGGAGTATAATATTGGATCCATAGTGCGGTTCCATATATCATCTATGACACCATAATATGTAGTGCTTACCCTTTGGAGTCAAAGCCATTGTTACAAACAGCTCACGAGACACGATCTTCTTGTCCTTCATGAAGTATAGAAAAGATATCCATTAATATCATACCCTTGTCGAGGTGACCCGAAGAAGGGCGGATGCCAATATTTTGATCATTTGCTCTTCCACGGTGCCCCCATCTGCAAGATTTAGGTCCTTCAACCATGTTGTCAAATGACGCGTGTGCTCCTCAAAATCCAATCTACCAGCCATTGCTTAGATCACGAATCAATTTCAAGTGTTGACGACTAAAAGTGACATTATTGTTAGGTTTCGCATCGCACATCCATGGGCTTGTTTCCTGACTTCAAAGTCGGAATCAATGAAGGTTTTCCTCCTGCAGTCGATCCCTTGCAACTTGCCCATAAATCGCGGCGGCAAACCAATTCGTACTTTATCCTTTAGGTAACCTAGGCAAGACTCGATGATTTCCTCTGTGTTGTATCCCTCTACCAAGGATGCCTCGGGATAAGCACGATTCATAACAAACCGATTGATTGACATGAAACGCTCATGGGTCCACATTTCGTAGGTAAAGTGGACCAGCGTGTCGATCGACCATGTGAATCATGAGATGTTACGTAATATCGAAAAATCCTGGAGGGAAGCACATCTCCATCTGCACCA
The DNA here is from genome assembly GCA_022644695.1 of Cenchrus purpureus. Lineage (NCBI taxonomy): Eukaryota > Viridiplantae > Streptophyta > Magnoliopsida > Poales > Poaceae > Cenchrus > Cenchrus purpureus. The sequence continues at coordinate 196,952,049 of CP053461.1, read as the reverse complement.
TAGTCTCTACAATAAATTCTTGGATATAGTTCAACTCATCTTCATCGATAACCTTTTGAGAAATTTTGGTGAAGAAGTAACATAAGAGTGATTAACATCTTCACATATACCGGTTTAATCGCTCTAATTGCAATTGCCGGGAAGATAGTAAGCATCATATGAGCATCATAGCGGTTCCAACGATAGCGAGAGATCTTTCATTGAGACTAGTTTTCTAATGTTCGATGAGAATCGACTTGGTACCTTAATCCCGTAACGATTCACAAACCGCCTTCTTCTCGCTAGTGTCAAATTATAGCTCATGGGTGGTAGTTCGTATCTTCCATTACCCTTATCGATAGGGTGAAGATCTTCTCTGATATCCATTGCTACAAAATCTTGTCGTGACTTTAAGGTATCCTTTGTGTTGGCTGATGTTTCGAGAAGGAAACCAATTGTGTTACCAAACACATTCTTCTTCAGGTGCATACCATCGATGGCATGAGACCTCGAGGTCCCGGCCCAAGATGGCAAGTACTTGTAGAAGACCGACATCTTCTTGAATGGCACACCTTCAATAGGTGCCTTATCTCATTCCTCTTCTTTCCTTGTTTTGTCATCTTCCCATAAGGCACTTGGATGGCCCTGACCATGTTCAAAATTTGGTGTCCATCTTTTTTTGCAGCCACAGATCCTATGTTGGCCTTGTCACTAAAATAGTTATAGAACTTTTTACTTCGAAATCTGTGCCCTTCCACCAATAAGCGCCTATACCCAAGGTAACCTACCTTTCTAGAACCATCTAGGAAAGTCCATACGGTGTCACCAATGCAAACCGCGCATCCCGTCTTACCTTTCACCTGTCCGACAACACAAACAATGCTTGATAATCGTTGATGGTGACAAAGATAATGGCTCTTAGAGTAAATTCCTTCCTTATGAAACCGTCCATGATTTTGATACCCTGCTTCCATAAAGTTTCCATCTCTTGCATCAAAGGCTCAAGGAAAACATCGATATCAATACCAGGAGCCTTTGGTCCTTGGATCATGGTGGATAGCAAAAGGTACTTTCTCTTTGGCACAACCATGTTGGCAAGTTGTATATTGTCAAAATCACGGCCATGTGCTATGAATCTTGGTCCTTTCACCGAACGGCAGTTCATTACAAGATTAGCCCAAATCGAGCGTTTCTTGGTTCCTCTCCTAATTACGGATACTTGATCGAGCTTCTTCCATGCTTAGCATCGGATGGATGTCGAGCTTCCCATCACCCTTCTTGCGCTTATCTCGAAGCCCACCATGTCATCGATTCGGCGTCCTTCGGGTTTGAGAACAAAGCGCCTAGGCGATCCGCATCGCAGAGGTACCACATGACCAAGGTAGGAATTTTGCGGGTTTTTTCAGAACCGCCTATAGTCGTGTCTTCTTGCTCAGTAGCATCATTAATTGATGCACCCTTCACTGCTCCTTTTACTCCCAAGTTATGCCATCTTCAAAGACATGACACCGGTATTCTTTTGTATCGACTAGGAACAAAGCAGGACATTTGTCCAAATCTTTGAAAGTATCCCAGCGGTACAAGATACAATGGTTTGGACATACATGAATTCTTCGCGCCCATCGTGAAAGGACTCACAAGCTTCTTTGCTCGATATGTGTCGGTGGGCACTTTATTCGGCTTTGGAAGCTACCAACCCAACACACGTAGCAGATCATTGAAACTCACATCGGACCGGTAGTGCTTGGCATTGAATCAACATCTCAAGTACGAAACGAAGTACGGTCCAATATTTTGGGCATCCCTTTGAGCGGGTACACATTCTCCGGTGCTTTCTTCACTATCTCGAACTTTTCTAACCCCTTTGCTGCCAACCAATATTTCTTCCTTGGTGTTACGCAACAAGCGTCGGTAGTCACTATCATTCAATTCATCATCCTCGGTACTATCGAATCATCATCCGTCATCATCATTGCCACCATCACCATCATCATCAAAACCAATATCATTAATACCATCGAGCATTGACCATGATCACCATCATCATCGCCGCTACCCTCACCATAAATATCATCAACACATGGCCCCAAAGTCACTATCATGCATGATTTCTTCTTGATTCGGAGGAGGTGGTGCATTATTATTCCTTTTCTCACCATGAGATGTCCATATTATATAGTTTTCAACGAAACCATTCATCGACACATGCGACCTTGTCAAATTGTTTCATTGATATTGAATACCCTTATGTTTTGCATTTTTGCATGGACAAACCACCACCTTTTCTTCTCAAGCAGCATTAATCTCCACGGCCTTAATAAACTTGTTAAGTTCTTCACGAAAATGTACGCTCGTTCTTGAACCCGTACATCCATGTCACATCCATGTCTGGAAAGAATCGAGAGGACACGAGAAAATTAAATCCAGTTTCATAAACATAAAAGTTCATTTGATAATAATAATCTTATTATTCTCGTACCTAATAATAAATATCTAAGTCAATATATAATCACACTTGTTGTATTTAATAAAAACATACGAAATATAGATTTTGCAAATTCATGAAACATACCATTCTTGTGGCATTATAGAAAAAACAAATTGTCTTCTCTCTCCTCATATGAACCTAGGAAAATTCATCCTTCATGTATGATGGCTAAACAAAAGTTGAACTCAAATTGACTAGATAATCTTGCTCTCCTACCTAAATAGCACAATTTGACCCAAGAGTTTGAGCTAAATGAGGTCCAAAAGCTCTAATCCACACCTATGGAGTTCTAGACCTAAATGCATCTCTATTGAGCCAAAAACAATGAATAAAGCTTCAAAGAGACAAAGAAATGAGAATAACTAACCTCCTTTAGGCTCCAAGTCCAAGGAAAAAATTTTTGAAACTCTCCACTCCTTTTTGTATTTTGGTGATTTTCGGATAGCACCTCGAAGTATCTTTGTTAAGTATTTGTTCTTGTCGGGAGGAAGAAAACTGCTCGAGATTCCTTTTAGCCGATTTTTTTGGGTGCGGGTGGCCATGAAGCTCACGAAAATGGTTTCGAGGCGGTTCACGCGGCGCAAACACACAAAATCACTTTTCAGTGCGGGTGGCCACCGTCGTCACTGAAGTGGTGGCATTTTCGGTCGCGGGCCAGTGCGTCACCCGCACTAAAATGGTTCACCATTTTCAGGTGCGGGCCTTCGCGGGACCCGCACACTTTTGTGGTTCACCATTTTCAAGTGCGGGTGACTCGTGGCCGCTTAATAGGTGCTGGTTCGTTTGCTACGGTGTCGCGACCATTTGTTGGAAGCGGACGGCGTCGACCGCTCTTAAAAAATGGGCGCTCTTACAAATGTTTTCTGTAGTAGTGCATCCATATGTGTATCATCTCACGTCCAATAATCATCTATAATGCATCCACGCTACCTCGTCATTCATGTGAACAAATTCAGTAGTAGATCAGAGGTAACAATGTAATGTTGAGCCAACAAGCTAAGTCCTCGCGCTCCTTGCTTGTTTTGAACGAAGAAAAAAAAATGAAAGAAACTCTCGCTCCTTGTAAGAAATTAAAGACGCAAATAGCTAGGTCGAGGACATTAATTCTCAAATAATCCTAGATTTACACGTACATGATGCATATACATTTCACGATCGTCATTTCGATCTTTTACCTATTAGCTAGTTTGCATCTCTCTCGTGCTATTAAGCTTCTAGTGCACAAATTTTCATCGTGCAGTGAAAGAATATATATTTTGCTAATTAAACTTATTAACATGCCTGCACGTGCGTCTAATCCACCATATAACTGCATCATGGTGGGAGGGATAGCTGGTAGAAAAGGCCCCAGCAAATTAAAAGTAGTGGGCTACTGGCGGCTGAGAATTGAAGACGTGTTGTTCCACCCCTAGCTAGCTCGTCGTCGTTTTTTTTACGATGGGTGCATGATCGAGATGAGAGTATTAATTACGTACGATGGGTATCCAAGGAAGGAAGCTCTACCTGCTGGGACCAAGGTACAAGTCACTCCGTGTGTTTTTTTCTTCCAGTGACAGAACTACTCCCATGTGTTAAGGGCCCGTTCTTTTGGTTGAAAAGAAATAGTAAAGTTGCAAATAAATAGTGTTAGAATAGTGTTTTTTGTGAGAGAAGATGTGATGAATGTGACAAATGAATAGTGCTTTTCACTGTTCCTTTCTAAGCAAAAGAACAGGACCTAATTTCATCCCAACGAGAAGGAACAAAAGAAACTGCAGTGTGTTGTTACTCAATCCTCGTGATGAGGACTAATATGCACACTGTATCTGTATGTACTCAGTTGTATGGCGCGTCAAATATTTTTCTGTGAGGATTATATATCTTTTTAAAAATGATGGCGTGCATAGACCATCCACACTCGTCGTTCTTCATTTCCTCTTTCAAAACTGAATATTCTATCATGATCATCAAAATTTTCTCCTTCATATTCACTTCTCACATCTATCATCCTTTATATCTCCTTCATCCCACCCACCTACCCACGGTAGACCCACACGTCATCCTCCCACTTTTTTAACTCCCGACGACCTTCTCCCTCCCCACCCAGGCACCCACCCCCTCTCTTTCCTCTACTTCTCCGCCGGGGGCCCGACCAGTCACACCTGTTTTTCCAAAGAAAACCAAGTGCAGTTCTATATGCATGTCAGGATCAAGTTTCATGCATATAGTTGACATAAGTGAATAACAGAAATAATATCATATAAGAAAAACAAAGATTATCAGAGTATTACGCTAAATCCTGAAAACGAAGGCTCCAACCATCACAGGCAATCGACTGGAGGTTGCGTACGTCTAGCACCAGCAACATCTTCACAACAACTTCATAGCAGCTTCCTCTTTCTGAGCAACATTGTTTATAGCAAGGGTGAGCACATCTTACTCGGCAAGTGTGGGAAAGTATGAATGCAAAGGTTTATCAAGGAAAGGGCGTGAGTTGGATGCATTAAGTAATTTTAGTTGGTCAAATTTTATTAGCACCTGATTACTAATAAAGTATAAGTATGTACCATCCCACAATTAACGTAAAGAGATACGCCATAAACATATGACTAACACAACCATAACAACGATTTAAATCCATCTTCAAGTTCAATTATCATGTGAGGTCCGGGCCACTCTTGGAGTGAGCACGGCTAATCGATTAGTTTTACACTCTGCAGAGGTTGTACAATTTCACCACAAGTCGCGTAAAAGTTCAAAAGAACTTTAAACCCAACCACGCGATGCCGATCAGGCATCATACCACACTGCCAAGGTGTGATTGCATAGGGGCGCTTCTGAGGCCTTTACAAAGTTTCCCGATGTGAAGCAACCCGCGAAGGTTAGAGTCGTTGCAGTATAAAGTCCCCTAGTAGGTACCGTGTCTTAGCCAAGCCCAACTCCCTACTAAAGCGAGTCTATACCGCACTGGAGCTCCCCCTTTCCCTTATCAAGTAAGGTCACCCTAACACTAGAGTCCCTAACTAATTAGCCAAGCCAGAGCCATATAGCCTTGTGGTTGCCTTTGTTGTCTGGTGGTCGCTCCATGTTCCGATTAAGCATAGTGATCTTGTATTAACCAGAGATATATAACATAAAGGTAAAGCATGTTCATCATTAAGGTTCTTTAAAACCACCATAACCCAAGTAGAGCAACTAAGCACAGCTACCCAACAGAAAAGGTAAACCCAGGTTGACAAGGAGTAATGGTAATAAAGACTAGGATAAACTTTAATAGGACCCATCAATATTAATGCAAGCATATGCAATGGTGATTAAACACAGTTATTGGGACAAAAGAACAAGGACACACTTACCTTCAACCAGAGTAATGATGTTGCTCAGAATGTCATCACTTCTTGCTCTTCAAAGCTCTTGAACCACATTCATTCTACTCGTATCAATCATCAGGCACAAGCATACAAAGCAAACAAGCAAACTAAGAACAAGGCACCAATCAAAACAAAACTTTAAAAGAACGTGCTAAAGGATAGACTCGATTCTAAGGATCATCAAGCACACACTGCGGCTTGAGAAAAGGAAAGGTCTGATGAAACTGCTTGATCCGAATTAGAGCTGAAAAGATCTAGGAAGAGACACACTAAGACAGAGCTTGACAGAGCGCGACTAACAATCGATTTGCATATATGAGAGAACAAGCTATGAGCTAGGTTCATTTTAATTAGCAAAAGATATGTAAAGGATATTTCATAGAGAAAATACCCTAAGTTGGAATTGATGCAATATTATATTTTTTTATTTGCAAAAGACTGAAGTAAATAACTAGTTAAATTTTATTTATAAATATTCATATATAAATTATACCGATTAAACATTCGATTTAGAAAAGCTAAACTATATGAATCACCTAAACGTAACTTTATGATTCGAGTAGACCATATTATTATTGAAAACATCATGGCATTGGCATTAATCAAATTAATATTTATTATAAAAGCCGGTGTAAAAGCCTATTCAACTTTTAATTAGAAAAGTTAATTAAATATTAAGCAATTTAATCATGTTAACATTGATTATGAAGAACGGTATATGGTACTATATAGCTTTTATTTAGAAAAGACATGTTTATCTAAACATTAATCAAAATTAATATTAAATTTATTTCAGAAAACAAACATAGAGAAAACTCATCACTAACATGTGCTTTACATTATTATGAACCTAACGCAACTTGAACGGATAAAAACGGAGCTAAAACGATCAAGATATGAGCTATTAAAGGTCTAGGGACTTGCTGGCAAAGATTAGAGACTTTCAGGGACTTTACTGCGAAAAACCAAGGGCATATACATAATTATGTATATAAACCCGAGGGCTTACTCGTAAAAACCTCAGGATGGACTGGATCTGAAGAATCTAAAGATTCTGAGGGCCTTTCCACAGAAGAAGCAAGACACAAAGATCTTTGAAAAGATTACGCAAGTCTTCAGGGGGCCGGGTGCAAAAAGACCACATCTTCTTCTTCTACCTCCGTTCGAAACAGGGGCAGAGGCAGACGGCGGTCTTGGGCGCTGGTGTCGCCGGTGATGGACGCGACGTGGGGCTCGGCCGAGGTGGGGAAAAGGAGGAGGAGCTCGAGAGGAACTTGTATGAGTGCTCACCGGTGGTGGGGAACGACGGGAGCGACCGGATTTCGAGCCGGCGGCGAAGCTTGGGCGGCCGGCTTGGGGCGGCGGCGCTCCGGTGACGAAGAGGCGACGGGAAGCGGCTGAGAAGGTGCGGCTCGGCTCGGGAAAGCTCCCGGCGGCGACGACTTCACCCGGCGGCGTCCTGGTGCGGCACAACAGGAGATGGCCGGCGGCGGAACTCGGCGGCTCGGCGGCGGTGCTGCGCAAGGGCAAGACGGCGCAGGCGAGGGCGCGGAACGAGGAGGAGTCAGGGACCGTGGGGCCTCGGGCTCCGCCCTTATAGGGCGCGCGGCCTTGGCGTCCCGGGCACGCACGCCGGGAGAGTCCGGCGGCACACCGATCGTGTCCGGGACGGACAGCAGCGCCGGGCCCGGATGGGCTTCCGCCGGGCCTGGGGCTGGGCTAGCGGTGATGGGCCAGGCGGTGCTGGGTCGGGCCTACGGGCTCGGCCCAAAACTTATAGGATAGGTTTTTTTTCAGAATTCATTTCGTGTATAAAGAAAATCCAGATAAATCTAGATAATCCATTTAAAGCACGAAAAATTCCCAGAGATAGATTGGGATACGAACAATTCAAATAAAATATTTGGAGCTCGTGAAAATGATTTTAGAGCCTTCTAATAAATAGAATAAGCTCAAGGAAAATGAGAATAGACTCCAGAAAAATTTGAAAAATTCTCAAGGGTTTGTCAAGACCAAGCGTGTTTTTAAAACATTTCGCACTCAAAAACACTAAGATGCATCGGCATGAATGCAACACACACATAACCATTTTATTTAATTTAGAAATACAAACAAAAACTTTTTCCTATACTATATTTCCTGTGAAGTAAATAAATGTGGAGAAAATTTTAAAATTGAGAGAAAATTGTTGTTTAATTATTCTTTCTATTCACATCCTGAAATTTGGAAATTCCAGGGTGTGACACCACCCGAGGCCTCTTCTCCACTGAGCCGCCTTCTCCCCTCCTCCTCCTCCTCCGGCGGCGGCGGCGGTGCCGGCCCTCCCTTGCTCCTCCGGCGGTGGTGCGCGCCTTCGCGCCGGCTCTCCTCTGCTTCACCGCTCCTGCCTCTTCCTCCTCCATGGATTTGCCGTCTTTGGCAGCGGGGAGGCGGTGTCAGCCGGCGGTCTGGCGGTGGCGGGCCTTCGCGTTCCAGATCCGGTGACGACGTCCGGAGCGGTCCTCGAGCTCCGCCGCGCAGGGGGAGGACTGAGCTGGCGGCGGCGGGCCTTCGCGTTCCAGATCTGGTGACGACGTCCGGAGCGGTCCTCGAGCTCCACCGCAGGGGAAGAGGATGCCGGCGACGAGGTCGCGCTCGGCTCCTTCCACGGCGGGCCCGCTGATCTACGCCACGGACTCACCCTCGATTTGCGCAGATGTGACAGAACCGCCCAAAATAAATCCGGATTATCACCTAAACCGGTCCACTTTGTTCATAAGCGATAACCAGGAGCTATTTTGTCGCCTCTGCCGGGTCATGCCTGGTGAATCACTAATACAGAATCGAGCATATGCGCTAAGCCCACACGAAGGCGGGATCAGAGTACATCATTACATTACATAAAAGTCCATAAGTACTTAATATCACAAACTAGGTTTTTAGTACAAGAAAGTAAACATGGTTCAGAGTTTAAACAACGGAAAGTAAACTAAGCGGGAGGCCATCCAAGTATATCACTCCTCATCATCGTTCTCCCATTCAATCTCCCATCCATCTGGAATAGTACCAGGCCAGATGGGGTTACCTGAAAACAACAAATTAAGCAAGGCTGAGTATGCTAATACTCAGCAAGACTGACCCGTCAAAATAAAAGACTCAACTAGACATGCAAGGCTTTTTGGCTGGTGGTTTGTTTTGCCAAAAGCATCTAAGAGTTGATCCTTACTTTCAAATTTTAGCTCAAGTTCTAGTATGTTAACCATTCTTAGATAAGCACCTAGCTAAACAAGTATGGTTGTGCAAACAAGATTAATCAGTCAACAATATTAATCCAAAATATTTCATAAATAAACATGAGGTAGCCAGTGGTCAAGCCGACTCAGATAACGACGAGTGACCGACGATCGATCGATTTATATCCTTGCAAGGTAAACCCAAGATACACGGAAAAAGGTAGACCCTAAAGAATTCGAAGAAAAACGAATGCGGGGTCTACCCCACCAAAGTGTTCCTCACTCCCAGTTAGGGATAGATGGCACAGTCCTAAGTACAAGGTTATTGGGACGCCCTCACACGGCACGCCCAGACTCACACTTGCACTACCGGAATCAAACCGGGAGACACATATCAAGATTAGTAGCGATAAAGTCCCCGCACTGGTTCATTAGGTACTAGGCTTACCGGTCTCATTCCCGACAAGCACTTGGTACGTTCAATAGCTTAGACCAGGACCATGCTACTCGGTCGAGACTGAACCCATTGCTCTTACCACATGAGCGAGTCAATTTAACCAACTTATGATTCCAACATAAGCATCCTATATCTCACGAGCAATGAGTCATTACTCGACTTGTATTGTATCCTTAGAGCATGGCACTAGCGTTCCTAACATACTAGTAGAAGAGCATAAGAGTCCTAAGGATCATGCATCTAGGTTTCAAAGCAACTCCTGAAACTTAAATGCACAAAGTAAATAATAAATACTGAAAAGTAAAGGTAAAGTGAGATTTTTATCAAAAAGGTTATATGCATCCAGGTGCTTGTCTTCCTCGACTCAACACTAGCCTTGGGCTCTTCGGACTTTAATTAGGGTCTTGCCCACTAACTTGGTTCGGACTCCCCACCGGATCCCTCCTCCTGCGTGGCGTGTACATTTAGTCGGGTAGATCTACACGTTATGCATATGCAATTAGTGTTAAGGTGAAGGTGGGAGAATTGTCACCAAACCCAACTCTTGTTGGCCACATCCATCTACACATCTAAGAAAGCTCACAAAAAATATTGGGTGTGATGAGGGTGAACTAACATCTATTTTGATGGGGATTGTGTGCATATCTAAGCAAATTAAAAATAACAAACTTCATAAAAAAATAAAGGGTGGTGATGATGGACAAACTTTTTCTTTGATGGTGATTGTGTGCATATCTAAGCAATTTAAATTATTAAACTTTATAAAAAAGTAAAGGGTGGGTTATGAAGGACTAATTATGACTTTGATGGGGATTGTGTGCACATTTAAGTTAATTAACTTAACAAACTACACAATCAGCAGGGGTGTGTTTAAAAATCAATTCAAAACAGAAACTAATCATAAACAACTCCTTTTCAAATTAAAAGATAAATATAAATCTATTTATTCCTTTTAACTAACCATTCATCCATAATTCATAATAATTAAAATAAGACTCTAACTGGCATGAAAATTTTACCACATCAGTATATGACTAAAAAAACTTAAATATAAATATTCAGCTCCAGATCATTTATACATTATTTTAAATGAAAAATACAAAGTTCAGCCTAGATAAATTTCATTAATTCATACAAAAAGATTTGCTAATATTTTTGTCCTCAAAATTTCCCTACAGTTCCAACATGTCAAAACTAAGCTCCTGTCTGACACATTCAAGAGGATTCATCATATTTTTCAGGTTATGAATTTAACATCCTTCACAAACATAAATACCAAACACCATTCAAACAAGCTCCTAAAATCACCATTATTTTTCCAGAGGTGCTTAACATCATGCCAAAATCCTAGGGTGCATTGGTGCTTAAGGAAGTTATATCTTGAGGGGACTATAAAAAGCATCAAGCTTAAACTAACATAAATCTTCCAAACATCATAACTAGAATTCTACACAACAAAAATGTGTGAAACTTGGTCACAGATCTGAACATGGAGCACACAACAACATATCCAAATTTCATTTCATTTGCATTAGTACATTTTGAATTACAATAATAAGGTTTCACACTGAGTTTGAATTTACATTTAAAAACTTCTCAGAAAAACCCTATACAACTTTTGTAAAAGTTGTAGATCTGCTCACAAGGAATCCAAAACAGTTGGGTTTGCATTTTTCCGTATTTTCTACAATTTTTAACGAATTTTTGAAGTTACAGCCGAATCCTAAACCAACTTTTACAGCTAGACCCTCGACAGAAAATTTGGAAATTATGAATACACCCTTCCTTTACATAAAACACCCTGGAAAGAACGGGAGACGCAATCGAGTCCCTGAGAACAGGGGATGCCCGCCGGCGGTCAATTGGCCGTCGGACCTCGCCGGATTTCGCTTGGGAGGGCCTTGGGAGGCGTGCTACGACCCACCTGCTTCGTTTTGGGGGTACCAGCTTGGTTGAAACGAAGGGAAGAACTCCGCGTGGCCCCGGTGACAACCACAGCGCTCGCGGCTCGGCTCGCGATCGGCGCCCGCCGCCGAAACTCGAGGAGGAGTAGGGAGGTGGAGAGGGGGTGGCGAGCTCGAGCAGAGGCAACGCGCGCGATGCCGGCCAAGGAACGCGGTGGCGGCGCCCTGCTCTACGAGAACTGGAGCGGCGGCGTGAAAAGGAGCGACGGCTCGGCTTGCTTATGAAGAAGGACGACAGTGCCTCGAGGGACTCGAGGATGCCGCGGACGACACGGACGCTAGGAGATGCCGGACTCGGCAGCATGGCGTGGCGCGTGGCTCTGTTCCGGCTCGGCACACGAGCTGGTCGCGGCGTCAGGACAAAGGCGAGGCGGAGGGTCCCGTGTGTCCATGGTCCATGCCGATGACTTCCAGGGGTATCCGTCACGACCGGAGACGATCGACGTGGCGTGGACGGGACGACCGGCTACACTGGCGCGTGACGTCGCCGGCTCTTCTCTATTCCATTTAAGCCTCGTCAAAATTGCATAACTCCCGAAAATGTCAACATACTTGAAAATCTCCAAAAATAGAAGTTGTAGATGGACTATAGCTCTACAACTTTCACAAAGGGCGTCATATGTTTTGGTGAATAGATTGGTGGGAAAAACACGACAAACATTCGAGATTTCGGCCCGAATTATCGTGTGCACTGTGTTCAACTCAAATTTAATTGAACTTCCGCTCAAAATTTGAATGTCCGCCAATTATGAAAAATGTGTTCCCGGAAGTAAGGAAAAACTTTTATATTGGCCGATTTTGAACTTTTATGGCGAAATTTGGAGAACGTGCAAGAAAACCAAATCAGCCTTTAGGATCTAAAGGGGTTTGACCAAGAATTTTGACTTTGACCAAGGGCTTTTGTGCAAATGTGTGCAAGATCATGTCAAACATTCTTAGGAGCTAATTAATCATGATTAACCACACTAATTGAAGTACTTAATGCTAACAAAATATCAGGGATATTACAGCAGAGCTCCTCTGCTCCAGAGGCGCACTGAACTCGAGCGGCCTCGTCTTCCTCTCCGCCTCCCTCTGTGGCGGCGGCGTAGGAGGCGTGGCAAGATCCGTGCGCCTTCCTTCCTCCCCGGATCGACCCCATCCTCCTCGCCGGAGGCCGCCTCTCCTCGTCTTTGTCGTCCTGCTCACCGGCGCGACCCTCTGCTCCGCTCCAACTCCTCCGCGGTACGATGCTGGCGGAGTGGGTAGTGCACGATGGCGAGCCTCGCGTGATGGGGAGGGAGGGCCGCATCGTGGCGTGCGGCGAGATCTGGCGTTGGCCTCTACGGCGGCTCCCCTCCCTACCGGACGGCCTCGGCGGCACAGTGGAGCGGGTGAACCATGCTGGCGGCGGCAACTCGAGGCGGCGTTCTGGTCGTCGTGCTCTGTCCTGCTCCCTCGCCTCTCTCGCCTCCTCCCACGCGTCCGCGGACGAGCCCGGCAGGCCATGGAGCTCCAGGTGGCGGCTCGAGATGCAGCTCTACCTTCTCCCCGGCGCGCCGAGGCGGCCTCCTCCGACGAGGGTAACAGCCACGTCTCGGCGGTGAGGAGCTGCTACCACGACTCTGAGCACGAGCGCGAGGTGGTTGGGGGCGGCGTCAGCTGGACACGTGGTGGGGCCGGCGGAGCCTTCTCCATCCATCCCTCTGAATCTGGAGGAAGTGGAGGCCGACACCAAAATGCTGACGGGTTCCAGTCGACCGCTGCGGAGCATTTCTCCTTCAAAGGACAGAGCTACCGGGATGGCGGAGGGGTATCCCGTTCCCAGTGCATCTGAGACGAGAGACAAGAGAGATAGGTGCAGTAGAAAAATCCAATGTTTAATCCACAGATAGCCCAGTACCGAAAAAAAAAAAAGATACTGCAGCCCAGTCCAGTTCTGGTTGTTAGAACCCAAGCCCAGTACTGATCGAGCCTCCAGACCCAGAACAGCCAAGCCAAGCAGGCCCACCGATTGCTCTCGCAGCAGACCTTTTTTTTTACAACTGCAGCAGACCTGTTTGTTTCCCCCTAGCAAGCAACCAGGACTGGGGTTTAGATTATAGCATCAACCAGTTCTCATCCAAGATTCCAAGTTCGTATCCATTAGCATTTCATTCTATATACAATTAAGGTCCACATGAAACTTACTCCAACCAAAGGCCCTGAGCTAAAATATATGTAGAGAATACTTTGAGAAATGACAACTGTTCGCACTCAAAATTGGCACAAGGCCGATCGTAGCAGATGCAAGGCCTCGACCGCACTCACACCGGCCCGACGGTTCGCTCTTGTAGCCGGTCCGACAAGCCACCCCGGTCGGACCGGTGCCCTTAACCGGTCAGACCGTTGCCCCCGCGTCCGAACCAAATCACGGAGTCCTGATAGAATTAGACTTGTAAAAGGACTTCCTTGCGGGGCAAGACCTCCCACCCTATAAATATAAAGGGTCACGGCCGATTGAGGTTCATCATCCAATCGATCAAACATATTTACCTTTATTTGCCTCGTATTTACTTTTATCTCTTCCTAGCTTTTCCAATCTACTACTTGTTGTTCTTCCTTCGTCTCCGCGACGTCTCAATGCGTTCTAGGTGACCTTGCCGACCCTAGAGCAACCCTGCGTGCGTCGTCCCGACGGGATCCTGCCCGGACGGCGTTCGAGGTTTCTGCCGGAAAACCGCCGGACCGGTCGACGGTCACACCCCGGTCGATCGGTGACGACGCAGAGGCGCCTGCTACCTGCGTGCTTGTTGGCCCCGAAAAGGTGCCAACAAATTGGCAACTCTGCTGGGGAAGAAGATCTGACTATTTTAACCGATCTATCTAACTCCAGCGCAATGGGCTCGAGGACTGAACTTGATCAAGATAACGTCATCGGCGTTGACGATGTGGAGCTCTCGCCTGAAGATCGCCAAGCCATGGAGGACTTCATGAAGAAACAAGCTAAACAACGTCGTCAAGTTCTAAAGGATCTCATGAAGGAACATGCTGGGCGAGATCGACTTCACTATTTGTCGCACTTCAAGAAGAATCGTGAAGGCAAGGTGAAGAAGGTTAAGGAGATCATCGGACGCTCCACCACCGAGGTACCGATCACCGTAAGCACATCAACGCCTCCACCCTCTTTTGTTACCGCAATGACCTTACTCGTTATGGATAATTTTCGTTTAGCAATGATTGAAAATATGCAAAACATGGTAGATAAGAGTCTTGGTAAATGTGTAGAGGAAGGTGATGATGAAACATCTATTCCTAAAACTGTGTCACCTCAGATCCCATCCGCTAGTACATCGGCTCCACATATATTTAATCCTCAGTATGGTATGCCGTTGAACTATTACGCAGGACAAACAACACCACCGCCGTCTGGTCATTATAGACCGGTCAGACCGATGGGTCCAACCGGTCAGACGGGTAGCACTATGGTGCCATACTCTTCTTCTCCGGAGCCTATAGTTATTGTACCTCCTGTTCAGGCTGCCTCTGGCCGATATGGTGATACTACAGTAGCTCATGGTGTTCCGTTTATGGTTCCTTTTGGAACAGGCACTGGGTATGGTCTTGTTCCTAATACGCAACCTAATAGCCGTTTGCAGCACAACCCCCTAAACCCATCTACACAAGCCAATGTGTTGCAATCGAATGCTTCAACTACACCAATGCCAACCACCATACAAGAAGTCATCGATAGGTTAATGCTAATCTTGCTAAACAAATGAGAGATGACTATGGGATAGAAGTGAAATATAAAAATTCTTCATATCAAAAACCGTATCCTGCTAGTTTTGATTCGGTTCCTCATCCTGTTGGTTGGCGTTGTCCTAAATTCATAAAGTTTAATGGGGATGATAGCAAAACTACTTGGGAGCATGTTAGTCAATATCTTGCTCAATTAGGAGAAGCTAGTGTCATAGAAGAAATAAAAGTGTGCCTATTTTCTTTATCTTTAACTGGCAATGCTTTTTCATGATTTGCTTCATTACCTGTTAACTCTATACATACTTGGCAACAACTAGAGCAAAAATTTCATGATCACTTTTATAGTGGAGATAATGAATTAAGGTTAAATCATTTAACATCGGTTAGGCAAAAGCATGATGAGCCTGTTACTAATTATATTAGAAGATTTAGAGAAATAAAAAACCGTTGTTATAGTTTTGTTATCTCCGAAAGGGATCTTGCTGAATTAGCTTTTAATGGTTTGCGATCCCATATTAGAGAAAAATTAGATGGTCATGAATTTGCTAATGTTTCCCAAGTTTTAACAAGAGCTTTAGCTCAAGAAAGCCGAAGCAAAGATAATCGGTTCAAATCTGATCGTCCTAATATGCATATGCTAGATTATGAGTCATTAGACGATGAGAGTAAAGAGGTGTGTGCTGCTGAATTTACATGGTCACCTAATGATAAAGCAGAGACTTGTGCTTCTCTAAAGTCGTCTCATAAGAGTCGGGAAGAGATGAAATTTACTTTTGATGTGGATAAGTGTGATAAAATATTTGATGAATTGCTTAAGTCAGGTAAAATTAAAATAACTCACACTATACCACCTCTTGATCAATTAAAAAGACGCGCATATTGTAAATTTCATCATTCTTTTTCTCATGCTACCGATGACTGTAATACTTTTCATCGGCAAATACAATCGGCTATTAATGAAGGTCGTTTAAAATTCCATGAGATGCAAGTCGACGAAAATCCTTTCCCTGCTAATGCTTTTGTGAATATTCTTGAGATGTCGAATCCTAAGGTGCTTATTCGATCCGATCAATTTGAAAGGGCAAGGAAAGAATGTGATCATTGGAGAGCAAAGATCTTACGAGAAGGTACTTCTGGAGGAGATCCCCAAGGCTTCAGCGAAGACTTCAACACTTGGGGGCAAGACAAGACAGAGAAGGCAAGGAAAGCGACGGCCCGGTCGACCGGCAGTGCGCATCTTGATGCAGCCGGTGTCGGGGGTGTTTCGAAGACTTCAAGATGCTCCAAGCCCAAGAAAAAAAGCAAAACCGAGTTTTGAAGAACTTCTGGCCAAGTATAAGAGGAAGGGAGCTGTTAGGAATCGAAGAAATCAGTCGAATGGTGCAAAGGGCATAAAAGCACCACCAAGACATGAAGGTATGCATCACCAACAAGGTAAACCTGCACCTGCATCATATCCTTTTATTGGATCAGTTATGCCATGTTCTTGGTATTATCCATGTTATTATTCATCTGCTGATTATAGTTGTATGTACATGAAACCATACATGATTCAATATCCTGTTACATATCCAAGTGGTGCATTGCAAAGACCGGTTGCTTGTAGTAGTAATGTCTGGTTCAAAGTAATGTATGTACTCATATTAAGGTGAAGATAATAATAAGCAAAATTCTAAAGGTATATAGAGGTGGTGTCCCTCATGCTTATCCCACACTCAAAAGAGGAGACTGCAAAGATTGCGGAAGCGAGGAGCAATGGAACAACCATCTGAAGAAAGGCCATCTAAGTTAACACGGACCCGAAAGGAGTGAAGGCCGAAGCAGGCGTCAACCTCGACTTGAGCAAACATGTATACGGCTGATGTTTGATGGACATCGTCCTAAGTGTTTTTTAGTTTAGAAAAGTATTTTTTGACACGTATACTTTGCCAAAAAACAGGAGGCATATGTTCGCACTCAAAATTGGCACAAGGCCGACCAGTAGACAGATCGGCCGGCACTCACACCCGTCGGCCGGTTCCGATCCGTAGCCGGTCCGGCAAACCACACCGGTCAGACCAGTGCCCTTGCGTCCGAACCAAATCAAGGAGTCCTGATGGAATTAGACTTGTAAAAGGACTTCCTTGCGGGGCAAGACCTCCCCACCCTATAAATATAAAAGGCCACGCCGATTGAGGTTCATCATCCAATCAATCAAACATATTTACCTTTATTTGCCTCGTTTACTTTTATCTCTTGCTTTTCCAATCTACTACTTGTTGTTCTTCCTTCGTCTCCGCGACGTCTGAAGGCGTTCTAGGTGGCCTTGCCGACCCTAGAGCAACCCTGCGTGCACCGTCCCGACGGGATCATGCCGGGCGGCGTTCGAGGTTTACCGGAAAACCGCCGGCGACCGGTCTGACCGGTCACACCCACTGGTCTGACCGATGACGACGCAGAGGCGCTGCGACAGCTGCCCTGCATGCTTGTTGGCCCCGAAAAGGTGCCAACAACAACCTTTTAAGATGTCCTGTATAACCAGCTCAAAAAGCCATTCTAGTTGAATGGCAAATAATGGACAATGGCTCATGTACTGATAGCAGACAATCCAGACAGTAATCTTCTACTGAGTGCCCATTCAAGTAATCAAGTTTTGAAACTTGAAGTCATGTATCTCTTAACAGTAAAAGGTTTTTCTCATGAGAGCACCTTGAGCACGAAATCCTTAACATGAAAACGACGATAACATTTCACTCGAGTAATACAAGGTTCATAGGAAAAAAAAGTGAAAAATCAGCCACAAATCTTCTACTGATGCCAGAAACAACAAAATCAAGACATTGAAAAAAAACTGTTGCAGGTATGTTCGATTAGCTTGGCCTGTCAACGCCCCCACTGTCACGCACTTGCTATCACCTATGTTTTGACAAAATATACGAATTGGACCTACTAAATTCGTCAGACAACTAAAAACAAGCAAAGGGGTATTCTTAACTGCTGGTTCCAATGGTTGAAAACTTAAAAGTGAATTGGAACCGTGAAGCCAGTGGGCTGTGGCGCTGAACCTTGCAACTTCTATCAGTTTGAATTGAACATCACAATGCAGGAGTGTCCGAGTGTGTACACTAATGCAATTGTTGTTGGCTTGCTGCACAGATGGAAACTTGTAATGGACTGGGGATCAGCAAATTACAGTATACGAAAAGGCTCATCATTCTACCAAATCTTAGGACCAGCCTAATAATTTCGTCAAGCAACAGGGTTCAGAGTCACTGGTACTCCAACAAATATGCGGTAATCCAATCACATCAAACATACATCCTGATTGTCTGTCAGACAAGACAACAAATTTTCATTATCCATTACTACACCCAAATTCATTTGGCGGATCAATTCACATGGTATACTCAAAGATATCAATTAAAAAAACACTAGCAAATTGTTTGCCTTGGTGATGAAATAATGGATAACTCTAACCAACCCGTCTCTGGCTTACATGGTAAGCCCAAATCAATTGAGAACTGACAGATTCCAGCATATTACAATTGTTACAATCAGCAGCAGCAATTGCAATCTGGTATAATTGACTAGCATAAACACATCCATCAAACTAGCTGGTTTAATTAATAACATGAGAATCACCAGTGACAAGGTTTGAATTGTGATGATAACATCATGATGGAAATCACTAGGACAATATACGACGATTATCATACCATGGTAATGAGAGCAGACAGACGAATATTACACCACAGTAGATGTGCAACCACTTGTCGATCACACACGGACAGTACTCGACTTAGGTTTGGGTAGCTGGATTTTGCACAGACACGCACACAGATTACTTGCAGAAAGAACTAACTCAGGCCTTGGCTTCCTGCTCAGTTCTCGTCTTCATTGTCGGATACCTCCATCTCCATATAGTCCTCGGCAAAGCCATTGTCATGGTACTGCTTGATGAGAGCCTGCTCGTACTCCAAGAACTTGGCATGGTAAGCCTTCGTTCTTGCATAGTATTCAAGGAATTTTTGAGAACGGTTGACCTGCCGCTCTCGAGGGTAGCCATTCCAGGGGTCGCGGGGGTTCTCTATCATGTAATCGATGAGCTGCTGCGGCACCCGCTTCCTCTTGACCACCACCACCTTTTTCTTCTTCTCGGCCCCTGCCGGCTGAGCCGCCTCCTCCTCCCTCGTCGTCGCCGGCTGGGCCTCATCCTCCCTGGCCGCCGTGCCCCCATTGTAAGACCTCCAGCGAGCCCTCGTAGCCTTCAACTCCCTCTTCAGCTTCAGGATTCGCCCCGCCGTCTGGCTCGCTTCCAAGTCGCTCAGATCAAGGTCATCGCCCGCCATCTCCTGCCATGGAGAACTACCCTCTCCCTCCTCCTCTCGCATGATCGCATCGCCGGCGATAGGGCCCCAACCTCTGTTTCCTTTCGCTTCGCCAGCGATTGCGATCCAACCTCTCCCAACTTGCTCATCATCATCGCCTCCGCACGTATACAAGAAGAATCGGCAACCCTAGGCCCTTTCGGATCCAAAAATGGGCCTGGCCTGCCCAACTCGATCATCATTTACCTGGTTTGGGCTTTAAACCTTTAACCAGTCAGTTGTTATTAACAGCAAGTATAAAAAATTCTAAAAAAAAACAGCAAGTATAAAAAGGATTACAATAATATTGCATTGCAATTGGTGTGCCGGATAGGTTGTTTGCCAGTGTGCACATTGCAATTGCTCGTCCTCCTCGGCACCAACGCAAGGTACAAAGTCACTCCGTTTATTTCGTCAGTGACAGAACTACATATATACTATACAGTCTATACTCCGATCCGTTCATCTCAACAAGGAACAAAATCAACTGCAGTGTGAATTACTCAGTCCTCCTGATGAATAATTCAGGCTTTCAGCGTTCATCCGATTATATTGCTCCCACGCATGCATGTCTGTCAACCACCTTGATAATAGGCATAAACATTTTTTTTTAATCTCAGATCGCCAGTAAAGGACAAAGATTGCAAGTTCAGCTGAAGCACATACGGTGCACTGCGTCCAATTAAAACTTCACAAATATATCGACGACGCTCAAGGTTCAACACAAGCAAGCAGCAGCATCCTCCCCTCCTCGCAATTCACATCATCTGACGGCGCTTATTGGCCTCCTACCCTCCTCGCTTCGGAACCCATACACTGCAGCTGTGCAGCAGCCTGCAACAATGGATGATGCGCTTATGATGTTCCATATGTTGTCTCGACTCAGGACGGTGAGGCGACAACAGAAACGGCAACTAACAAGGAGATTGACAGGTCTAATTTTTCAGTTTCAAAACACACCTTTTTATTTACGTTTCCCAGGCAAATGTGACCAACCAAACATGCTTACCTGACCAGGCTAAGTTCACAGGCCATCCCCCGGGGAACTTGTCCATGATCTCAACCAAAGCCTTCAAAATAATGCCATCTCTGCTTCAAGTTAGCTAAGGAAATCAGGTGGAAGAGAGACGGGCAGGTGGTTAAGGCAGCTCTTGTGCCTCCAGACCGTCCTGCTCCACCTCAAGCTCATCCTGTTTCAAAAATTCAACCCAACCTAGGAGGAACTAGGTGGTTTTTCATTAAGAGGGAGCTCATCCTGTTTCTAAGACAGAAATGACTCACACGAAATTTACTATGCATCATGTTCTATCTGCCTCATATCCTCTTTGTTCGTTCGCCTCATCGATGACATTGGAAATTTGCATCCTGCAGAGTTCATTCTGCACAAGACCAACAGCCAGTTCATCCAAAAGTGCCAATTAGCAGCATTTTATATAATATATAAATATAAGGTCCAAAGGAAACTTAACACAAGGTCCTGAATATAACTTAACCCAGCCCAGGAAATCCTATATAACTTCCGGAACTAGCCCAAACCTGGCGCTCCTCTTCCCGTCCTGCCGCCGCCGCACCCTACCTTGCGCGTGCCTGGAGGCTGCGCGCTGATCGGCCGGGCGGCGTCCTTCTCCGCGCGACCGGCCCGGCTCTCCCGCCGCAGCACGCCGCCGTCCTCCATGGCCGCCGCCCTCCGAGCTGCCCGTCATGGCCGCCACCCATGCACGCCGCGAGCTCGGGGCTGCCACGGCCGAGCGCGGCGCCAGCGCTGGCGTGCGCCGCCGCCGCCGACAGCGGTGAGGAAGAAGCCTAAAAATGTAAAAGAAGAATGTAACAAAAAGTCCAACATTTCTGAAAAATGTTGCGACATTTTGTAAAATATTGACAAAAAAATGTTAAGAAAAACCAACATTTCTGAAAATGTTAGAACATTTTGTAAAATGTTGACAAAAAATGTTGAAGAAACCGAGGAAACCAACATTTCTAAAATGTTGAAACTTTTTTTTTAAAATGTTAGAACATTTTTAAATTAATAATCATGAGGTGGGCTGGTAGGAAAATAAAAGACATACATTTAAATAAGCTTTGGTAGGCTGGAAGTTCATACCCTTATCCACCTTCCGGTAGCCATATAGGAGCTCCCGCCTTGCCCTTTGTGCGCCGAGCGGAGGAGGTGCGGGAATCACCGAATTCGTCCTCCAATTATCGCGAAAGTTCAATCGAGCTTTCGCTCATAGGTGGAGGATGACTTACTGTTATTCCGCCAATCCTATATCTTCCGGAAGGTGGAAACGATTGAAACTATAAACCCAACATAAGCTATCAATATCAGTCCAATAATTTTCAAACCCTTAGACCTCAACTACTCCCACCTCCTTTCCTCTCGCGTTCCCTCGCCGCCTTGTCATGCGGATGTCTACCGCCAGCGCACCCTTCCCTTGTCCGCCCGACCCCTCTCGGCAACCCAGTCGCCCGCATGCTGCGCTGCTGGCGCTGCTCCACACCCGCGACTGCCCGGCCGCTGTAGGCGCTCGCTGCCTCGGCTTCCCGCCATCCCCGGCGTGCCCTACGCATCCATGCCGCCCTTTACCTCTGGTGCGCCTCTGTGCGCCGCCGCCACCCTCGACCTCGGCGCTGTCCCGCGGGCGCTCCACGGTGTGTTGTCCTCGGCGTCGGCCATGGTTGCGCCCGGCCGCCGCGACCACGTTGGGAGAAGAAGGCACCGCAGACTAAAAAAAATCTTGCAAAAATGTTGGTCCAACATTTCTTGAAAATGTTGATTCAACATTACGTGAAAAATGTTGGTGCACATAAATGTTTGGTCCAACATTTTTTAAAACATTGAAAACAGAACAATGTTGTCATTATTCTGAAAAATATCGGAGAAAAAATATTGCCAAAATTTTGAAAATGTTGAGAGAAAGAAATGTTTTTTTTGACAACAGAGAGAAAGAAATGTTAACATTTTGAAGAATATTGAACGGAAAAATGTTATCAACAATTTGAAAACGAATGATATTAACGAAATATTATTAGTAGGTTGGTAGTTTTGGTGGGCTACCTTTAGTGGACCTAGTAGGTTTATAGTTTTAATGCTTATCCACTTCCGGTAGGTATATATAGGAGCCATAGGAGGTGCTGGTGAGTTGCCGTACCTGATTTCCTGATTAATTTCAATTACTCAATCTATTTAAGGAATTTATTTACTTCATGTCTTCATTTGTTCTGTTTGTTTAATTAGTTGGCTAATTTATGAATTAAAAGCACGTTGATATTTGAAAGTAGAGGTGGAACTAAAGGAAAAAGGTAAGATCAATGAAAATAAATTATACATAGATCACTTTCTACGTTTTCAACTCCACCTTACTTTATTCTTTTCCCGTCCTCCACAACTGCACACCCCAACGACTTATCCCATCCTATTCCCGATGCTATTCTTGCGGACTTGATCTGGCCGTGGTGGCCTTCCCGCTGCCGGCAGGCCATCCAGCTCCACCGAGGTCAGACCATCCACACTCATTATCTTCCATTTTCTTCTTCAAAACAGAATATTTCGTCCTGGTTATCGAGATTCTCTCCTTCATTATTCCTCTCGCATCCATCTTTCTTTATAAATCTTCCTCCATCCCAACTACTCATAGTGGCCCCCACGCGTCAGCCTCACTCTCTTTCTTTTTCTTCCACCCACCCACACCCCCTCTCTTTCTTCCTCCCGTCGCCCGCCGCCCATCCTCCAGCGGGCGGAGAAGCAGAGGGTCGCCGTGTGCTCCAGCTCTGCCCGCGGAGCTCCGCCCCTCCGACGGCGCAAGCAGGCGGCCGACCCTTCCGTCCCTCCGCCTCACGCCTCCACCCCGTCCTTCCTTCCCTCGGCAGCGACGGGGGCAGCCAAGACTGTCCGCGGTGGCACAGAGCAGAGCAAGCAAGCGGCGGCGAGGCGACCACGGAGGAGGCGAGCACGGCTGACGACGGGACTGGGACGGCCGTCTTCTTCATGGATGGCGGCGGCGAGGGACCCGAGTCGAGTCGATGTGCAGGTCGGACCCGAGCGAGTGGTACGGCGACGCAAAGCGATGTCGCACGGAGGTGGAGGAGCTCCAGCGGCCGCCAGCAAGGCGGCAGCGACCCTCCTCCTCAAGTTCCCCGTCCTAGAGCTCCACTGGATCTCGTCAGCCGTGTGCAAGTCGAGGATCCGCGGCGGGGGGAGCAGCAGCGGGCCCTCTTCCCCGCATCCGGCGCCGGGGTCGCGCCCTCCTCCCCGCGCCAGCGGCAGAGCTCCCTCCCTCCTCCCCGCGCGCCTCTTGCCCTTCTTGCCCATGGCCCTCCTCCCCATGGCGGCCTCCCCGCGTCGGCCCTCCTCCCCATGGCTGCCAATGGTCGAGGTGCGGCGGTGGCAACCCGCAGGAGAGGGAGGATGCGGCGAGGAGCTCGGCAGGGAGGCGCGGCGGCCCTCTCCTTCCCCTGCAGCTCCGTCGACTAAGTAGGGACGCGCGCGGCTTGACCTCACCCTGCGGTCTGGAGCTTGAGTGGCCTCCTTCCTCCTGCGCCGGCCCGCGAAAGGCCGACCGCCCGAGCGCCCGCCCGGTGGTTGGGATGGCGCCGAAATGACGAGCAGCGGGGCCCCGTGGCTGCTAGCGGGAGTCCGCGTCTCCTTTGGATCTAAAGGAGGCGGAGGCTGAAATGCCGGCGATAAAGGAGACCGCTGCGGGGCCTAAAACGCTTTCCGTCTCCTCCGGAGATGGATAACGGCACCAAGTGATGGTCCCGATGGCCCCCGGCCCGGTGTAGGACTGCAGCACCGGACGACGCCGTGGTGAAGTCCTCGATGCCGCAGGTCTCGATCGGCCCTAACTCACTCCGGCACTCGCTCCACTCTGGCATCCCCGCCGTCAACCCCGGCATCTTCCCCACCACAAACAGGTCCTTTTCCCCAACGCCTCCACCATCTCGTTCGTGTTGAACATTCCTCACTCCCGGTACTCCACCCCCGCGCCGCCACCGCCGGAGGAACTCATGCCGTTGGCCCGGTCCAGAACTCGCACACGTCGTCGGCCTTGCGCTCCTTGCAGCGTCGAACTCGCTCCCCCAGCTCCCTCGCCACGGGGCGGAGCAGGTGAGGTCGATGGACGGGTGTTGTACACCATGCGTCGCCAGCGACACAACCTCACGATCATCGCGCCTGACGAAGAAGAGTGCACGCCGGTCGTGCCCACCATGCACGCGGTGAGAACCGGATGCTCGTTCACTGGATCGCCGGGTTGAACACCTCCAGCTAGTCGGCACGTTCTCCTCGTACGCCATGAAGGCGTGGGAGATGTGCTTGAACTGCGCAGTTCCACCTGGCTGCGCCCATGCGCCGAGTGCTCGAATGCGATGACGGTGCCGAGTCGACGCGTTGATCGAGCAGCGGTGCGATTACGCGGGCGAACTCGATCAGGTGCAGTGCAGCACCTCCACTACCACCGCCGACCGGTCCGATGGCGACACGTCACGTGATGGTCCACCACTTGTAGAACACGAGCCTCCGCGCTAGCTTCACCACCATGGCCAGCCACGGAGGCAGCGAGGGGGGCAGAGGGGGCTCCAGCCCCCCCTACTGCCTCTAAACTCCATTAAATCTCCTTAGTTCCTCTAATTTTTTTTTGTCATAGATATAGTAGAAGAACTGCATTCTGAGGTAGAAGAAGATGATTTTGTAATTTTTTATGAGAAAAAATTATTAAGTTCATGTTAATTGTATTGAGTCTTTCTATTATGCATAGTTCAGCCTCCCCTAAATTTTTTTCTGGACCCGTCACTGACCATGGCCATGCAGCAGTGGCATCACCAACGCCGTGATCATCACCAACGCCATTCAGGATGACGATCTCGATGATTCCCTTGGTGTTGAGCAGCAGCTCGATGAAAATTCCGTCGTGCAGCGGCATGCCTTAACACACCGGCCACGGTCACCGCGGAAACAACCTTGAGGGTCGCTGCGTCCAGCGCCGCCGCCATCAGTAGGACCGCCGCTGGTGTGTTGGTGATCTTGGCAATGTCCGTGCGGAGGCCGCTCATGGCGAAGAAGAGCGCGGTGCCCACCACGAAGTCCTCAACCTTCTCCACGATGGCCACGCCGACGGGCCCATTGGGCAGGGCCAAACACGAATGCGCCGAATATGGCTTGTGTGCCCCTCGGTCTTGGCCACGAGCGCGGTGGCCATATTAAAAGTTGATAAATTTTTGTATTTGTTTGCTACATTTAGTTAATTAATTGCATTTCAAACAATTTTTTAAATCAAGTCAAATGTGAACTGCAGATGATTTAAATAATAGAAAAAATGAGTAAAAAATAATAATCATTGTATTCAGTCTAGTTTGAAGCCTTATATGTAAAATGAATAGAAATTTCGAAGGTCTTGTTTAAGAAACATGACCACGAACGGGGCTCTCGGCAAATACAAATTTTGCCGAGAGTTCTCGTCACGGCCGTCGGCAAAATGGTTTTCTTCCATGAGCTCGAAAAACAGCTCTCGGCAAAATCCTAAGCTCACGGCAACGCCGCGGTCATGGTGATCTTGCTCGAGTAGAATCACAGCTGTCCGACCGGTCCGCCGACATGATGTGCTTCCACAGCTCCGCCACCGGGGCGCTCACCGCCGACACCATGCATGCTCTTTTTTTTTTTCCTGGTCGCTGGCAGATCCATGGCCATGGGAGGAATGGATCTGCTATTATATTTTTGTCTGCGCGCAGTGGGAAATACGGGACACTGCATGCATGCACGTGCGAAAATTTTGTTTGGTCTGTGGTTTTGAGCTCTGCATGGAGAATATACATGTACACGCCACGCCGATCACCACTCTTGCATCGTGATGTGGCCCGAAGCCCAATCATCAGCAAAGAAAAATGCAACCTCCGCCATGGATGGACACTCGACCGAGTGCTCGCTCGTATAACTGACCCATCGAAGCCGATAGCTTACGGAGGAGTTTCGGATTTTGAAGCTGAAGGCAAGTGGGGTCCGAACCGAAGAAGAAGAAGGCCCATATATTCGTATCCGATACCGATATGGCGTAGTGTTGCTGGGCTACATATATATTCCCATCTTCGTGTCCAAGCCGAAATAAAGCCGCCGCATCCTCCTCGCAATCCTTAGAAGAGGGACAAGTTGGGGATCGATCGATCGATATCGCACCTCCGTCCGGCGATCGATGAGCAAGATGGAAGAGGTTAGGGCTCGATCGCGGGCTATGGCTGGCGGCGACCGTGACATCAGGAGGTCGCTGTGGCTGAAGAGGATGGAGGAGCTGAGCGCGTGCGCCACGGACCAGGATCTAATCCTGAAGCTGAAGCGGGAGATCAAAGCTCTCGTGGCTCTCCGGGAAGAGAGGTGGGCTCGCGAAGGTCTTCTCGACGAGTACATGTCGGGCCGGCAGGCAGCGGTCCGGTATCGCAACCGCATGGCGGCTGAGGTTCCTCCGCCGGCAGCAGGGGCCCCTGAGGTGGTTCCCCAGCCGGCAGTGGCCGGAAACAAGAAGAGGAAGAGAGTGGTCAAGAGCAAGGTGCCGCAGGAGCTCATCGAGTACTACATACTGAATCAACACCGCAAACCCTGGAAAAGTACCTATGAAGAGCATAAGCTGGGCAAACGTTCTCAGATGTTCCGTGAACATTATGCACAAGGGGTGGCTCTTTCTAACAAGTACACGGAGTACGAGCAGGCCCTCATCAAGCAGTTCCGTACCAAGGGCTATGCCGAAGACTACACGGAGGTCACCGACGATGAGAATACTTCAGGGCAGGAAGCCAAAAAAAAGGGGCTAATTATCGGCGAGTGAGTGATCTGTGTGTCCCTGCAAGATTCGATCAGCTACCCAAACCTCTATGTCTGAGTACGTGTGCGATCCACTAGCTAGTGTCTGCTCATTACTATCTGTAACAAACAATCATCTCCGGCCCACTAGTGATGATCTATCTGATCCTGAAGAGAATGATGCATGGGTCGATATGCATGCTGCCTTGCCATACTATACACGTACGATCGACGATGTATGTCCATGCATGCGATGTATATCCATGCCATGCATGGACAATGATGCCTTGTAATATACTATGTATGTATCTATCTATATATCTATCTACGCTACTTATCAAAATCACTAGGATCGTGCTCGTGCTTAACATGAAAAACATGATACTGATATTAACATACTATTTTATGGCTCACCAAGATCCATAAATATCAACTTTTACAAAAATATAAAAATTTTCAACAAAGTGTGCATCATGTCTTGTCAATTTGTAGCGAACATGACCTCATATGCCATTTGTTCAAGTTTGATTTTGGTGATTAATGACAACATGATCAATGGGACTAACCATATTATTGAGCATGTCTTTGTAGACATGTCTAGGTCTCATGGATGCAAAAATACTACATGCCAAAATGAGAAGATAGTATATATTTCAAAGGTCAAAACCGTGGAAGAAGAAGAAAAGAAATGACATCGTCGGATGAACCGACGGTACCATAGAAAGAAGCGTCGGTGCAATGGCCGGATGAAGTAGTACACTGTGTGAAGACTCGAGTCAACATGATGACCACCAGATGAACCGACGGTGGATATTCTAGTTGCACCGGATGATTGGCAGTGAAGAAGCAGCTGGGTTAGTAGCACCGGATGAACCGGCAGTGTAGCAGCGGTTCATCCGGTGGCCGTGTGTTTGCTAACAGAGAGGTTCTGGCGTGAAACTCTTAAGTACCGGATGAACCGATGGTCACGAGGATATAAGCAACGGTTCATCCGACGGCACCAAAGAAGGTAACAATAAGGTTTTGGGAAGAAATCCTTTAGCACCGGATGAACCGACGGTTAAGAGAGGAACCCGTCGGTTTATGCGTCGGAACAACTGTGTTAGTGGATTGCAATGGCTAAGTGACGTGGATGGGGCACCGGATGAACCGATGGCCCTGGAATACTAGCATCGGTTCATCCGACGCTATATTTTTCAGTGGCCGTTAATAGCGGCTCTTTGGACACCTTGGGCTATTTATACCCCTCCACTCACCAATTTGAGAGAGTTGGATCTGAGGAATACCAGAAGTTCAAGACACATAGAAGACCATATCCAAGCCATCCATGTGCTAAATTGCTCATCCATAGACTTGCACATGCTTTGTGTGCTTAGTGTTAGGCTTAGCTTAGAGCTGAGTGAGTGTAAGGTGTGCCTACCTTGTGAGGTGATTCTCGAGTGGATCAAGTCACACGAGGTGCGGAAGCCTTAGAGCCTAGGTGGCTCTCCGGCAAACGTCTTCGACCCTCCGGCTTGGTGTGGAGCGGCGAGGACACTTTGTGCGGGGGACGTGGAGACCCCCTTCCCTTGGTGGAGAAGCTCCTTAGTGGAGGCGGCATCAAGGTGACCAAGGGAGCTTGATGAGTGCCTTTGTGGCGAGCCTTTGTGGCAAGTCAAGTGGTGCTCTTGGGAGAGACTTAGTGACCGGGAAGCAATACTCTTGTGTGGAGTGCTTCAACAACGTGGACTAGGGGTGGCTTAGTGCCTGCCAATACCACGGGATAAATCGTGTGTCAAGAGTTTGCTTCCTCTCATCCCCTTTACGTTTCCGCATTACTCTCTTGCAATCCTTGCTTGTTCTTACTTTCCTAGAGTAGTATCTTGATAGGATTGGCTATAGGTTGCAAAACTTATTTTGGGATGTGAGTTTCACACTAGAACAACCTTAGTTGCATATCTAGATAGTATGTTCTAGTTTATGTTTTATGCAAAGTAGTGAAAGCCATAGGTTAAGTTTTTAAGTTGCCTAATTCACCCCCTCCCCCTCTTAGGCTACGAGCATCTGATTCCTTACACAATTGAGGGAAGTCCTCAGCCATCTCATTCTCTATTTCTCCACAGCCCACGTATACCACACCTGTCAACAAAATGAGTGGGTTCAGTACACTTAAAAGGCTAGCGTCTACACAAATAGGGAAAAAATGGCAGCTATGAAACATAAGTAGATTGGAAGCAAATACATTTGAAAGTGCTTTTTCGGCAACTAAATGCTCCAGGAATAGTACATGTCCCATGAAGCACCGAGGGAAACAATACATCGAACACACGCTGAAACCAATTCACAGTGCATGTGAGATATACAAAGATTCAATAGAGCAGAGAAGGAAAACATTTCCTTTTTGTGTCTATAGCGTGCAGCAATAACCAATATCTTACACAAACACAAGACCTTTGGGTAGCTAGCTCGCTCCAAATACCAGCTGTCCTGTTAATACAGGTGTGTCAGAAGCAACTTTTGATGCAACAGGCCTTGGTGAGCAGGCCATGTCTGAGGAGCACAAACATGATGATTATTCGGACACTCATAACCCGGTATGTTCACACTTAGTAAAGGCTTGATGCTTTTACTTGGAGCATAGTAAATTGCTTTTTATTCCTTAAGATATAGTTTCAGTACAATACGCTATCAATTCTCTTCGCTTTCTACTTGCATTTGTGGATGAGGAGACATTCTCCATCTCACACACATTCTCATCACATACATTCACTGAATCATGCATAGATAACATATAAAGCCTGTCTTGTCGGAAGGCAAGACCCATGCAAATTTCATTGTACTTAATCACACATTGTTCCATAATGGCACTCAAATCCATCATCTGCTAAGCATAAAACAGAAATTAAGTTTCTATTCAAAGAGGGTACATAAAGAACGTCATGCAGCCGAAGTGTGAAGCCATCATGTAGCTTTATGGGGAGTTCTCCTATCGCCTCCACTTCAACCTTGACGCCATTAGCAACTTTAATGCTTCTTTCTCCTCTTTGAAGGGTCTGACTCGAATGGCATCCTTGCATAGAATTAGCAACATGAATAGTTGCACCTGAATCAATCCACCAAGTGAATTTTGCATAACTTAAATACAAGGATTCATCTAAAAATGTAATTACGTTCTCACCATTTGTCCACATGTGCTTCAGCCATTTAGTACAATCCTTCTGCCAGTGGCCTTTCTCCTTGCACCACATGCACTGATCCTGACCAACTGCTTTTTTGCCCTGTGAGGGTTGAGACTGATCATGCTGAATGGTCCCCTTAGGCTTGTTCTGGACATTTGAAGGTCCACTTTCATGATGGTTCTTTGGTTTGTAGCCTTTTCTACCAAAACTCCTTTTCTTGGTGTTGTGCTGCACATAGGAGACAAAACCACCAATCTATGCCTTAAGCTCTCTTCCTCTTGCACACACATCGCGACGAGCTTATGCAAGTCCCACTTTTCTGTCAAAGAGTTATAGTTGACCGCAAAAGTCGAAAACTCAGTAGGTAGTGACTTAAAGATCAAGTGAACTAAAAACTAATCTGGCAAAGCCATCTCCATGCTGGCAAGCTTGCCATTCATGTTACTCATCGATATAATATGGTCTTTAATCCCGCCTCCATTGTAATTCATAGTGGTCAGCTTATTGATCAAGGTACTAGCATATGTCTTGAAGTGTGTATCATGTTGTCTCTCCACTATTGCCAAAAACTCAGCAGTAGTGTGTGTAACTTCATCAGCGTTCTTCTTAGGGATTGAAGCCTTGATAACCTCAGACATCTTTGTCCGCATGATCTTTAAGCACTTTTTATTGTTGAGCAGCCACTTGGCCCTCTCTAGGTCGTGCTCAGCAACCCTATCAGCATGGTCACGCTCTTGTGCCTGGAATGCCGCTGCACTCTCATTAGCTCCCCTCACCACTACCTCAAGAACTGCAGGGTAGGGTGTAGTCAACATGGAGTCAAGCTCCATCATCACAAGGAAGCAGTCCAACTGATTGCGCCACTCCTTGTAATTACTTCCAACCAACTCAGGAATGGAGCTGAGGTAACTCAGTCCTAAAATAATAATTCAGAGATGGTGAGAACATCAAACATTATAAATGTTGCATGTACTAATGTCACACCCTGAAATTCCCAAATTTCAGGATGTGAATAGGAAGAAAATTTAAACAACGATTTTCCCATAATTTTTAAAATTTTTCAAACATTTAATTCTTTACAGGGAATATAGTACAGGAAAAAAAACAAAAACATTATTTGTTTTCCGAAAATAAATAAATGACTTGATGTTTGTTGCATACATGCTGCCGCATTATTTTTGTTTGGTTGAATTCAAATTGATATTTGAATTCGATTGTTTGAATCCTTTTATAAAAGAAAAACAAAACCCCGTTTCCTTTTCTGTTCCTCGAAGCCCATCAGCCAAAGTCCGTTCGATGTCCCCGAACTCCATCGCCTCCTCACGCGTCCGCCCAACGCAGCTCCCCCGCACGGTCCATGACCGGAAGTCCGCTGCCGCCCCTCCTTTTCCCCGGCCTGGTTCGTTGCGTCGCGTTCCTTCACCAAATAAGCCGCGGCGGCGGCCCAACATGCCCAGACCCGCCACCCGGCCGATGGGTGGGCCCCGTCATCCCTCCTTCGGCCGCAGCCGAGCCGGACTCGGGTCCGACCCCGACGTCCGTGACGCGCCGCCTCTATCCGCGGGCCCGACGCCCGCGCTGCTCCCGCGGCCTATAAAACCCGCCGCCTCACGCCAAGGTCCCACGACCCCAAACCCCTAATCCCGAGCTCCGGTAGCGTCGCTGAAACCCTAGCGCCGCGCGCCGATCTCCTCCGCTCCGCCGCCTCTCCGCCAGCGAAGCACCCCGGGCACCGCAAGAAGGTGAGGAGGACCTTGGTGCCGCTTGAACTCAAGCCCGCGCCCGAAGTCACCGTATCACGCCACCGGAGCGGCTGCGTGCCGTTCCGCGCCGAGCCGTGCTCGCCGCCGCCGCCGTGTGTCTGCGCTGTTTTGCTCCAGATCGATCTCCGCCTTGCCAAGATCGCCGTCGGTGCAATCCGAGCTCAAAATCGTGCCCTCTGACCCGAGACCGAGCGAGCACGCCGGGCTGCCGCACGCGCAGCCGCCCGGCAAGTCCGCCGCCGCCTGTTTCTCTGCTGCCGTTGTCCGCCGTCCGATCTAGATCCGACGGATCCACATCATTTTGACCGGAGCGAGATCGGTCAACATATGAGCCCCTCGGTTTGTTTAGGTTTCCAAGCAGATCCATCCCGGTTCAGTTAGGGTTTCGTTTGGATTTTCACGTTTTCTTCCCCTAACCCAAGTGGATCTAGGGTTAGTGTTTGTATACTTTGGCTCAAATTTCTTCGATTTCTTCCCCTAACCCGAGTAGATCTAGGGTTAGGGTTGACTTTATACTTTGATTCGCTTTGAATATGTGGTTTCACTCTTTGATTTGCATTGAATTGACTTAACTCCAGTGTTCCTCTCCCCCTTTCTCTTTCGATTTTGGGGTCAAAACTTCAACTTTTCAACATTGGCTTCCCCGGAACTTAGATCTACTAACTAGTAGGCTTTGATACCATTTTTAGACTTAAAACTCAGATCTCTAGAAGTAGATCTAGTCGGGTACAACTTGATTAACAAAATATTTGACTTGAGATCTAGATCTACAACACTAAGATCTACACTAACAGAGGAAAGTAGGGACACAGACCTTCGGCAGGAGTGGAGTCCTTGGCCATGTCGTCGGTCGTCGGCACAGGGGCGTCCACAGCTTGACGCAGGGGTAGCAGGTGCGCCTCCGAGTTGGTGATGGTCGCGGTACAGGGTTGTCGCTGGTCCGGGCGGTGGCAGCGATGACAGGCGATGAGGATGGACGGCTGCGGTGACGACAGTGGTGCTTCCCGCTGCTTTAGTGCTCCCTCGGTCAGTAGGGTTGTAGGTGGTGTGTGTGGCGGCGCAGATGAACCTCGTGCAGCGCATTGTGGCCCCCACCCTCTCTATATAGCACTGTGTGACAGGGGCCTACCAACCATGGATCGGTTGGGTGCCCCCCGACCAGGGCGCGGGATCGAGCCCGACTCGGCCTTTGGGCCGTGTCGGTGAGGAGATCGAACTAACTAGCGCTTCATAGCGTGTTGTGTAATCAAACTTTTTTCTTCTTCTATACTATAAGGAGCGAAAACAATTAAAAACTTTTCTCACCCAAATCAGGCCCATCTTACCCCTCACGCCGGACCCACCCGTCAGGTTGCATGATGACCAAAAAGGTGGAACAACCATAAAAATCGCAATTTGGAGAGCATTTCTGTCAAAAACGAAAAGATTTTGGTACCTGACGTCACCTTACCCACCTGCACTCCACGCCGGGCCCACCCCACCCCAAAATTTGTTTAGATTCGTAATTTCAAGATTGGAAGCTCTTTATTATGATAACAACTCGAGCTTGGATTGGAGGCACCAGGTTCTAATTGACAACGAACACCTTACGTACCATCCCCAACCTACTTCCTATGTTGTCATTTGTGCTTATCACCGAAAGGACACAACAAGTTGAAATCAATTGGCCAATCAATTAGCTGTGTGTTTAATTAGGAATCCAGATTTCAATGTGCGTTCGTCAAGAAGCTAATCACCTATTGTAATCCATTTCCAAAGCTTTGCATGCCTTTTACTAAAACGCACAAGCTGGTTCAAAGCCACTTCTCAAATAAGCAATATTTACATATCTATATAGCTTATCTGAGGATCGCTTTTCCTGAAAGCAGTACCAAATAGACCAGATAGGCTCTACGATCAAGTTCAACTCCTAACATTTTTTTTGTTCTGCCACGTGCGTGTCGCACGTGCATCGGCCCGCTTTACCCTCACGCCGGACCTACCCGTCATATTTTTTAGAAGTGGATAGGGTGGACGAACTATGGAAGGACCAAAAAATCTCAATTTGGAGAGCGTTTCTACCAAAAACGTAATGTTTTCTCACCCACCCCGCGTCTACCCACCCCTGTACCGTTTGGACCCACCACTCTCACCGCATGCGTTGACCCGCATGTCAAATAAAAAAACAGTAGTCTGCTTGATAGATAGCTCCGTGCTCGGTTGCCGCCGCGGCCGTCGGCTGCCGGCTGGTGGCGCTGCGGCGTCGCGCAGTTGCCGTCGTGTGCGCCACGCCAAGGTGCCGCCCTCGCCGCCTGCCTCCGGCTCGCCGTCCAACCTCCCGCCGGCCGCGGGCTGGGCGCTGAGGGTTACAGTGGAGAGTGCGTGAATCGATTGAGGAACGAGGAAGATGAGGACGGAAATAGGAGCAACAACTGTGCTCGGAGAGCAGGGAGATGACCGACTGGGCCAATTGGGCTGTTGGGCCGACGGAGTTGGCCGTGGGCCACTTGGTTGTGCATGGGCCTAAATCAGCCTGTTTGGCTTTGTATGCCAAACAATTATAAGGCCATTGAGAATTTTGCCACTTATTACATCAACATGCAAATGTTGCAAAGACTACGTTAATTAAACTTTTAATTGCAAACCACATCGCGCTGGAGCCCCGCCGTCGCATCCTGCCGATGCCCCGAGCACCACCCGCCGGAGAGGGGAGAGCGAGTGGCAGGGCGGAGGACGGAGATGGAGAGTGTTGGGTACGATCATTAGTGGTCCTCTAACTAAGGGGATAATCACCCTCGTAAAACGCAATCGCGTACGGGCTAGTCCCCGCAAGCCCAAGAAAGTACGGAACGCCACGGGTCCGTGACCTGCTACAGCCCCGTAGCAGCCCCCATCGAAAAGGGCCACTCGCTCGCCCCTCGAGCAGGTTTCCGCCTCGCTCGAGGGTCACGGCCCCTCGAGCAGGTTTCCGCCTCGCTCGAGGGTCACGGCCCCTCGAGCAGGTTTCTGCCTCGCTCAAAGGTCACGGCCCCTCGAGCAGGTTCCCGCCTTGCTCGAGGGTGCCGCCCTCGAGCGAGTTCGCCTCGCTCGAAGGGCTCGACCTCCCTCAAGCGAGCGACCAACTCCGCCTCGCCCTAGGCCACCCCTCGATCAGCGGCACTCCGCCCCGCCTTTTCTCTGACGCCGACATTTAATGCGAACTCACGGCAGGCGCCAAAGTCAAAGGCAAATCCTACTCCACGCGCGCTGCCACGGTCCGGGCGCTTGACACCGCTCATGCGGCCTAACCCGCCGCTGTGCGGCCATCCACAACCTGTCACAGGCGCCACGTGGCCCTATCTTGCAGACGGTCGGCGTCACTCCGCCTGCCTACATGCTACCTGCTCTCGTCCTCTCCCCGCGGTAGGACCCTCCAACCGGCACGGGGACACCCTCGAAGGAGGTGCAGTGGTGTCTTGACGCTGTGGACCGGCGCTTGACGGAGGCGTGAGCCGCGTCTCCTCCACAAACTCCAGTACTGTGCGACCATCCCCATCACTGTGCGGCCATCCCCGGTGCTGTGCCACCATCCCCATCGCAGGTAACTGATCGCACATCTGCGACAGTGATGATGTTCCATGGACCTGTGCCGCCAACTCTCGTCCTCTCCCCTGAGATTGGACCCTCGAATTGGCAGGCACACACCCTCGAAGTCATGACCATACAAGCACAGGAGTCACCACGCCGCTCGCGAAAGCCGGAGCTCGCCACCAACTTGCGCCAGGAGCCAGAACGTGCGAGGACAAGACCGCTGGTGCCATACCTGTTAGTACATGGCCGCTGTGCCGCGTCACTGTAAGCCGCACTCCCTTGGTCTATAAAAGGGAGAGGCAGGCTCCCCTGCGCAGGGACACGCTCTCACGCTCCCAGCGCTCACCCGTTCACCTCACACCACTCCATTCCCGATATTGGCACTAGCCTCAATCATCGTAGTTGGGACTTGGGGGAATTTCCTACTCTCCCGCATTGCTTGTAGCCCCCCTCTACAGGCACCACTGGTGCGAGTTAATATAGTGCACAAGCACACCCTGCTGGACGTATGGCCGCGTGGTTGGAACTAGGATAAACCCCATCTCCCATTAGCTTAGCACCGACCATCGAGAGACTGATTACAGCGCTAATTACTAGTTGGTGCCGGTGCTAATCCGGACACCGACAGTTGGCGCGCCAGGTAGGGGGCTGCGCTGAGATCATCTACCCGTTCTCTCGATGGTGATCATCACCGAGTACACGTCGGAGAGATCCACATGGGGTTAATCCGACCCGTTCAGTGGATTCAATCGGTTGGAGCATCCACTACCGGTGGTGGCAATGGCTACATGATGCTTATCCTTAATCGGGACGCAATCATGGCGGCGCTGCCCGGAACGGTGGCCGCCCCAGTAGTTGCGCCAGCTCCACCACCACCCGGACGCCGCAGCGTTGAAAGCGCTCCGCGATGGCGGCGGGCGATACTGGCGATGCGGCTCCCCGGTGGGTCGGCCGATGGGCTCCCACCTGTCACCGCGATGCAAGGAGATGCACCTCCACTAGCGGGCTCGGCGACGCGTCTGTCGGGAAGCCCGCGGTCGCGGCGTTCCCCATGGGATGCATAGCGCATCCATGGCGTACTCCTCGTCGGTCAGCACCAATCTGACCGCGTACGAGGACCTTCCGGGTCACCACTTCATGTCGATCCGGAACCTCATCGCCACCTCGCCTAACGAGTCTTACCGCGACTCCGACAGCGAGGAATGCGGCGGGTAGCGAGGAACCGGTGGTACTACTCGGGGCTTGGACCGGCGCAAGATTCTTTCGGGCGAGGCGGAATCTTGCCTCACCTGCTCTGATGACTCTAGCGAGGGGGATTACGATCCCACCCGCAAGTGCTTTGTCATCATCATCGGCGAGGGTGAAGACGGAGGAGGAGGAGCGGGCGACGCGGCGGTCCGCAACAACGCGGTAGCGAACCCACCCGTGGGGACGCCACTGCGTGACGCGATGCATGCTGCACAGCTAGCACAGGTCCACGAACTGGAGGCAAAGCTCGACACGAAACGCGAACAAGTGCGGTAGCTCAAGGCCACGCTCGGGGAGACCAGGCCGGCCCATCATCGCAGGGGGCACACGTCGCGGGACGTGTAGCCCGCGAACGCATCAATACCGACGCTGACGTGGATAGCCTCCCGACCTTGGCAAGGGCCAGCCAAAAGCTCGTTGTTGCGGCAACATTGATTCGGGCCATGCCTGAACCGTTAACGCCCGAGGGATGCAACCTGCGCCGTTAGGCGCATGCCCTCATCGAGTTGGCTGCGGTGCAGCAAGCCGAAACTCCGCGTCCGTGTCGCCACCGGTCAATAAAAGCGGCGGGCGGTAGGGACCCAGAGGCCTCGGTCCACACTCCGCACCGGGCACCCACGGTCCACGAAGGCAACCAGAGGACCCCAGGCAAGGAGCGGATTCGGGATACGCGTGGCAAGGCCGACGATGGCGACGCCCGCAACATCCTGAATAAGAAGAAGCAGGACACCGCCACAGCGACACACGGCTACCACCCTCGGCATGGCGGCCGTTACGACAGTCGGGAGGACAAGAGCCCGTCACCGGAGCCGCCGGGCACGCTTGTGTTCGGCCGGACGATCCGAACGGCTCCCATTCCCCGGCTCAAGAAGACAACCGTGAACAAGTACTCGGGAGCGGACCCGGGTGTGGCTCAACGACTACCGCCTAAGCGTGCCAAGCTGGCGGCTCTCGCGACGCCATGATTATCCGCAACTTGCCTCGCACCTTGCAGATTACTCGCGGGACGTGGCTCGAGCACTTGCTCGCGAATCAGATCCACGACTGGGACGACCTGGTCAGGACATTCGTGGGCAACTTCCAGGGCATGTACGTGTGCCCTGGTAATTCGTGGGACCTTCGAGGCTGCTTCCAGAAGGCCGGTGAGTCCTTAAGGGATTTCATCCGCCGCTTCTCCAAGCGCTGCACCGAGCTCCCAAGTGTCGGTGAGTCCGAGGTCGTGCACGCCTTCTTGGAGGGCACGACTTGCCAAGACCTTGTGTGCGAGTTGGGGTGGAACCCTCCCACCCGCGTGAACGACTCGACATCGCCACCGCCACGCCACGGAGAAGAGGCGGTGGGGGCGATCTTCGACGACAAGAAGGGCAAGCGAGCAGAGGATGCGCCCACGGAGGGCATCAAGCCGAAGGATGCCTCAAAGAAGCAGAAGTAGAGCAAAAAGGGCAAGAAGAACTGTGGGCAAGAAGCCCATGGAGCAAGGCGAGGGCTCAGGAGGTCCCACCACTGGCTGCCAACAAGGGGCTCGAGGCCCCTCGAGGCGAGTGTTTGTGACATCTTGAAGAAGCCACACTGTACCACAAGACCCCAGTCGCTCACACCCTCGGCGTGCAAGAAGTACTACAACCCAGTCGCGGCGAAGGAGGACAACGCCAAGAAGGATGAAGTTGACGGGGGCAAGGACGGCTTCCCAGCGGTGGAGAACGTGCTCTTCATCTTTGGGGGGCGACGGTCGATATGACATCCTGGCAGCGCAGGCGTGAATGTCGAGAGGTCTACTCCGTTCACCCGGCCGTGCCGTCGTATCTTGACTGGTCGGACGAGACGATCTCCTTTGGTCGAGAGGACCACCCGGATCACATCCCCAATCCGGGACAGTACCCACTTGTTGTTGATCCAGTCATCGACAACACGTGTGAGGACCAGGTGTGTCCGAAGACCAGTGGAGGGTCGCTCCTTAGTGATGAGTGATTGACAACGTTGTGTGGACTGATGCTTGACTAAGTGTGCAGGTACAAGTTGCGGCTTGACTCATGTCGGTGCAGGTGAAGAACAAGCGCGAAAGGCCTTAGCCGTGGCGGCCTCCGGGTGATGGAGTGGCAAGTAGGCTTGGTTCGATGGACCCGGTGGCCGATGGGGTCAAGGCGAGCCGTCTGATGCAAGGCTGGCGGTGAAGTCGTGAACATGGGCGGTGCAAGGTAGCGGATGGAGCCCAGCTTGCACACGGGGTTTGGTGGTTTGCCCACAAAACCATCGGTGGACGGTTTCTTGGTTTGGGCCTCAAAACCAAGCCTGGAGGCCCGAGGCGACGGAGACGGTGATCCGGACCTTGGAAGCTTCGAGGCGGAGGGCACGTGGCATGATCGCGGGGTTTGCATCGAGGTGAAGCGAAGCCGTGGTGGAAGCGTGTCCGTCTGATGAAGTCTTGACCAAAATGCCCCTGAGGGGTTGTATCTTCATTTCAAGCGTAGTGTGGTCATTTACCTCCCTCGATGGACTTCATATAAATAGCGGAGGTGGATGGCATCTCTCTCTTGGACTCTAGGGCTTTCTCCCCTGGTAGATTTCTCTGAACTGCTTCTTTTCCCTCTGGATTCCTTAGGCTAGACTCTTGTACAGACTCTGACCTTTGGAAGCATTCGGTGTTGCGGTGATCTCCTAGTCCTCTGTGATTTTCGTGTCATTTTCGGGGCTATTTTTGGGGGGTTTCATTCTTCGCTCGATTCGTGATTTTGGGGGCGTTTCTTCACGGATTTCTTTGAGGGGATCATGGGTGGATGCCTTGCGCATCTTTATGTGTGATCTTGACCCCTCAAACGCTGTGGAGAGCCTTCGATTCGTGCGTTTTTGGTTGGTGCCCGAGTTCATGGTGGTGGTTCGTGTGATCTGCGATTCCCGGTGATTTATTGGCTTAGGAGTCGAGATTTTTGGGGCATAGCTTCCTCTTGTGTTGCTTATCATCTCCCCCAAATCTTGTCTCAAGAGCTTTAGCCGTTTAGGAGATCCGGTGATGGAAAGGTGGAGTTGACTCCCGAGCTCGAGCATTTTTCTGTTCTGTTCGTGCTTGGCAAACGGTCCGCGAGATCCGTGCGGACGGTCCGTGTGGCCCAGGCAGAGTTGATGTTCTTCGTGTTCTTCACGAGTTCTTGTGCGCTCGCGTTTCAATTCATTTCGGCCCTAGGTTTTGGTTGCGAGGAGTTTGGTGGACAGTCCGCGAGGGCTTCACGGACTGATCGGCCGAGATTTTGTCTGGGGTACTTTGAGGTTAGTCTGGGGTTTTCAGCAAGGTTGGCGGACAGTCCGCCTAGTCCTCACAGACGGTCCGTGACACTGGCGGACAGTCCGCGTGACCTCCACGGATGGTCCAAATTTTGGCTTGCATCTCTGGTGGTTCGGGTGGCTTTTACGGACAGTCATGGTGACCTCTCGGACGGTCCAGGTGCTCTACGCGACGGTCCACCGGTCATCCCGGACGGTCGAGTCCTTTGGTTCTTGCTTTGGTGCTTCCGCTCTTTGCTCCTAGGTCTGTCCCTTGATCTTCTAGGCTTGTGTGTGCTGTGTGTGGAGCTTCCTTTGTGTGCGCGAGTGCTTGGAGTGGCAATCGGGTTATAGGCCGAGTTTGACCTTTGGGAAGAATTTTTATCGGCTCCCATTCACTCCCCCCCTCTCTGGTCACCCTATTTGGTCCTTCAACGCGGTTCTCTAAGGTAATGATGGACAGGGGTAGCAGCCTCAACATCATGTACTCCTCCACCTTGGAGCTTATGGGGATCGGCTGGACCAAGCAGGCCCAAGAAGTCGCCATTCCATGGTGTTGCACCGGGCAAGCGAGTCCAGCCTCTCGGGCAGGTTGACCTGCCTGTCTGCTTCGGCACACCGAGTAACTTCCGCAAGGAAGTCCTCACCTTCGAGGTGGTAGGGTTCCGGGGAGCATACCACACCATCCTTGGCCGGCCATGCTACGCCAAATTCATGGCGATCCCGAACTATACCTACCTCAAGCTCAAGATGCCGAGACCGAAGGGCATCATCACGGTGGGCCCATCATTCGAGCACGTGTACGAGTGCGATGTCGAGTGCGTTGAGCGCGCCGAGGCGCTTGCACAAGACGAGGCCCTCATGGCAGACTTGGAGAAGATGGCCAACGAGGCCCTCGACTCCCCCAACAAGCACGTCGCCCGAGCCGAGGCCACTGAGCATACCAAGGCTGTACTGCCCACCCTGCCCCGGCAAGGTGTTGAGGATCAGCTCCACCCTCGACCCGAAATAGGAAGTGGTGCTCGGTGACTTTCTCCGCCAACGACATCTTTGCGTGGAGTCCGCGGACATGCCGGGCATTCCAAGGGAGGTCTCTGAGCACTCACTTGATATCCTGCCCAACTCCAAGCCGGTGTCTTAACGTCTGCGACGATTTGGCGAGGATAAGCGAGGCGATCGGAGAGGGCTGCGCTCTTGGAGGATGGATTCATGAAGGAGGTATTCCATCCCGAGTGGCTAGCTAATCCTGTACTAGTTAAGAAAAAGAATGGGAAGTGGAGGACGTGCGTAGATTATACCGATTCAAATAAAGCAAGTACCAAAGTTCCCTTTCCTTTGCCATGAATTGATCAGATAGTTGATTCCACTGCGGGGTGTGAATTGCTATGGTTCTTTGATGCGTATTCCGGTTATCACCAAATCAAGATGAAGGAGTCCGACCGGCTAGAGATTTCTTTTATCACACCATTAGGTATGTTTTGCTACATGACAATGTCGTTTGGTCTCCGAAACGCCGGGCAACATACCAGCGGTGTATGCTCCACGTCTTCGGGGATCACATCGGGCGAACTGTTGAGGCATACGTCGATGATATCGTAGTGAAATCCAGGAAGGCGGACGACATGGTGAACGATTTGAGCATTGCGTTTGATTGCTTCCGGGCAAACGGGGTCAAGTTAATTCCCGAAGAATGCGTCTTCGGGGTGCCACGTGGCATGCTGTTGGGTTTCATTGTCTCCCAGCGAGGCATAGAACCCAACCCGGAGAAGGTATTAGCCTTGAGCGGATGGGGCCGATACGTGATCTGAGGGGAGTGCAGAGGGTCCCGGGCTGCCTTGTAGCTATGAGTCGCTTTATGTCACGCCTCGGTGAGAAGGGCTTACCCCTGTACCAACTTCTGAGGAAGAGCGAGCGTTTCTCCTGGACCACCGAGGCCCAGGAGGCCCTTGACAAGCTGAAGGCAACACTCGCCCATGCCCCGATACTGACGCCACCCCAGGAAGGCGAGCCCCTCTATCTTTACGTCACCGCGACGACCCAGGTGGTCAGTGTTGGTATTTCTTAACATCACCACTATGGCGTCGGGTTAGCGTGAGCGTGTAAGAATCACCGGGTATCTTGGCGGGTGCAAACGAATCCGCAAGTGCACGGATACACCATTGTAGCACTTCACCTCAGGAGTATTCCCAAGGGTATCGAATCCAAGGAATGGTATGGGGGACTCTACGAGTAACTATCCAAGGTACACAGTCCCTACTGAGGTAGGTGAGTGATGTGAAGTCTCCTATAGGTTCTCGACTCTCGTGAGGAACAAGCTCGGATAAGATCTCGCTTCGGACACCGGCCCCTCCTGACTATAACAGTTGGTTCACGGAAAGGGTTGCCTACAGTATCCAAACGTGGGGATTTCAGAGGTCCAACTGTCACTACCGGTGGCCTACCCCAAGACAAACCGTGAGATACGGTGGCATTGAAGGATAACCAGCAATCTAGACACCACCTCTACACACCGACTACTACTATAGCGGCTACATCCGACGTCTGTAGAAACACTATAGCACTCCGTATAAATATCTGACGGCCGAACCCGCGAGGTTGAGCTAGACCTTACCGTCATGGAATCGATTCGGCGAGGAGATATGATTGATACTTGATCTAAATCGATACGCATGAGCTTCACTATATTCTAATAGAGCAATCACACAAACGAGATGCAAACTTATGAGATGATAAGATCTAGGGTCGTGTTCGTGAAGAACACAAGCCTCTAACTTATGAACAAACGCAAAAGTATGAATTACTTGCTCAACTAGATCAAGGAAGCACGTTCATGAAGAACGTGAGCCTCTAAATGATGAATGAACGAACTCAAGAACAACTCATTCATGCATGAGAGCCACTTTAGTCTAAATAGGAAATCTTGAAATACTCACTTTAGTCTAAATGAAGAACAGATCGCTCATGAGGTACAAAGGGGACGATGGATGATGAGATCATCACCACCTCACTCTACTCATCCACACACTCCTCTCTACCTAGCACCACCTAGTCTAGATCCTCCACACACACACTCATGGTGGGATGAGGTTTCACCTCCACCAAGAGAGAATGAGAGGGGGAGAAAGAGGCAAAGGTGAGAAATGGCTTCAAGTGTGCTCCACCTCTTCTTACCCC
Organism: Cenchrus purpureus; assembly: GCA_022644695.1. Classification (NCBI taxonomy): domain Eukaryota; kingdom Viridiplantae; phylum Streptophyta; class Magnoliopsida; order Poales; family Poaceae; genus Cenchrus; species Cenchrus purpureus. The sequence goes on along the minus strand of CP053461.1, from coordinate 196,908,600 downwards.
CCCCTCTCCTCCTATTTATAGGCTTGAGCAACCGGCGTGAGAGCACCCAAACACCCCAGGGATGGCCTCTAGGACCAATGACCGAGCACCACGTGGAAGCCCCTGAGTGGGCGCCACAAGGTCGGTTCGGCCGACTTGTGGGGTCGGCCGACCCCCTGTGGGCCCCACTCGGGTGTGCTTTTGCGTGGTGGCTGTCCTGTGGGTCCTGAGGTCGGTTCCCGGTGTCCACGTGATTTAGAGGCGGCTTAGGCACTCTGGTGGGCCATGGGATCCATGTGATGCCTGCATGGCGGCTTTTGATTCGCCGAGGCTTCGTCCCTTGGATTGGTCATGTCATGGATCCAGGGGATGCTTGCATGCAGCCCCTCATTGGCTGAGCCTAACTTGCTAGGATCATGAGGGTGTCTTTTCTCTTCATTTCTTATGCTAAACACCTGCATTCAACTTAGCATAGCCACTTGTGGAAATTGTTTGTTCAAACCCCTATTCTAGTGTGGATGCTTAGTTCTTATGATAAAATGCAGGGATTGACGGCCCTAAATTAGGTACTTAACAGCCATCAACAACTCCCCACACTTGCCCTTTGCTCGTCCCGAGCGAAAGGGAAGATCACATGGGTTTAAACCAAAGGTATAAGACAAGCATAGGAGTTATTCCAGGTCATACCTTACTCTTGTGAACTCTGTGGATTGGATAGAATGCCATCTTGGGTAGTTGATAAGAGGAATGACCATGAATCGAGTCTCTTAAGCTCCTGTTGGTCAGCACTTGGGGTTTTCTTAATAATTTTTTTAAAGGAAAAATCTGCTCTGCCCTCCTTCTTTGATTCTCTTAGATCGCTCAATGTGTATATGTCCTCACCAAGGTATTAGATTGCATTTTTTCACCCTACTTCTAATATTGGCTGTATTTGGAGCTCAGGGTAGGATAAAGGTAAAGCATACTTGCACCACATATATCGCAAAGTCAAAGACTAGATCCACAGAGAAAATCAAATCATACGACCAGATCAAGATGTGCATGTGTATGGGTACGGTGAGTATGGTAAGGTGGATACTAGGCCCGGGATGGGTGCTAGATATTACCATACATGTATGATGAATGTTTGTTGATGGTGAGGTGGACACTAGCTCCGGATTGGATACTAGTTATCACCATCTAGGTTATGGAACTCTTTTTTGCATGATTCTCCCTTTTATATAAGAATCTTTTGAGATCATGGCTATTTCTATACCCCTTTTTTTGTGTGGACCTTCATGTGTCCATAATTTTTTCGATAGTCATGTCTCTTGTGTAGCAAAAACTTGGAGGGAGAGATCAACACATATGGAGCCTTTTTTCACGGAATGGATGAATAATACTGTCGGTGTCCGGATTAGCACCGGCACCAACTAGTGATTTGCGCTGGGATCTGCTTCTCGATGGGCGGTGCTAAGCTAAGGATGCACGGGGTTTATTCTGGTTCCGACCCGCCACGCGGTCGCAGGTGTGCTTGCACCTGTATTAGCTGCACCAGTGGTGCACAGAGGAGCTACAAGCAAGGCGGGAGAGGAGGAAATCCCCCCAAGTCTCTTTTAAGGTGATTGAGGCGAGTGCCAATATCTGGAATGTGGTAGTGTATTGTGTGCGGGTGAGTGAGCATCGTCCCCGTGTAGGGGGCTCTGCCTCTCCCTTTTATAGGCCAAGGGAGGGCAGCTACAATTATGGCAGCCAGCATAGTGGCTGCGTACTATCTAGTATGGTGCCGACGGTCTTGTCCCCCACGTCATGGTTCCTGGCGCGAGTTGGTGGCGCCCTCCGGCTTCTGCGGGCGGCGTGGCGGTCACTGTGACCTGTCCTGCTTTGACTTCGAGGGGCTACCCGAATCGAGGGCCTAGCCACCGGCGGAAGGACCGGAGTTAGTGGTGAGGGACTGTGGCGCATCACTAGCCCGTTCGCGATCCGTGTCCGTCGCCTGATGGTAGGAGTGGTGGTGGCACAGGGATAGGCCTGGCCGCCGGAATAACTATCTTGGCCGGAGTTGGCGAGAGGGATGTGGCACATGCCCGTCTGCAGCGCCGATCGAGGCGACGCGCTCACCACCCGTACACCCTCCGAGGGTGCCCCCATGCCCGTTCGAGGGTCTCGCCGTGAGGGGAGGACGGGAGCAGGTGGCACAGTGTCATGGAATGACACCTGCTTGTCCGCACAGGGTTGCGCAACACCTGCACAGGGCCAGGCATGGCTGCACAGGGGCGGGTTAGGCCGCCGTGGCGGTGTCGGCGCTCGGCCGGCGGCGTGGGGAGGTTCACCCTTGACTTTGGCATCCCGCCGCAGGACCAGGCATTAAATGCTGTTGTCAGGTGGAGCGTAGATGGCGGCCCGCTCGAGGGGGGCCGAACCCCTCGAGCGAGGCGGAAATCCGCTCGAGGGGCCGGAGCCCCCAAGCGAGGCGGTTATCCGCTCGAGGGATCGGAGCCCTCGAGTGAGGCAGAGTTCCGTCGAGGGCCGAGCCCTCGGCGAGGCAATCTGCTTGAGGGGCCGAAGCCCTTGAGCGAGGTGGTCAAGCGGGCTTTCTCGGCGTAGGCTGCCGCTGGGCCGTAGCAGGCCGTGGGCCCGCGATGTCCCGTGACCGGGGTTTGGGGAATAGCCCTTGGGCAGTTTGCGTTCAGCGAGGGTGATTATCCCCTTAGTTAGGGGACCCCTAATGACCATCCCTGATAGTAGCCCCCGAGCCTTTGCTGGAAAGGGGACCGTTCCGGCAATGGATGTCGCTCTCGGGTGCTATGTGCGACTTTCGTCCTCTTTTGATCGTGCATGTTTTCCTGTGGGGGCGTGCTAGCGCACCGCTGTAAGCCCAAAGCCCTGCAGGAGTGCGTGCACTCGTGCAGGGGTTAAATACGTAGGGTGATGTAGCTCGCCTTGCGTTTGTTTCAGCCGGCCTCGGCGGTATTTCAGCCGGCATCGGCAATCTACGCAGGTGGGGAGGCATCGTATTGACCCTAGACGTTTCGGGTAGGCTGACCGTTTTCGGGGATGCAACCCTAGGTAGGTTGATGCAGTGATCATCGAGGTGGTCATGGTGCGAGGATCCCCCGAGCCCTGGCCCAATCAGGGACGATCGGATGAAGACTCTCGGCTTTATTATGACCCTCGTTGCCCTTCCGCGGGGTAGAGGGTGAGGCAAACTGCTACCTCGGCGGGCGGCAGCGGTTGCCTCGGTGAGTTGTTAACGGATAGTTCAAGTGGGCGTCCGTGCCCTATTCGATAGGGGTCGGCTCGTGGTCCAGAGACACGTCCATGTAAGCGCTGCAGGTTTGCCAAGTAGGGCTCGACCCGTTCGATAGGGGCCGAGGTGCGAAGCACTCCTCAATGGGATCCCTCGATTGCTGCCTCTGCTCGGCCTTGAACACACGATATGGGCGCCCGAACTTCACGTTCGGGGTCGGGCTCGATGCGTCTGATCGCTGACTACGGTGATCCGCTGTTCAAACCCGTCGGTCGGGGCCCGTACCTCGATCGATGGGGCTTTTGCGGGGGGCGCTGGGCGCTCCCGTCTTAGCGGACCTGTGGCGCTCGCCGATCCGTTATTGAGCCGAGCTTGAACCAGCGATAATCCCATGTCGGGGCATCTGCGGCACCCGTCGCACCCTCAGCGGGCCGGGTCTTGAGCCGGATCGAGAAACCACAATGGGCTGACCTGGGCTTCCTTGAGTTCGTCTTCGAGGGTACACTGACAGGTCGTGGCCCTGTGACCTCAACCTGTTTCGGATTGGGGCGCCAGCCGCATCCCTTCGAGAGATTAGGCCTCGAATCCCCGGCTCGGGGTTGCCTGGGGCTTTCCTTATACGAGAAGGAATCCCTGGTGTGCGAAAATTTGTCCACAGGACGGTTGGCTGCCGCGCCCACTCGATCGTGGCTGACGTGGCACGAGGCAGGGGAGGCGGGCACGCCTTTTAAGGTGACACGATGTGGGCGACGCGTGACGGCGATAAGACGGGATGCAGCATCCCTTGGATTACCGTGCGGTAATCATGGTGCATCGGCGTCTTGTAGCGATTTCGACGCGTGGGGCCCTGCGTCGGCAGCGGTGCCCACCGCATTCTTCGCCGTCCATGTGTTTCGGCTCGCCCTTCCTACTCTATAAAAGCAGGGGAGCGCGGGGGGATCTCCTCACCTTTGCCGTTCGCGTCCGCCACTTGCTCTTCACCTTCCTCATCACTGCGTGTCCCGCTGCTTCGGATTCGCATGCGCTCCGCCGCTCCCGTCATGTCTTCGATCCGAGTGCTGGACGCTCATCTGTGGCCCCGGTCGTCGGTGGACCTGCAATCCATGGAGGGGCTGGTCGCCGGTGGTCGATTAGCGCCCTGGTGACAGCGAACCGGCGTGGATCATCCCGTCGGCGTCGCACCGGGAGCTGTCCCCACCGCTGGGCTACGTCGTGAGTTTCGTGTGGCTGCACAAGCGAGGATTCAACGCCCGCGCGAGCAAGTTCATGTAGGGGTTGTGCCACCACTACGGGGTGGGGCTTCACAACTTCGCCCCCAACGCCATTCCGCAGGCGGCTTCCTTCGTCGCCGTCTGTGAGGGGTTCCTAGGGATCCCGGCGCACTGGGACCTGTGGATCCACCTTTTTTGAGGAGAGCTCCACACGCTTGCCACCGGGGAGAGGAGGGCCAGCGCCCGGGCTGTCTGTGGCCTTACATTTTTTGCAGCGACTCCTAGAAAGAGTTGTACCTACTCTGCACGATGAGGATGAACAACGCCGACTGGGAGAAAGGTTGGTTTTATCTGCGCAACGACGGCGCTGGGCTCCTGCCATCTCCAGGATGGTGGTGAAGGAGAGGCCGGTGTCCTGGGCACATGGGGTGTCACCTGCGTCGAGGCAGGCGAGGCTTGAGCCTCTTACCGATGCCCTGCGCCAGTTGGCGAACGCCGGGATGACGGTGGCGGCCGTCATCGCCAACTTTCACCTCCGGCGGGTGATCCCTCTCATGGAGAGGGAACTTCTCATCTTCGAGATGAGGAGCGACGCCGACCCGTGGCCCTGGCGTGCTCACGATTCTTTGGAGGAGCCGCTCCCAGGCGTCTGTGACCCACGAGGCGGTAGCGGTGAACCTCAAGGTGGTTCCGCACAGCGACGACGACTTGTGGTCGTTCGCGATGCTCCCGGATGCCGACCTGGTGAGATTCGATTCCTTGTTTTTGCACGTTCTATTCCTGTGTTCAATCTATCCGTGGTTGCCGGTGACAGGGGGTGTGCGTCAACATCCCCACCTCGCATCCCCGACACCAGTGCACCGCCAACCCGCCAGCCAAAGGGAGAAGGGCCTGGCGGACCAGGCGAAGGAGAAGAGGATCCGGAGGTAGGAACGCCTCAACAGGTATAATGAGGAGTACAGTGCGGAGCGGAGGTCTTCCTCCGCCACCGAGCCGGTGAACACGTCTTCTGGACGAGGAGGGAGGCGAGGCGGACCATCTCGCGGGTGGGAGGCCGCCGCCATCAGGAAGCGAAGAGGTCCTCGCGAGCCCGTTCGAGAGGCGGATACGGTACCTCGATGAGGGCGCCGTCGGAGGTCTTGGCCGGGTGCAGGGTGGCGCCCAGAGTCCTCGAGGAAGCGCAAGCGGTGCCTCTCCGGCATAAGGTGAGTCACATTTTGCTCTCCGTGTTCTTCATATCATGTCTTGGATTGCCCATGCTTCCTCTCTTCCGTTGTTAGGACGGCACCCGCTGTCCCTGGCCTCGCACCCGTCAAGGCGCTCAAGGTGGGGGTGCAAGACACGCCAGCGACGGCGAGGCCCGCTCGGTGAGGACCTCACCAGGCGGCAGTGGGTACTGCAGCGGCGGCGAGCACATGAGTCGCGGCAGTACAGGGCCGCAACGGGGAGGAGGCGGCAGATGCCTGCAGCGGCGGTGACCGCGGTACTCGGCGGGGCCGAGCAGGCCCGTGCATGGTCGGGGTAGAAGGCGCGGAACGACCGGGTCTCGCGATGGTGATTCGACCCGGTGGGGTCGTGCGGTGGTGGCAGCGCGCCCACAGGTCCGCGCCCGGTGTGGTGGTGGTCCGATGGCTGCGTGATGTCGCAGCGCCCGATGACCGATCTTTGGGCGTCGACGTCCGGCGTCATGGCCCGGCGCCCGGCGTAGCGCGCAATGGGGAGCAGAGGCTCGGCTTCCTAGAGTTCCACCAAGCCGGTGGAAGAGGCGAGTCGGAGAGAGCGTGCAGGAGTTCGCCGCCTCGCGCCTCCTTCTTGAATGCCCTCGGCGCTCTCTAGCTTCACAGGCAGGTCGCTCCAAGTCTTACGCAGTAAGTGTGTTTGCCCAAGGGCCGCTTGGTTCGCTTTCCTCGTTCGCATGCCTTCGCTTTGACTTCGTTCTTCTTTCTCCCTTCCTCATCCGAGGGCAGGGAGCGGCGGGTGAGAGGTTCACCCGCATTCGAGCTAAGCTCGACCTCGATTGGTACCGGACCGATGACGCCACAGACGCAATGGTGGAGGCCCTGCGGACGGACAAGCTCGAGTACAACCTCCTCCGCGTGGAGGAGGAGCGTGACTCCCAGCAGGCTGCGGCGGCGCAGAGGGCCAGGGAGGCCGAGGGGTTGAAGGTCACGCTCCAGAGGAAAGAGGAAGCGCTGACAGCGGTGATCGAGGAGCTGCGAGGCGCCGCGCGCACGCCGAGGTCCGAGCCGGCGCGAAGGAGGCCCTCACCGGTGCTAGCCCAACTCAGAGGATCGCGCAACCCTCGAGGGAGCGAGGTCCTGGCAGACCCAGGTCGAGCAGAAGACCCAAGAGGTCGAGAAGCTGGGTGCTGCTCTGCAGGAGAAGACCGAGGCGCCACCGTGGTGGAGGGCCGGCTCCAGCAGAACGCGCCCGCGTGTGGAGGTGCACCCAACTCCAAGAGCGCGCCGAGGATGCCGATCGCCCCGCCCGGCTGGCCTTTCGGCCGGGAGGAGGTGCGATCCAGCTCGGCGAGAGCATGCCCGCCTTGAGGAGGTTAGGACCGCACTCCAACTTTGGGAAGCGGAAGCCGAGTGACTCACCGGGGCCCTGGTTCAGGAGAGCATCACCGTCGAAGCCCTGAGGTCCACCGGTGGAGAAGGATGCCTCGATTCTGCAGCTCGGCGGGGAGCCGGAGCCGCGTGCGAGCTCGAGACGGAGAAGAAGGAGGTCGAGGGTAAGTTGCAGCCCCCGTGCCCTTATTTGCTCGTGCTTGTCGAGATTCACTCTCGACTCACCCTTTCTCCTCCCAGGACTGCGGAAAGCTCTGGGGGAGTCTGCGACACAGGCGGAAGCTCTCCAGGCGGCCTACAACTCGTCACAATAGGAATTCGCGACCCTAGAGTAGGCGGCCCTTGAAGCGTGCCAGAGCATTGACGAGGGTACCAGCTTGTCAGGGAGCTCGCTGGCGAGCCGCCTTGCTCGGCGGCGTCGTCGGCGCATGAAGGGCGCTCTCCGTCTCGGTGTTTAGAAGACCCTCGGCGTGGTGTCAACGCACTACATCGTCGTTCCTGAGGCAACAAACAACCGACGTTAGCTCTTGAATCCACTTCCGGCCAAACTGGTTGAGCTTGTTGAAGATCCTTGGCTTTAAGCCTTGCAAAATCATGCCGTTGGCACGTTCAACTTGGCCGTTAGTCTGCGGATGTGCTACGGCCGACCAATCCACGGATGTGGTAGCGCGAAATTCTAAGAACTTCTTGCCAGTGAACTGAGTGTTGTTATCCTTTATGATGGAGTTGGGTACCCCGAAGCAGTGCACGATGTCCGTGAAGAACAGCACTACCTGCTCGGACCTGAGGCTACTGATGGGGCGGACCTCGATCCACTTCGATAACTTGTCGATGGCCACCAGTATGTGGGTGAAGCCCCCGGGCGCCTTTCGCAAGGGTCCAACCATGTCCAGTCCGCACACGGCAAACGACCATGTGATGGGGATGGTTTTGCGGCCGTGGGGAGGTGGGTCTTCCGCACGTAGTACTGGCACCCTTCGCAGGTGCGCACAACCTCGTTGGCGTCGGTGACCGCCGTAGGCCAATAGAAGCGGCGGCGCTTTGCCCACGGTGGCGGAACGGCATGGTGACCGCGATTCGCCGTGTGGACATCCTGAATCAATTCCGACCCTCGGGGATGGAGATGCACCTGCATGATTCCCGAGGAGCCGCTAGCAGCTCGCCGTCGATGACGGCGACGAAGACTTGGCCTTCGCGTACGCCTCGCCTCGATCAATTGGGGTAGCTCCCTCGGTCTAACCAGCGAGGTACTTGTCGCGCCTGTCCCGCGGAGGGGGCGGGAGGTCGTCGATCTCCATCGCCTCGGCCCCGTTCGCCTGGGACCCTTCGAGGTCCGAGGTCTCGAGTTCCCCGTTCGAGGGGTCTCGTCCGGGCTCGGCCGTGGCCTTCGAGGGCCAGCCCGAGGCTTTTCCGGAAGCTTCGGCGGGTTTGCCGAGATCGATAGAGGGCTTGGCGAGGTCTCGGGAAAAAATGTTCGGGGGAACGGTGATCCGCCCCGAAGCAATCTTGGCTAGCTCGTCCACCTCCTCGTTGTACTTGCGCGCGATGTGGTTGAGTTCGAAGCCAAGGAACTTGTCCTCGAGTTTACGCACTGCGGCGCAGTACGCCTCCATCTTCTTGTCGTGGCAGCTCGCGTTCTTCATCACCTGGTCGATGACCAGCTGAGAATCTCCCCGGATGTCAAGGCGCTTGCTGCCGAGCTCGATGGCGATGCGCAGGCCGCTGAGGAGTGCCTCGTACTCCGCCATGTTGTTTGATGCGGGGAAGTGCAAGCGCACCAAGTACCGCATGTGCTCTCCAAGGGGCGAAACGAAGAGCAGGCCTGCGCCTGTGCCCGTTTTCATCACCGAACCATCAAAGTACATGGTCCAGCACTCAGCTTGGATCTGAGGGGTGGGTAACTAAATGTCGGTCCATTCAGCTACGAAATCTGTCAAGATCTGCGATTTGATCGCCTTTCGTGGTGCGTAGGTGAGGGCTTCACCCATGAGCTCCACGGACCACTTAGCTATCCTGCCCGAGACGTCCTGATTGTGCACAATCTCTCCTAAAGGGAAGGAAGACACCACGGTGACAGGATGGGCCTCGAAGTAATGCCGCAGCTTAGCGCCCGAGCACCACCGCATGGCAGCTTGGATCCGGGATATCGCGTCTTGGTGTCCGACAACACTTCGCTGATGTAGTAGACCGGCCTCTGGACAGGCAGGGCATGGCCCTCCTCTGTTCTCTCCACTACGATGACCGCTACCGACCACTTGGGTCGTGGTGGCGGCGTAGATCTGAGGTTCGCCTTCGGGTGGGTCGATGTCGGGCGTGGGCAAGTGTTGCCTTTAACTTGTCGAGGGCCTCCACGGGCCTCGGTGGTCCAGAGAAACTCTCGCTCTTTCAAGAAGTCGATGTGGGTAAGCCCTTCTCACCGAGACGTGAGATGAAGCGACTCGAGGCTGCGAGGCAGCCCAGACCCTTTGTACTCCCTTCGGATCGCGTCGCCCCATCCGCTCAAGGGCCGATACCTTCTCCGGGTTGGGCTCTATACCTCACTGGGAGACAATGTAACCCAAGAGCATGCCACGCGGCACCTCGAATATGCGGCTCGTCGACGTATGCCTCAACGGTTCGCCCGATGTGATCCCCAAAGATGTGGAGCATACATCGCTGGTATGTTGCCCCAGCATTTCGGAGACCAAACAGCATTGTCACGTAGCAAAACATTCCAAACGGTGTGATAAAGGAGGTCGTGAGCTGGTCGGACTCCTTCATCTTAATTTGGTGGTAACCGGAATACGCATCAAGGAAGCATAGCAACTCGCACCCCGCGGTGGAATCAATTATCTGATCAATCCGTGGCAAAGGAAAAGGAACTTTGGGACATGCTTTATTTAAACCGGTATAATCTATACACATCCGCCACTTCCCATTCTTTTTCTTAACTAGTATAGGATTAGCTAGCCACACTGGATGAAACACCTCCTTGATGAATCCGGCCTCTAAGAGCTTTCGCAGCTCCTCTTCGATCGCCCGGTGTTTCTCTTCGTCAAATCGTCATGAGACGAGATCTGCTTAGAGTTGGCGGGATATCAAGTGAGTGCTCGGCGACCTCCCTCGAGAATGCCCGGCATGTCCAGGGGCTCCATGCAAAGATGTCAGCGTTGGCACGGAGAAAGTCGGCGAGCACCACTTCCTATTTCGGGTCGGGGTGGGCGACCCTCGGCACCTTGCCCTCGGGCCGCGGGGTCGAGGCTGACCTTGGTGTGCTCGCGGCCTCGAAGCAGGCGTGTTGGTGGAGTCGAGGGCCTTGTTGGCCCGGCTTCTCCGGGTCCGCCATGAGGCCCTCGTCATGCGCAGCGCCTCGGTAGCTCAGCGCACTCGGCGTCACATTCGTCGAATGCTCGGGCCCACCGTGATGACACCCTTGGGCCCCGGCATCTTGAGCTTTAGGTAGGTATAGTTCGAGACCGCCATGAACTTGGCGTAGCAGGGCCGGCCAAGGATGGCGAGGTATGCTCCCCGAAACCCCACCACCTCGAAGGTGAGGACCTCCTTGCGGAAGTTGCTCGGTGTCTTGTGCAGGCAGAGGCGGTCGATGCCGGAGGGCTGGACTCGCTTGCCGCGCAGCGCCATGGAATGGCGACTTCTTTGGGCATGACTTGTCCAAGTCGATCCCTATGAGCTCCAAGGTGGAGGAGTACATGATGTTGAGGCTACTGCCCCTGTCCATCAACACCTTGGAAAACCGTGTGTTGCAGATGATGGGGTCGACAACAAGCGAGTATTGTCCCGGATTGGGGATGTGATCCAGGTGGTCCTCACGGCCAAAGGAGATCGTTTCCTCGACCGGTCGGTATGACCGGTGGGTGAACGGAGTAGACTTCTCGACGTTCATGCTGTTGTCAGGCGTCATATCGGCCGTGGGCCCCACGAAGATGAAGAACACATTCTCTACCTCAGGAAGCCATCTTTGCCCCCGTCGCGCATCCTTCTTGGCGTTGTCCTCCTTGCGGCGATGCGGTAGTACTTCTTTAGCATGTCGCATTGCTCGAGGTGTGACGACGGGGTCTTGTGGTATGGGTGGGCTTCTTGACATGTAGACAGCCTCGAGGGGACCTCGAGCCCCCTTGTTGGTGGCGTCAATCGCGTTGACCCCTTCGGGGCCCTCATCTTATTCCATGGGCTTCTTGCCCTGGTTCTTCTTGCCCGCTTCTGCTTCTTTGAGGGCTCCTTGGGCTTGCTGCCCTTCGCGGGCGCATCCTCGGCTCGCTTGCCTTTCTTGCCGTCGAAGATCGCCGCCTCCTCGGCTGGGCGTGGGCGATGTCGAGCGACTCGTTGGGGTGGGAGGTTCCGCAACTTCGCGCAGGTCCCGGCAGTCGTGCCCTCAAGAAGGCATGCACGACCTTGGACTCACCACGCTCGGAAGCTCGGTGCGGCGCTTGTAAGCGGCGGATGAAATCCCTCAGGACTCACCTTAGGAGCAGCCTCGGAGGTCCCAGGAGTTCTAGGCGCGCGTGCCACAGGAAGTTGCCCACAAGCGTCGACCGGGTCGTCCCGATCGTGGATCTGGTTTGCGGGGTGCTCGAGCCATGTCCACGCGAGTCCGCCAAGTGCGGCAGGTTGCGGATGATCATGGCATCATCGGTGGCGCCGCCCGGTAGCACCAGCGGTGTCGTTGAGCCACACCGGGGTCCGTCTCCCCGTACTTGTTCACGGTCGTCGGTGGCGGGGGTCGAGGCCGTGCGGATCGCTCGGCCGAACACCGCCGTGCCGGCGGCTCGGCGGAGCTCTTGTCCTCCGGTTGTCGTATCGCCGCCCGTGGGTTGTTGTCTGACGGGTGGCGTCTGCCTTTCTTGTTCAAGATGTTGCGGGCGTCGCCATCGTTGGCCTGCGCGTATCCGAATCCGATCCTTGGCGGGGTCCTGATTGCCCTCGTGGGCGGTAGGCGCTTGGTGCGGAGTATGAGCGACCTCCCCGGTCGCCACCCCCCACCGGCCATGATGGGCGATGGCGCATGCGGGAGCGAACTTTCGGCTTCTTTGCACCACTGCACCTTTCGATGAGGGCTGCGCCTCGCGCGATTCTACGTCCTCGGCGTCGGCGGCTCGGGCATGGCGAATCAAAGTCACCGCTGCCACGAGCTTCTGGGGCCCTTGCGGTTTGGCATCTCGTCTATGTCGGCGTCGGCGTTGATGCACTCGCGGGCCACGTCTCGCAACGCGCGCCGGTGTTGAGGTCCGGCCTTGTCTTTTTCGGCGTGGCCTTGATTGCGCGCTACTCACGCTCTGCGTTCGGCTTGCTTCCGGCTCAGCGGTTGGGCCATCTGACACGCGCCAGCGTTTGGCGTGGTGCGTCGCCCCTCGGTGGGGTTACCGCCACATTGTTGCGGACGCCCGCATCGCCGCTCCCTCTCCCTCGTCTTCGCCCTCGAGGCGGCGACGCAGGGTGGGATCGTAATCCCCCGGAGTCGTCGGGCGGTGAGGCAATGAGTTGCTGCGACTGGAACCACAGGCGGGGGTCGATCCGGAGTAGTCCCACTCGGCGCCCCACGCCGTACCGTACTCCTCGGTCGGTCGGTGTCGATAGGAATCATCGCGAGGTGGCGACAAGGTTCGGATGGACATGTAGTGGTGGTCGGAAGGTCCTCGTATGCAGCCAGTTGGTGTCGGCCGGCGAAGAATATGCCATGGTGGCGCCGCACATCCCGTGGGGAATCGTGGCTCTGACCGGCCCCTCCGTGGGGTGCGCCCGTGGAGTTCGCCGGTGGAGGTGCGTCGCCTTGCTGCCCGATGGGTGGGAGCTCACCGGCCCGACCCCACAGGGGCCCGTCGCCGCTTGGCGTCACGCTGGCGCTCGTCGTGGCACTTTCCCGGCGCTTGCGGCGTCGGAGGTGGCGGAAACACGCAAGCATCGGGCTGCGCGTCGGCGGCACCACTTGGCGCGTCCTGAGGATGCAGCGCATGGTGGCGTTGCCGATCGCTGGTAGTGGATGCTCAAACCGGATCTCGAATCCGGTAGGCAGTCGGATTCGCCCGACGAGCCTCTCGGCGTCTGCTCGGTGGCGATCACCACCGAGAAAGCGGTGGGCGATCACAGCGCTCCCCCACCAGCGTCGGTGTCGGATTAGCAGCACCAACTAGTGATTTTATTTGGGATCGGCTTCGATGTGCTAAGCTAAGGATGCACGGGGTTTATCACGGTTCCGCCCGCGGCCGTCGTCGGCGGTGTGCTTGCGCCTTTGTATTAGCAAGGCGGAGAGGAGGAAATCCCCAAGTCCCTTCTAAGGTGATTGAGGCGAGTGCCAATATCTGGAGCGTGGTAGTGTGTTGTGTCTTGGGAATGAGTGTCGTCCCCGCTAGGGCTCGCTCTCCCTTTATAGGCCAAGGGAGGGCAGCTACAATGATGACAACGGCCAGTGGCTGCGTACATTATCTAGTATTGCGCCGACGGTCTTGTCCCCCACGTCATGGTTCCTGGTGCGAGTTGGTGGCGCCCTCCGGCTTCTGTGGGTGGCGTGGCGGTCACTGTGACCTGTCCTGCTTTGACTTCGAGGGGCTGCCCCCGCCGAATCGAGGGCCTAGCCGCCGGGGGAAGGACCGGAGTTGGTGGTGAGGGACTGCGCGCATCACTAGCCCGTCGCGTGGTGCTACGCGTCCGTCGCCACATGGCGAGTGGTAGCACTGGGATGGATGCCGCCGCACACCGGAATGGTTATCTGGCGCGCCGGAGTTGGCGGAGGGGACGTGGCACACGCCGTCGCCGTCTGGGCGCGATCGGGCGCACGCCGCCACCACCGTACACCTCAGGGTGCCCCCATGCCCGCTCGAGGTCTCGCCGTGAGGGGAGGACGGGAGCAGGTGGCACAATGTCGTGGAATGACACCCGCTTGTCCGCCTGAGGCAGCGCGATTCACTGCAGGCCAAGCATGGCTGCACAGGGGCGGGTTAGGCTGCATTGTGGCGGTGTCAGGCGCTCTGGCTGTGTCAGTCGCGCGGCGTGGGGGGAGATTCACCCTTGACTTTGGCGTCTGCCGCGGGACCGGGCATTAAATGCTGTTGTCAGGTGGAGCGGAGATAGCAGCCCGCTCGAGGGGCCGGAGCCCCCGAGCGAGGCGGTTATCCGCTCGAGGGATCGGAGACCTCGAGCGAGGCGGAAGTCTGCTCGAGGGGCCGGAGCCCTCGAGCGAGACGAAAATCTGCTCGAGGGGCCGAAGCCCTTGAGCGAGGTGGTCAAGCGGGCTTTCTCGGCGTAGGCTGCCGCTGGGCCGTAGCAGGCCGTGGGCCCGATGTCCGTGTGGGGTTTGGGGAATAGTCCTTGTGCAGTTTGCGTTCAGCGAGGGTGATTATCCCCTTAGTTAGGGGACCACTAATGACCGTCCCCGACAAATACAATGCTAACTTCCAGGATAGAAGCATAGCAAGGGGAAAAAGGTGGCGTGCACATGAATCTTGACCATGAAAGTAATGAAAAGAATCCTCACAAGGGTCACAGAATTTGACAAAGCTCAATGCAATAAGAAGCAGCATATGAATATAAGGTTTTCAACTAAAGACATCATATGGCTTTGGTAGGACGGTGGCACATCAAAGAGGAGCTTTGAAGAGCATTTTTTTCGAAAACAAAAATTATCCCAAGGGCTAGAACCAACAGAGTTAAGATCATGTCATCAAGTCATATCTCACTTGTCAACTACTTAGATAAGCATGTTGTCCTTATGATGATATTGTTCACAAGCCTCAAGGTTATAAACGAGGAATAAAACTTATGCATGTCAACCCTAGGCATGGAGTAAGCATTATCATAGATTTCTTGAGTTGATTTATGGGGAATTTGTCAAGCATGAGCGTACAAACTCAGAAATCATGATGAAATAAGGAAGAGATGCAAACCAGCACTGGGTTCTTGTGTGGACCAGACGGGGATTCCTGTGATGCGCATGAATGTATGTCCCGTTCAAGTTCTCTAAGCGTGGTCGATCGTGAGCGCTGTGTGAGCATAGTGTGGGTGCAATAATGATCCGTTGTGTTCGCGTTTGGAGAGTGCAGCTCTAACCCCACAGGTACCGCTTTGATACAAACAAAAGCAAAAACAAAAATAGCTAACACATGAGTGACTCAACCGGGTTACATGACCGGTGGAGCCAAGATTATTCATTCAAGTTCGCTAATGAAGAAATAGGCGCTACACAAGATGGAAATAAAGGAAATAATTAGAAGGGAAATAAATTGAACCTAACTAAGCGCCTATAAAGGGAAATAAAGGCGGGGCACGACCCTCTACTCAGCAAAGAGGGCTTCCAAACCCTCGACCTCAATCAACCGCTGCAGCTTGGCATTCATCTCCTCACGGGTCTTGAGGAGAAGGTTCTCAGCCGTCGATATTCCGCCCGCGCCATCTCACGTCTTCATTAAGAGGTCAAACTCAAAGTACGCCTTTGTCGATCATACGCCATCTTGCCCACACGGAGATTCTTCCTGTTAGGCAATGAAGCTAGGATGTCGCCAAGCTCTTTCTCCCAATTTGGCGGGTATGGCTTGGGCACCCCGCAGCTGTCCTTAGGGGTCCTCACTCCAAAGATGCGAAACACCGGTTCATGTTGCGGGACTTCATCCACACATCCTGCTCAAACTTATGGCAAAAGGAGTCGCCATCTTCGTCAAACAGAGATCCTGAGTAGCGCTCTCCAGCCTTTAGTGGCGGCCCTGGCCAATCATCAAACAACACCTTCTTGCTCGATCTAGGGGCCGGCTTCTTCCCTAGGACATTGAACAGGGAGCAATGACTGGCGAAGGTAGGAGGTGAGGATGAGCCGCGCCTAGCTGGGGGCTCTACCGAGTCTCTAGTAGGGCTTCTCCCCTTCCTCCCTCACTCCGGAGTCATCAAATCGTCTTGAGTTCCGTCCCATGGATGAAGCTCGCTGCCTCCGAGGTCGCTGAAGCAGAAGGACTTCTCCCCCTCGAAGCCAGCGGAAGCCATCGGGCAGAGGTGAGCAAGGTGGCGGAGCGGTGAGAGGAGGATCGAGCAGAGGAGATGGGATTTCTTGTGACAAAACTCAAATCACGTGATGAGGAAGG
This sequence comes from Cenchrus purpureus, assembly GCA_022644695.1. Classification (NCBI taxonomy): domain Eukaryota; kingdom Viridiplantae; phylum Streptophyta; class Magnoliopsida; order Poales; family Poaceae; genus Cenchrus; species Cenchrus purpureus. The sequence goes on along the minus strand of CP053461.1, from coordinate 196,892,549 downwards.
GTTTCGGAGGACAAAAGAGTGCGCACCAAAACGAGGCGGCGGCTAGCGGGTCGGCCGACCTAGGGGGTCAGCCGAGCCCATCTGGGCTCCGCTGGGCCTCTGCTTTGGTGTGTGGGGTCCTATGGGGCTCAGGGTCTCTAGGTCAGGTGGCCCACCAATTCTTAGGTCGGAGGCTTCAACAAGGGCTAGAATGGAATTTCAGGCACAATACTGCCTCCCACCCCAAACAACTTTACTTAAACCTCTTTATAACTTAATAGCTCAACTTGGGGATTTTACCTGAACTCATACCTGGACGGAGAGTCATTGTTGCCCTCTTGCTCATATCGTCCATTTTCTCTTGATGATATCTTCCTACTCTGCCCTGTGGTCCTCCTTGCAGGTTTCTTTATGATAGGATGTATTTTCTTTCCTGCATGGTTAGTGCATATGTATGATGCAAGCTGTATAAATGGCGAAACTGAGGTGATCCTCGCAACCATCCTAAGGGGACTATTATGGGTAACCATAGGAAGGAAGTGCAGCTAGCAAGGCTATAGCACTACGGACGAGAGATGATAGAGGTGCTGGAGTGAGCACAGGATCTGGGCCTAAGGCCTAGAGTGCTCTAAGAGTGAAGCTTTCACCTCTAGAAACAAAACTAGAGAATGATCGGACCCCAGATTGAGTGAGTGAAAGTTTATGGGTCGAACGATCATTCGAGCTGAAGGTCGAGAGTGACAAACTTGCTAGTTCATCCTCTCCTTGGGTTGACAAAGGACCTCACCCTCACCTAAGTGGGATGTCACATAAGTTAACCCAAGCTTCCAAGTGTAAAAGATAGGTATGTAACCACACTCCCACAAGGCATCGATCAGGTCAAGAAGTGAAGAGTAGGATTTACATCCACTTGACTTGATCGGCATCGGTCTTAGCTGAACTTAAGATAATGAGATGGATTGCTCAGCTAGACCAGATATAAGTTCAAGGCGCTCCATAAGCCAAAGATATGGAAGTTTTACTGCGCTAGGGCTCGTGTCTTAGCATAACCCTTAGTGTGGCGGCACTTCGGATTGAGCCTTGACATGAAGCACGAAAAACATCCATCGTGACCTCCCTTGGAGAGTTGAGGGCAAGGTTGAAGTGATCGTCCCCGCCAGGAATGATTCTTCTTCCTCGACTACTTCCCTCCTCCTTCCCCCGAGACTAAGTCTCGAAGGCCGGGTTTTAAGAGAGAAGAAACGATAGGGGAATCTAGGGGCAGAATTTGCACTAAGTGCTCTTTCCCATAGATTCCTGCCAGTGAGGAATGATATCTTTGACCAGAGCAGAGAGAAGTTTGGCATGTTAGCTCGGGCTCTCTCGAGGATTGGCTTAGGCATTTCGACATTTTCTTGTTTGGCTACCTAGTCACTCGAGTCAGGTGGGGAGCTGAAATCTCGGATTTCTCCTAGAATTTCCAGTCCCTGTTCTGGCCCTAAGAGCACAAAGGCACCTCCCAATTTGGCATCAAGCATCATGCCACAATCTCTTCGTAAACCAAACCGGAAATGCTGCAAAAGCACTGGGTCGGGCAGACCAATGACTGGGCAAGCTTCAACCAAAGAGGCAAAACGATGCCATGCCATGCCTAAGGTTTCCTTCTCTCTTTGTTTGAAACTGAGGATCGCCATTCTTAAGGAAACGACACGCCGCACCAGAAAGAATCAAGTGCAAAAAGATGCTCTTAATTCCTCCCAGCGTAGGTGGTTGCAACCAAAACAACGGTACCAAGTTCTCGCTTCCCGAGAGGAGAACGGAACAGTTCCTCCTAAGAACATCTTGTGTTGCCCCGCTTTACCCTAGGTAGAACACAATTGCTCAAAGCCTCTTACGTGATCATAGGAATTCTCATGACTCATCCCCGAGAAGGGTTTTTCCTCAACTAGCTTCATGAGAGATGGGTGAACCATACAAGATGTTAGAAGAGCGGGTTGTCTCCAGAGAGTTGATTCCATGGTTTCACTCATAATGGGCGGAAGGTGTGTACAAGGATAACCTTCCTAGGATAGCGGGGTAGAGGTAGAAATAAAAAGGAAAATAAAAGATACGAGGATAGTCGGGTTCATAGATTCTCGAAAACCGCTCCCGACAGCGGCACCGAAATGCTTGTTGGTATTTCTTAACATCACCACTATGGCGCCGGGTTAGCGTGAGCATGTAAGAATCACCCGGGTATACTGACGGGTGCGAACGAATCCAAGAATCGCACGGATACACGTTGTAGCACTTCACCTCGTGAGTATTCCCAAGGGTATCGAATCCAAGGAACGGTATGGGGACTCTACGAGTAACTATCCAAGGGTACATGTCCGCCGAGGTAGGTGAGTGATGTGAAGTCTCCAGGTTCTTGACTCTAGAGAGGAACAAGCTCGGATAAGATCTCGCCGACACCGCCCCTCCTGACTATAATAGTTGGTTCACGGCAAAGGGTTGCCTACACGCTGTATCCGAACGTGGGGGATTTCAGAGGGTCCAACTGTCGCCACTACCGCGCCTACCCCAAGACAAACCGTGGGATATAGGGCATTCAAAGGATAACCAGCAATCTAGACACCACGTCTACACCGCCGACTACTACTATAGCACGGCTACGTCTGACGTCCCGTAGAAACACTATAGCACTCCGTACAAATACGAAGCGACGAACCCGCGAGGTTGAGCTAGACCTTACTCGTCATGGAATCGATTCGCGCGAGGAGATATGATTGATACTTGATCTAAATCAGATATGCATGAGCTTCACTATATTCTAATAGACAGGCAATCACACAAACGAGATGCAAACTTATGCGATGATAACAAAAGATCTACGGTGAAGAACACGAGCCTCTAACTTATGAACAAACGCAAAAGTATGAATTACTTGCTCGTCAACTAGATCAAGGAAGCACGTTCATGAAGAACGTGAGCCTCTAAATGATGAACGAACGAAGAACTCAAGAACAACTCATTCATGCATGAGAGCCACTTTAGTCTAAATGGGAAATACTAAAATACTCACTTTAGTCTAAATGAAGAACAGCATCACTCACGTGGTACAAGGGGATGATGGATGATGAACGGATCATCACCACCTCACCTCTACTCATCCACACACTCCTCTCTACCTAGCACCACCTAGTCTAGATCCTCCACACATACACACACTCATGGTGGGATGAGGTTTCACCTCCACCAAGAGAGAATGAGAGGGGGAGAAAGAGGCAAAGGTGAGAAATGGCTTCAAGTGTGCTCCACCTCTTCTTACCCCCCCCCCTCTCCTCCTATTTATAGGCTTGAGCAACCGGCGTGAGAGCACCCAAACACCCCGGGGATGGCCTCTAAGACCAATGACCGAGCACCACGTGGAAGCCCCTAAGTGGGCGCCACAGGCCTGGGTTCGCCGACCTGTGGGGCCGGCCGGGCCCCACTCGGGGTGTGCTTTCGCGGTGGTCGGGCCCCGTGGGTCCCGAGGTTCCACGTGGTTTAGAGGCGGTTTAGGCACTCTGATGGGCCATGGGATCCATGTGATGCCTGCATGGCGGCTTCTGATTCGCCGAGGCTTCCTCCCTTGGATTGGTGATGTCATGGATCCAAGGGATGCTTACATGTAGCCCCTCATTGGCTGAGCCTAACTTGCTAGGATCATGAGGGTGCCTTTTCTCTTTATTTCTTATGCTAAACACCTGCATTCAACTTAGCATAGCCACTTGTGGAAATTGTTAGTTCAAACCCCTATTCTAGTGTGGATGCTTAGTTCTTATGATAAAATGCAAGGATTGACGGCCCTAAATTAGGTACTTAACATCCGTCAACAGTCAGCGCGGTCATCGTCGTGGAGAGAACGGAGGAGGGACACGCCTTGCCTGTCCAGAGGCCAGTGTACTACATTAGCGAAGTGTTGTCCAAAACCAAGATGCGACATCCTCAGATCCAGAAGCTGCTCTGCGCGGTGGTGCTCGCGCGGTGCAAGCTGCGACACTACTTCAAGGCTCCCCCTGTCACCGTGGTCTCCTCTTTTCCTTGGGAGAGATAGTTCACAATCAGGATGTCTCGGGTAGAATAGCAAAATGGTCTGTGGAGCTCATGGGTGAAGCTCTCACCTACGCGCCACGAAAGGTGATCAAATCGCAGGTCTTGGCAGATTTCGTGGCTGAGTGGACTGATGTTCAACTGTCCACACCTCATATCTAGGCTGAGTGCTGGACCATGTACTTCGATGGTTCGATAATGAAAAAGGGCGCAGGTGCGGGCCTGCTCTTTGTTTCACCCCTGGGAGAACACATGCGATACTTGGTGCGCCTGCACTTCCCCGCGTCGAACAACATGGCGGAGTACGAGGCCCTTCTCAGTGGCCTACGCATCGCCATCGAGCTCGACATCAAACACCTTGATATTCGGGGAGACTCTCAACTGGTCATAGACCAGGTGATGAAGGACGCAAGCTGCCATGATGAGAAGATGGAGGCATACTGCGCCGTGGTGCGCAAGCTTGAGGACAAGTTCTTTGGCTTCGAGCTCAACCACATCGTGCGCAAGTATAACGAGGAGGCGGACGAGCTGGCCAAGATTGTGTCGGGGCAAATCACTGTTCCCCCGAACGTCTTCGCCCGCGACCTCACCGAGCCCTCCATCGACCTCAACAAACCCGCCAAGGTTCCTGGCAAGGCCTCGGGGGCTGGCCCCTCGAAGGCCACAGGCGCCGAGCCCATGGACGAGGACCCCTCGAATGGGGAACTCGAGGCCTCAGACCTCGAAGGGTCCCAGGCGGACGAAGCCGAGGCAATGGAGATTGACGAGCTCCCGCCCCCTCCACGGGACTGGCACGACGAATATCTCGCTTGGCTTGACCGAGGGGAGTTGCCCCCGAACTGAACCGAGGCAAGACGAATCGCCAGGAAGGCCAAGTCCTTCGTCGTCATTGACGGTGAGCTATACAAGCGCAGTGCCTCGGGGATCATGCAGTGGTGCATCTCCATCCCTGAAGGTCGGGAGTTGATTCAAGACATCCACGCTGGCGAGTGCGGCCACCACGCCGCACCGTGCACCCTCGTGGGCATGGTGTTCCGCCAGCGTTTCTAGCCTGGCACGGCGGTCCCCGACGCCAACGAGGTCATACGCACCTGCGAAGGGTGCCAATACTACGCCCGCAAGACTCACCTCCTAGCTCACGCGCTGCAGACCATCCCCATCACATGGCCTTTTTCGTGTGGGGACTTGACATGGTCGAGCCCTTAGGCGGGGCTTCACCCACGTATTGGTGGCCATCGAGAACTTCTCCAAATGGATCGAGGTCCACCCCATCAGCAGCCTCAGGTCCAAACAGGGTGTGCTGTTCTTTACGACATCGTCCAACGGTTTGGGGTACCGAACTCCATCATAACAGACAACGACACTCGGTTCACCCGGCAAAAGTTCCTAGAATTCGTGATAGCTACCACATCCGTGTGGATTGGTCAGCCATAGCACACCCACAAACCAACGGCCAAGTAGAACGCGCCAACAGCATGATTTTACAAGGTCTAAAACCGAGGATCTTCAACAAGCTCATCAGTTTGGCCGAAAATGGATCTAGGAGCTGCCGTCGGTCGTTTGGAGCCTCAGAAACACCCTAAGCAGAGCCATGGGTTTCACCCCATTCTTCCTGGTCTATGGCGCCGAGGCCATCCTCCCCACAGACTTGGATTACAGATCCCCAAGGGTCAAAGCCTACCAAGAAGAACAGAAGCAGCAAGATCACGAAGACTCGCTGGACTGCATCGACGAGGCCCGAGATGTGGCGATCCTACACTCAGAGAAGTACCAGCTGTCCCTGCGGTTCTATCAAGCGTGAAAGGTCAGGCCTCGAGACCTCAGCAAGGGAGACTTGGTACTCAGACTGCGGCAGAAGAATGAGGACCGTCACAAGCTCACGCCACCATGGGAAGGGCCATGTATCATTGCCGAAGTCCTCAAGCCCGGCACGTACAATCTAGAAAACGAGAAGAGCGAAATCTTCACCAATGCTTGGAACATCCAACAGCTACATCACTTCTACCCTTAAAAAGTTCCAAGTCATTTTGTACATATCTGACGCCGAAGTCAGTTGTATATACACTAAGATCGTGAATCAAAGTCAGGGAGACTCGACTTTCTTCTGAAAACCAAGTCCCCCTCGGGGGCTACTACGGGGGGCACCCCTCCCCTAAGCGGTCCCATTTTTTCGCAAATGCCTGTTCTTTCGAAAAATGCTAAATGTGTTAGGCCTCGAAAACTTAGAAAAGCGGAAGCAAGGCGCGAGTAACTAAGGTTAGAGTCAGACGAGTCCGGGACCGCCTACGCCTCCAGCAGGATATGGCCCCCCTCTCACCACTTTACCCCTAAGTTACCCGCGAGAGCGATCGACCCTAGCCAAAGTTTTTCTAAGCTATGAGGAAAGCGCAATAGCACACGCAAACAAGTCGTATATAAGTCCACATACTTAAAAGACAATTTGTTCAGTTACAGGAGCCACTCGGCCCGAGTCCTAACTATAACCTATGGACTTCCACGCCCGGCTTCTTCGTGGTGCACGGGGCTCATGCGGCGTGTACCTGCCCTCGGAAGATCCGAAGAGGTCTTCCTCGAACATGTCGGCAAGCTCGGCAATGCACTAGCGGCATGCATCGGCTTCATCCATGGCGGAGTTCACCCCATCGTCATCAAGGTCGTCCACCACGACATAGCCTATCGCCAACGCCGCATGGTCAACGATATAATGCGTCGACACCACGCCCAGGGTCTTCTGGACACCAAGTCGGAGAGCGCCCTTCACGCGCTCGACGACACGGTTGGTCAGAGCCCTGAAGCGGCTCGCCAGTGAGCTCCCCAACGAACCGACGCCCCCCTCGATCTCTCAGCACATGTCGAGGGCCGCTCCCTCCAGAGCCTCGAACTCCCACTGAGACGAGGTATAGGCAACTGGGCGCTTCACCGGCGGCGACTCCCCGGGGCCTTCCGCAACCCTGAAACGAGGAAAAGTGTGTCAAGAATGGATCTTGATGAACTCAAAACAACTAAGAACTTGGGGGCTATGACTTACCCTCGGTCTGCCTCTTCTCCGTCTCGAGCTCTGCACGCACGGCCCCAACCTCTTGCTGAAGCTACAGGATCGAGGCGTCCTTCTCCTCAGCGGTGACCCGAAGGGCATCAGTGGTTGCGCACTCCCGAGCCAGTGCCCGAGTGAGCAGCTCGGCCGCCACTAGCTGGAGCTGGACCTGGGTGTTCGCCACCGCCACCTCCATGTCTCGCTGTTGGAGCGTAGACCTAACCTCCTCAAGCACCGCTTGCTTGTTGGTATTTCTTAACATCACCACTAGTTGCGCACCTAGCGTGAGCGTAAGATGCACCTGGGTATACTGACGGGTACGAAAGAATCCGCAAGCACACGGAAATACCGTTGTAGCACTTCCCCAAAGGAGTATTCCAAAAGGTATCGAATCCAAGGAACGATGTGTACCACCTTCTATCCTAGACTGATGATCCAAGGACACAACTCTATAGGTTGAGATGAAGATGGAAAGGATCCTGCTGAAAGCGTGCAGAGTTGAGAACAACCTCTCGATTAGGAACTCTCGTTTTGGACACCGGCCCCTCCTGGCTATAACAGTTGGTTCACGACAAATGGTTGCCTACACGCTATATCCGAACGTGGGAGATTTCAGAGGGTCCAACGGCTGTCACTACCGCGGCCTACCCCAAGACAAACCATGGGATACAGGGCAAACGATGGATAATCAGTAGTCTAGACACCACGTCTACACCACCGATTACTACTATAGCATGGTTACGTCACGTCTGTAATAACACTATAGCACTGCATAAAGATGAAGTGACGAACCCACGAGGGAGAGACCCGAACTCACTCAGGTAAACACTATCTTATGCAAGGGATCACGGATAGACTTGGTCTAGATTAGGATAAAGGAGCATCCACTTAACTCTAATCAAACTAGCAGGCATACAAACAGGATACAAACTTAGGTGTTTATAACAGAAGATCAAGGGTCGTGTTCGTGAAGAACACGAGCCTCTAACTTATGAACAAACACAAAAGTATGAGAAACTCACTCGTCAATTAGATCGAGGAAGCGTGTTCGTGAAGAACACGAGCCTCTAAATGATGAACAAACGAAGAACACAAGAACACAGTATGAATGCCACTTTAGTCTAATTGAGAATGTCGAAATACTCACTTTATTCTAGATGAAGAACAGAAACATCCGTAGAGGATCGTTCTTGAGGGAATGTGACAAACACCATGGCACAACCTCAAGGCACCACCTCACCTTCCTTCTAATCTCTAAAGCACTAGCAAGCCAGCACTAATCCTATGCAAATAGCTCTCCTCTCCTAATGAGAGAAGCCAAAAGGTAAAAGTGAGAAGAAGGAGAAGAAGTGTGTGTCCTATTCTCTAACCCCTCCACTTCTATTTATAGGCTCGGACACTAGCGTGAGGAGACCTCGTGCACCCCCAGAATGGGCTTAGGGACCAATCAGGAGACACCATGTGGAAGGCCGAGATGAACCGACGCAAGGTCAGTTCGGCCGAACCAAGGGTTCGGCCGACCCTGACCCACCCACCGTCTTGTGTTTTCTCGTGGTGGGTGTTAGGTGGGTCCTTATGGCGGTTCCAGGTGTCCACATGGTTTGGAGCCGGTTTAGGCACTCTGGTGGGCCATGGGACCCATGTGATACACATGTGGCGACTTCTGATTCACCGAGGCTTCCTCCCTTGGATTGGTGACGTCATGGATCCAGGGGGTGCTTGCATGGCAGCCCCCTCATTGGTTGAGCCTGGATTGCTTGGATTGGTGAGGTGGATGGATAAGGTGTGATTTTGCTCTCTCTCTTGTGCTGATTGCTTGCATTTGAATAGACACCGCAACTTGTGGAAATTGTTAGTATAAGGCCCTATTCTAGTGTTGATGATCCTTTTACAATTATTTTATGCAGGTTTTGATAGTGTAAAAGTAGCACTTAACAGACGTCAACAACTCCCTCACACTTGACCTTTGCTCGTCCCGAGTAAAGGAAGTCAGACCAAGGTGAGACATGATATCTAAAGGTATGAAGCGAGCATAAGAGATATTCCAAACCATACCTTGTACTTGTGAACTTGTGAAGTGTCTATCATGTCATCTCGGGTAGTTGAGGAATGGAATGATCATGAATCAAATCACTCCTGCTCATCATGTCAAGTAACTTAGGGTTTTGCAATAAGTTTTCAAAAACAAATCTTGCTTTGATCCTCATTTGATTCTCTCAGACGCTTAATGTGTATATGTCCTCACCAAGGCATTATATTGCCTTTATTCATCCTACTCCTAATGATAGCTTATGTGGAGCTCAGGGTAGGTATGAATGATAAGGCATACTTGCATCACATGTATTGCAAAGTCAAAAATTGGATCCAAGAGAAAAGCAATTCATACAATCAGATCAAGATGTGCATGTGTATGGATATGATGGGTACGGTAAGGTGTATACTAGGCCCGGAATGGGTGCTAGATATTACCATACGTATATGATGAGTGTTGACGCAAAAATAGGACGTCACCCTTGCCCGCGACACACGTGACTCCCCGGTCTGTAGTGAGGCGTGCTAGCCAATCTGACCTGTTGATTGACAATGGAAAATATTAAGGATCGGCTAGAGAACCGATGGCCTTGCGCGACACGCGTACCGTACCCAATCGGCCGACACGGATAAAGAGGATCGGCCGCTCGAGCGAGCGGCCAAAGCGCGTACGATCGGTGGATCGGCGATCGTGACGTCGGCCGCCGAGTAGATCGGAATCGGCCGCGGTGGTATGAGCCGATAGGATCTAGATCGAGCCGGAAGGGTAAAGATAATAGCTAAAACTACAAGAATTTGGTACGAAAACTTGTAGATCTAGCTAATATCGGTAAGGGTGAATAAAGAACTAGGACGAAACCTCGATGCGCCCGGAGGTTAAAGCCTAGGATTATTCGATAAAACGGTACTCACAAGCTTGCGGAGATCACCGATGCTTAGACGAACCCAAGCACGTTGTAGAAAAGAGAAAAACACAATGGCTAAGTCGCTGAAAAGTAGATGTCTTTGTAAAGGTAGATCTTTGTAAAGTAGATGCAAGAAAGTAAAGGGTTTGCGGAGGCGATTTGTTTGATATTGGTGTGTACACTTTTTTCCGATCACGCAGGGTCGCTATTTATGTCCTGAGGACAAACCCGACTCCTAGCCGATCACGGCACTGCTTTCTTGCATCTAAAGACAAAAACTACTAAAAATAGAAAAGGACTCTGCGAGTCAAAGACCTTCTAAGAACCGACTTTTGACCCGTTGTCAATCGTGGACTGACCCGCCTCCACCATGCTTTCCTTTTGGCGTATTTCTTTTGAATACCGCCTCTTCTTTCATCCATCGGCCGATCTTCTATCTGACCATCGGCCAATCGCTTTGACCAGCTGGCCCACCGTCAGGGTTGAATCCCTTTGACCATCGGCGATCCGTGTTGACCGTCTTTCTCTCCCTTCAATCGGCCGATTGTACTTTGTTTTCATCGGCTATTTCTCCTTATTCCTCTTCGACCTATTTTTCCAAAAAACGGTGTCAACACATGCCCCCCAGTTTCGGAGTAAATAATCTTTTGCTCCGAAATTTCCTCGAATCCGTTATCTCTATTGATTCGAAGTCGGCCGCAAAATCTCAACAAATCTTCGAGGTCATAAATACGACCGCCTTGGTTCTTTTCCTCCCAAAATCTTGTTGTTCCAAAGTCGAACCTTCAAGCGGACGAACCCTAAGCTCCAAAACTCTTGCTGATCCATGGCGTCCTCAAGCTCACTGGAGGTTCGCTCGCTTCGCACCTCAAGGCATCTCTTGCTTCAGTTCTTCTGGTATTTCCTTCAATCTTTTGCTTTTATTCGTCTTCAAATACCACCGTCTTTCCTTGCCTGAAGCTTAGATTTATTCATCTCTTCAGGAACTTAGATCCTATCTCACCATCCCTGTTGATGATAAGCCCGGGCTCACCTTTCTTGGACCAATGGGTGATATTGACCCCATCGAGATGATCAACTTTGAAACAGGCCGAATTCCCTTTAAGCATGCTTCTTTGAATTTGGCCGATTGGGATAGCTGTTTTAGGTCCTGGACAGGTTATGTCAAAGGGTGGAGAGATTGGTATCTCGTGATTTCAGAAGAACAAGGGTCTTGGGAACAAGTACAAAATTAGTCAATGCATCGCTTTATCTTTGTGAGATGTCTCGAATGAGTCTCTTTTGATAGTGCTTCTTATTTTTGGTCCGATGCACTCAATGCTTTCTTGTTCGCCATGGGCCGATGGCTCCAACCCCGGCCGATGTCCTCGTGCGGTCTAGATATTTCCTCCCGGATACCCTTTTCAGCCACCGTAATGACAAACTCTCTCATAAGTTGAAGACCAAGGGCATAGGTGGATGGTCTGGCTATATCGCTGAGCACAAGAAAGAAGGATCCGTGGGACAGAGGGAACATGTTGCTTTCCTGAACATGTGGCTTGAGAAATTTGTCTTCTGTGGCAAAACTTTTGGCCCTACCACTAATTACCAGATAGTGGCTGAGCGGTTGGCTGTCGGCAATCATATCCCTCTTGGAAAATATCTTTTAGGTGCAGTTTACCACCTCCTTCATCAAGTAGCGCCACCACAACCAATTCTCCCATAGGTACTCCGGGAGGTCCCTGGTGGTTCATTAACATGTGGCTGAACTTTCATCTCTGAGATAGGTTAGAGCAAAATATTTTTACCAAGACTTTCCCAGGAGATCAACCAAATGGTGTTCCAATTGTAAGGCGCCGATGTATGAATTTTGGAGAAGCTGTCTCTGTCTTCCTAGGACACAAGAGAACCCCTTCCCGTATAGCAGAGCACTTCAGAAGTTTCTACCTCGGCTTCAACTCAAATTCCATCATCTGGTTTGCATATAAAGATGACGAGCCCCACTTTGAGACCACATTCAGCTTTGATGATATTCACAAAGATGATGAAGATAGGCTTGTTTTCGTAGAAATCATCAAACCGGGGCTTCTTCCTTCTTGCATTTTTGGAAAAGATCAATCGGCCACCTATGAATTTTATAACCCTTCAGTATGTGCACGTCAGCTGGGGTTTGGCCAATTGCCGATTGGCCTTTACTTCTCTGATCTGATTAAACCAAGGGAGATCATTCCTAGCGGCACCTGTTATCAACACCTTTTGGATCGTGTTCCTGATTCTGCCACCATTAACCTTGACTCTTGGAGATTCTCTAGTTTTTCTTCCCCCCTTTTTAATGTTTGGTGGGCAGAGTGGTGTGATCACCTTTTCTGCGTCTCTCCGAGAATCTACTGTGAGCAATTGGATCCTGATTATGTGGCGTCGGCCGATGAGGTACTTCTTTTATCTGTTTACTTTATGCATTGCTTGACTATACCCAGATTTGTTATATCCTCTTTTCCTTTTCAAATGAAACTATAGAGCCCCCCGTTGTCAGCAAAAGTGGCAAGTCGATTCGATATTGGCCACCAAGACAGGCACCCTACATCGGCCATAAAGCTCCTTTGATTTCTTCAATCATGCAGGGTCCTAGGATTAATCCCGCTCTAGACACTCTACCTCTGTCAACACTTAAGAGGAAGGGCGTGACCGACAAGGCCCTTGCTCGCAGCAAAGAAGAAGATTTCTACTAAGGTTGTTAATGTCTCGGACATGGCGGGGAGTATTGGCAAGTGCTTTTCGTGCATCGACTTTCGCCTTTCCTCCTCTTTTCTGCATCTTTGATTGATCATCCTCTTTTGTGCAGTCTTCGGGATTAATTGGCCAATCAGGACAAGCCAATGTTACTGATTCTGATTGAGGTTCAGTATTAGAACCAATTCGAGAAGCTTGAGCTTGATAATATCTTGGTCGATTCTTCTGAACAAGCTGAACCGGATAAAGCCATGGAGGACGTAATTGATGCTGTCTCGATTGAACAACCTGACCCTCAGAGAGTCAATATCTCAGATGCTCCTGTTGGTCAACCTCATTGTCCTCTTGAACAAGCTGATCAACTAGATGAGGTACAATCTTTGTTGGTTGTCCCTTCACCACTCTCATTCTCTAACTTCTTGTTTTTTGCTCCAGGATATTGCTCGTGACAGATCTTCTGATGATCTTCCACAAGATGTCATTGATCAATCACAGCTGCCGATTGTTAAAGCTCTTGAATCATCATCGGCCGAAAGTCCAACTGCCCAGATTCGAGCAACGCCTTCTGCTGTAGAGGTAAATCCCTTGACGCATTTCATCTTTTAGCTCTCGTGTTTTTTCTGCATACTTTGATAAATTTGCTTTCTTTTTCAGGGTACATTGGCAATCACCCTTCCAGATGAAGTGAAGGCTAAGCTGATCGAAGCATTGCAGTTGCTGAATCAAGACATTGGTCAACTTGTACAAGATGCTGAGCCGATTAGGACCATCTTCAAGCAAATTCAGGGCCAGTTGCCTAGGGACCTCAAAGCGAAAATGCTCCAAGTCGCTTACATCGAGAATCGGTAGTTCGTAGTCCAGGAAGCTCAAGATCGGCTGGACGAAAGGATACGTCAAGAGCAACTTACTCAGGATAGGGAGAAGTTGGATCATAGTATGGCCGATCTTGATGATAGGATTGAATTCCTATCTTCCTCTCGCCCTGATATTGTCGGCAGTATTGATCGTTTGAAGAAAGCGTCGTCGGAGTTGATGAAAGAACTCGATCAAGTTGAGCGAGGACTTGATCTGAAGAGCAGAAGCTTGTAGATCTTCCAGGCACCATTGCCGCCATGCAAGAACAGAGGGAGTCCGTTGCACGCCAAGCCCAGGTTCTACGTGAGCAGAGCGATTCTGGTTGACCGATGTCGATCGTCGAGATAGAAAGCGATTGACCCGCGCTGGATCTCATCAATGCGATTCATTCTTTAGGCTTGGTTTAAACTTTATTTGTAATTTTGTGAATCATGATTGGCCTTTACTAGCCAACTTCCAACGCTCCGTATTAAACGCTTTGACCGAACGTTTCAATCGGTCTTTATATATTCTGTCCTCCTTTTAGTCCTTTAGAATTATCATCTTCCTTTGCGATGGCTTCTTCTTCTTCCTCCTCTGTGAACCGGGTTGGTTTCTTCCTTCTTCTCTTGTTTTCACGATTCCATTTTCTTGACATTTTCCTTTTCTCAGTCTCCAAACCGTGATGCCGTAGAGAAGATTATTTCAACATCAATGCTTTTGGTGCGAATCGGCCAACCATCCGGTCGCATAAGAACATGGTCTCCGTCTGGTGATTGCCAATAAGGAAGAGAAGTTGGAGGTCCTTGAAGCTGTGGAGGACAGCTCTTCTTCAAGAACTGGACCGCGTAGGCGAAGAGATAGCACAAACTAGGATAGAGTTAGATAAGGCCAAAAGCCTCCTTTAAACTCTGATGTACTATCAGCTGATGTTATCGGCCTTTTATGAATGAAAACCACCACCCCTAGATATTTATCTTTAAGCACCATCTTTCAGCAATGAATTTCCACCCATATTTGTAGGTACTGCTTTTACGTTCTGGCTCAATTTCTCCACTATAAAATGGTAGCCCACTCCATGCAGCACCATAATCCTCTGACTATGAACCAGACCGATTTCCATTAGGAATAAGAGGCAAATCTCTTTTAGAGTGCCTTCAGAAAATGTAGCTATCTCCACTCCTTGACAAATTTCTCTTTGAAGATTTCTTGTGCCTTAATGAGGCATCAAAGCTTGTCGTCGTTGCTGGAAATTTAGACAGAGGGGAATCCTGATAGTCTCCTCTTCTGGAGTACAGAGTAGGGTCATGAATAATTATTTAATTCTCCTTCAAAGCCAGCCCCTGAATTTTGGGAACGATATCATTGCATGTCTACCCATCGACTGAGACTTTCACGGGAAAGCTGTTGTTGCTTTGACGCATCGGATGCTCTTCATTTCCTTTTTTAATTCCCTCTTGTAGTTATCCTTCGGTATCTTGAGGCTATAAATAGGCCTAAACTCGATAGAGGAAACTCACTCTCATTGGCTATGTCTCAATCAACTCGAGATAGGTTCTGAGACTCTCTTGTGTATGACTGTTCTTCTTCCTTTTCTCCCTTTCATGGCTAGAAGAATTCTTGTGAAGTAGTGTAGCGGCCCCTCTTCTTCTTCATCTCCTTTTGAAAAGCCGAGCGCCATAGCTAGAAGAATCCTTGTGAGGATCCGCTTTGGAGGGAGAACACGTAGGGTGTCTTGCTACACATTTATCGAGGAAGAGCGTGCCAAAGGAATGGCCATCGGGCTCCTTGAAGATTACGTAATTCGGGTGAAGATCTTAATCTTTCGTTTCCTCTTCGCGCGTGTCTCTCTCCCATTCATCGATTCAATATCCTCATCATACTGGGAGTTAGGACAGTACCCTTCTTGCAATTTCTTGAGAACATATGTAACCTATATATCTGTGTTGTAATATCATTGTAATCTAAAGCAGAGGAGATAAACATGTATTTTTATTCTGAAGGCGATATATGTATCGGCTATAACCAAATATATTGATTTTGTACATCGGTTTTACATTTTTTGTACTAAAGGCGATTCTTTACAGATATCGGCTATCCTACGATTACATTCGCAATCGGTTGTAGCTCGAAAACTCAATCGGCCGATAGGCACGATGGGAGAATCGGCTGATACAACTGTTTGTACACTTGGGCGACCAATGTGACTCGAGCCCCCTTTCGTCTTCAATGAATTGATTCATTAAGCCTCGTCATCAGAGCCGACTGCTTGAACCGGCTTTAGTCCAAAATCGGACACTCTGAGATATTTGGTATCCCAGGCTTTTCCAGATATGCAGCTCACTTGATCATAAGTCCATCCTTGAGCTTCAGAGCTGCCCGTCAAGGAGGTTTCTCCTTGCACCACCTCATCAATCTCCAATCCACTGGATGATGCATTGATGCATTGTAGATAGTATGCAACAATTGGCATGTATCCAATCCCGACCCAGCAGTAGATTATAAGATCCCCTCCCTTTAATGATAAAGAAAGCGGTCGGAAGGGTCTTACTGCTGATGGTGAGCTCCACGCAGATGGCTCCTTGAGACGGAGAGACATTGCCTTCGAAGTCCACCAACATCATGTCGGTTTGGGTCAAATCTTCATCAGATTTCCCAATCTTGTGCAGCATGGTGTACGGCATTTGGTTGACTGCTGCTCCTCCATCTACGAGCATCCTGGTGACTGGCTTGCCATTGACAAATCCTTTGAGAAACAAGGCCTTCAAGTGTTGTCTTTTCTCATCTTCTGGTTTCTTAAAGATGGCTTGCCTAGGTTCCAGTGTTAGTTGAGCCATGCCAAGTTCTTCATCGGACAGATCCGAATCAACCGGAGCCATGAACTCTTTAGGCAGAAAGACCACCATGTTTATATTAGCTCGGGGTTTGTCATCTTCCTCACCATCGGCCTTAGGCTTTGGATGCCAAACTTTAGACCGAACCTTCTTCTTGTCCAGCACAAGTCTCTCTGCTTCTTCATGCTCGTTCTAGGCGACGAGGCTGGACTCTTCTCTTCGGGACTTAGTCAAGCCATCTGGACACCATTGTGGATTGGGCTTCTTCGTGTTTGGCTTGACCCTCATCATCTAGTTGCAATGTGCGCCGACGTTCAGAGCTCGGACATGATGTCTCGTCGAGGACCGTGAGAATCGGCCATCTCTTCTAGCCGATCGTTTGACTCTTCATTGACTCGGCCTCCCAGCCGATCATGAATGCTAGCCTTGCCCCCCAGCCGATCGTGGATGCTGGCTTTGCCCCCAAGCCGATCATGAATGCTGGCTTTGCCCCCCAACCGATCGTGAACTGGGATTCGTGGATTGTTGAATCCACGGTGATCCTTGGCGCAGTCTTCGTCATCAAAGCAAACCCTTTTGGATGAGTTGCCATTATTGTAAGCTCCTGCACTCTGGGCGGTTTCATGGCGCTTGATTCCTTCTTCCCAACAAGATACTTGAAGAACGGACATCTCCAATGTCCTTCATTACGCCGCGTCTACCTCTCTTTCCTTTGCCTTCTCTTATCGGTGCTAGAACTTGTTGATCAACATTTGTGACGTGATTTGGTTGGCGTGGCTTTGATTCTCCTTCTCCAAGTAGTAACCCTTTTCCTTTGACATCGGCAGCGGTTACTTGTACTTTGGGATCAACGACTCCTTTATTTTGAGCCGAATCAGATGTCAGCAACTTAACTCATGACGTGTCTTTGCTAGACACTTCAACTGTGTTAGCTGGGAAGGGGTGCTGATCAATCTTCATCGGCTTTTCAGCTTTGGTAGGAGTTTCAAATTTAAGCCTCCCTTGCTCAATAGCTGATCGGATCTGTTGTCCGAAGATCTTGCAATCATTGGTATCGTGCGATGTTGCATTGTGCCACTTGCAATACTTCATCCTTTTCAGCTCTTCTGCAGATGGTATGGTATGGAACTGGGAGAGTTTAATCTGCCCTTCTGAAGCAATGATCAAATATCTTATCGGCCTTAGTGATATCGTAGCCGAATTTCTCTCGGCTCTTTCTTGCCAAAGGGACGGGACACTATCTTCTTGCCTTTGACCCACTCATGCGAGCCCTATCATATTGTCTTCATCTTACGAGCCTGAGTAGTCCACATACGACACCTTCTTCTGAAAGTTCCTTCTAGGCTAATAGGACTTTGCAGTTTCTTGACTCATCCGGCTGACCAACTGGCTGAGGCTTTCAAAGTCATGTGATGCATATTTCTCCCTTAAGGTCGGCAAGAGACCTTGGAAAGCCAACTCATGTTGCTTGTCTCCCAAGTTCAGACTATAGCACTTATTTCGACCTCTCGAATCTTTGAACGAATCCATCGCTTCATCGTTCCTTTGCTTGAGTCTCGTTAGATCGCTGATCTTCATCTCGTTGATGCCGGAGAAGAAGTAATTATGGAACCGTTGTTCCGATCGGACCACTTGATGATGGAGTTAGGCGGTAGTGATGTAAACCATGAGAATGCCGACCACGTAGATGAAGAGAACAACGTATTACGAGTGCATCAACATTCCCGCTTCTCCACATTAGATGATAAACCGGTGATGTGCTCCATAGTGGATGTTTCATTTTGTCTAGAGAACTTGGTGAAGTCCGCACTTTAAATCTTGGCGGAACGTGTCGATCATAGCCGAAGGATACGGTGTCCTGTACATGCAGGATCGCTTGGGTTTTATCCCATATTGCTTCGATAGCATCTCCAGAAGTGGTCGATCAACTCACGCTTCACATGAGATTTCAACTCTGTAGCCACTTGCTCAATTGCTTGTATCTCAGCCTAGAGTTTCGGAGTCGTCGTTCTTCTAAGATTCTTGTCCTTGGATGCAGGAACTGTCCTTGCCTCGAGAACCTTGAGTGTCTGAATGACACCGTAATAGGTGTAGCACATTCAATCGGTGACTAGCCGATGGGGCTAATTCGTGTATTCAAGCGGTTTGAAATAGCCAATTGATTTAGAAGTGTTTGCAGCAATTGCGCTGAATCCACTTGTGGAAACACTGGCTGCCCTGCTGCTCCTTGGTTGATCGGCTGTTGAGGTGAAGATCTTGTATGAGCCTGAAGGACCGATTAGGCGAACCAGAGAGGGGAGTGAATGGAGCCGATAAAATTCTTCTCGAAGGAGATGAGAACTCCAACAAGACGAACACGGCTTCCAAATCACGTCTCCGACTCAACTACCCAAGTTGGCCAAGACCACGCATGATGGAGTGCTACCGGGTCCTAGGAACCAACAACCACCTTCACGGACTCGAGAACGCAATGAACACCAACTCGAGCACCGACGACTACACCGGTCGGGCCGGTGAACAGCACCGGTCAGACCGGTCTCTGCTGGTAAAATCTGGGAACTCCCACAGAAGGCCCCTACACCGGTCAGGCTGGTGTAGCTCACCGTCGATCGGTTCAAGCCAGAAACCCCAAATCCTCCAAACAGGCCTACCGAGCTCCAAAGCGACCCAAACTCAAACAGCAGAAACACGGACAACAACAAACTCACCCGGACATTCACCCGAGGCAAAACCCACAGAGCCTCTCGCACCGTCGACCGGCCGTGGGCCGCTGGGATGAAAAGACCATGTCAACTCCCCAAATCCAACTCCCGATCTCCCGAATCGCCCACGGATTTGTGCAAGACTTTGGGGATAGTAGGAACACCTCATGGGCACTCCATAGCCAAGATTTGGTCCACCAAAACTTGCTAAATCAAGAGGAATCGAAGAAATCCCACCAAGAACGCCTCTAACCCTAGAGCCACGAAAACCCCAAAATCGAGCCCCTTTGCTCACGGATTTGGGAGGGAATCAAAGGAAAAGAACCACGAAGGGTTCATGCATCCCCACCAAATCCCAAAGAGAAAGGCCTCAAAATCGCTCCAAGAAAATCGCCAAGAAAGGGCTCCAAAATCACCAAAAGGAGAAACGGAAAGACACATCCAAGCCTTGAGGAACCACAGATCATCTATACATACCAAAGAGGTTCATACAAGGTCTAGCTTGCACGCCCGATCATCCTTCCTCTCACAAGATCTCACCATGAAGCTCTCAAGCTAGTCCTAAGAAAATCCTAAAGAAAATAGGAAGAGAAAATAGGAAAGCAAATGAGCTAGGGTTCCAAGAGATGGCTGCCATCCTCTCACCACTTGGGTTATATGGAGGCAACCGAAGGCAAAATACCCTTACTAGCTAACTAGGGATACATGCCCCTCAAGGCGGTCGGAAATCTTTGTCTTCGCTCCATCGGACGGATGCCCGATGTGACCGCAAACTTGCTTAGCCTCGACGCAAGCCTTGCGATCCCGGCGTGTCCTCGCTTGAAGATTAGGACTACGTCATCGCTGCCGGTCGGGCCGGTGCTCCTCACCGTCGAGCCGGTACCCACCGGTCGGACCGGTCAAACCCAGTCGGACCGGTGCGAGCTGCTGCACCTCCGTCTTGGTTCTTGGTCTTGGCTTTGTGGATCAACCAAGGAACCCGGTGGTTTTCGGTGAACCACGAAACCCCATGAACTCGGTGTAGCCTCCGCCAATCACCACTCATGACTCGGCTCCCACGTAGTCCCGGCTCGACCTTGGTTTTGAGGCTCAACCAAGAAACCGTCCATGACTTCATCTTCTTGTTCTTGCCACCATGCGGCCCGCACTTGACCTCACTGCCACCGGGTCCCTCGAACCAAGCCTACTTGTCTTCTCCACACCGAGGCCTCACCGCAATGACCTTTCGCGCTTGTTCTTCACCAACACCACACTCAAGCCGCAACCTGCACCTGCAATACTTAGCCAAGAATCGTCCACACCACGTTGTCAATCACTCATCACACCGTGAAGCGACCATCCACCGGTCCTCGAACCACACCGGCTCTCAATCTCCCTTGATGAGTGCATTGACAACACACACGTTTTGGTAACCACGAGAAAAGAAAAAGAAAAGAAATGACTAAAAGAAACTCCAACAAGCGATCGAAAGCCAAAGAAAGGCAAAGAGCAAGATCACTTGAAGAAGACAAGTCTCGGACCCCTTAGGCAAGGGCAACGGCTCGACACATCCGAGACAAAACAATGCTCAAGCAAAGAGCACAAACCATCAAACCAAAGCTCGAAAACCACAAAGAGCTCCCCCTGCACACATGCAAGCTCCCCCTGAACCAATGCAACTCCCCCTGGACGAATGGATGCAAACCACTTCACGAAACAGAAAGCAGACATAGCCTGATCGTCAACCACACCGTCGACTGGTGCTAGATCGCCCGACTAACCTCACACCGGCCGACGTACCTCACCGGTCAAGCCGATGACCACCTGGGAAAAACTGGGAACCGCACGAGCTCAAAACTAGCTCGAAATCACTTGGAAACCTTCTAAATGCATGCAGCAAGCCAAAACATGCTCAAACTTCTCCCCCTTGTTGACAATGCATGAATCAAGCTAAAAATGCAAAAAATGCAACCTAGAGCTTATCAAATAGACAAAATTCAACAAAGGATGCTACACATGTCCAAATGAGCAAGTTAGATACTCTATAGCTTCGTAATGACATCAACTACAAGATCACCAAGTTTCACAACCATTGGCGGCTAAGATAGAATTGAGCAATTTTGAAAAATTACCCTCTCATGAGCAAAGTCCTAAACATGAGCAAAACATGTCAAAATGGCAAAGCCACACAAACTTCATGCTAGGACAACCATTCTAAGCATAAGACCATCATAAACACCCACAAGCACCTCATGTCATGTCAAAGCCACCGAGCCATGTGCCTACTTCTATGTATGAGACTTCTCATTGGTAGGCATCATGCAACGGTTTAGCACCCAAAGCAAATTCAAAATTAGCACATATGACATGGGAGCACATTTTCCAAGCAATTTACATTTCATTTTCAGATTTGAAATTGGTACATGAAATGTCTTTGCGACAAAAAGGAACTTATGCCCCTCCACAAGATGAAGCATGGGGGCTAAACATTCATGATGGCAAATGAGCCTTTGGCCCCATATGATCAAAATAAGCTATCCAACCACAAATTAAGCATAGCCAAGCCACAAAAACATGTCAAGATCATGTAAAGGCATTTACTCACAAGAGAGCATATATATGAAATTTTCAAAAACATAGCCATCAACCATGGATATAAATCAAGATCATCAAGAGCTAAGCCAAACTAACCATAGCTTACCACACTAGCTCACAAAGACATACATATCATTCCATGGTGAATAAGGTATATAGGAGAAGCTTTTCCTACACAATGCATATGATACAAAATGCATGCAACCTAAGATACAAAGATGCCTATACATCATGTTACATATGCCATGCCAAATGCAAGAAATGCACAAAGGAAAGCTATACATATGCTACAAAGGAGCTCCCACACACCGACTCAAGAAATCAAACAAACACCAAGCTCCCCCCGCAAACGAGTGAAAGTTGCTTGATCTAGGGGTTTGGTGAAAATATCAGCTAGTTGGTCATGTGTGGGTACATGGATCAAAGTTATCTTCCCTTTCTCGTTGTCTCTCAGGAAATGATACCTCACTTCTATGTGCTTGGTTTTGGAATGGAGCACTGGGTTCTTTGCAACGCTTATGGCACTGGTGCTATCACATTGAAGTGGGACATGGGTATACTCCTCACCAAAGTCACTCATAGTGTATGTGATCCAAAGGAGCTGAGAGCAACAACTAGTCTGCGCCACGCATTCGCCTCGGTAGTGGATTGAGCAACACTTGACTGCTTGGGAAGACCAAGACACTAAAGAAGAACCCAAGAACCTGCAAGTCCCAGTGGACTTCCTATCCAACCGACACCCGGCAAAATCCGCGTCCAGAAAATCCATGAAGAGCCAAAGAAGAAGAAGGCGGAGTACCAAAGGCCAAAGTCGGGAGTATGTCGTAAATACCGAATATGCGCTTGATCGCTTGCCGATGCGAAGTCCTCGAGACGCTTGAAAACGCAGCGCCTGAGACATACCTAGAATTGGATGTCCGCCTCGCTCGCCGTCAAGTAGAGGAGTGACCCGATCATGCTCTGGTACTCTTACGGTCCACTTGTTCACCTTCCTCGTCCGCATCAAGAGCTGTAGTCATACTCATAGGCGTCGCCATGGCCTTGGAGTCCTCCATCTTGAACTTCCTCACAATGTCCTTGGTGTACTTAGCTTGGTGCAGATGTTCCTTCCTTTGATTGCTTGATTTGTAGCCCGAGGAAGAGAACTGCCCATCATGCTCATCTCAAATTCCACCTGCTCATGTCTTACGCAAACCTTGCAACAAGAGAGTTAGACGAGCCACCAAAGACAATATCATCCATGTATACCTACACAATCGGGATATCTACGCCGCACGAGGAGAAACAAGGTCCAGTCGACCTTCCCCATCTCAAACCCTCTCTCAAGCAGAACCCCTCGACCTACCATACCAAGCTCTAGGCACTGCTTCCAACCCATACAGCCTTCCTCAACTTGTACACGGTGGGTACTTGTCACTCTCAAACCCCGTTGGTTGCCTCACAAACACCTCTTCCTCCAACACACCGCTCAGAAAGCACTCTTCACATCCATCTCGGTACAACTTGAACCCTTTAGCCACGGAAAAGGCTAGAAGGATCCGATCGCCTCCAAACGAGCTACAGAGCGAAAGTCTCCTCGTAGTCGATCCCTCTTTTCGATTGTACACGAGCAACAAGTCTCGACTTGTTCCTCACCACTTCTCCTTTCTCTCCCTCTTTATTTTTCCACACCCATTTTGTCCCAATCGGCTTACACCGGAGGAGGGTCAACCAACACCCAAACTTGGTTCCTCTCAAATTCTCCAACTCCTCATGCATCGAATTAACCCAATTATGATCAGATAGCACATGTCTAATGTCTTTGGGCTCAAAGGTGGCAACAAAAGCAGCATGAGCAAAATGAGAATTGTTCAACCCTCGACCGTAGTACGTTTATTCATGTCGCCGATGATTCTCGCCGGGTGATCCACTTGCACTCACGGGAGGTTCACGCCTTGATGCTACCTCCCCCTCAACAGCAGCTTCGCCTTGATCTAGGTTTGTCGTTGTAGGTGTGGGAGAGGGCCCGTTCACGATCATCGTCAAGTAGTAGGTACATGTTCAAATGTGGGCACCACACCGCCATCTTCATCATCTCCATGTTCATGCTCCTCCTCCGAAAGATCTCCTCGCCAAGTTCGTCGCCACCGCACACTCAAAACAAGTCGACTACGTGGGTGTCTTGTCGAAGGTTACCTCGCAAGTCTCCACGATTTGGTTAGTTTCAAGATTGAGCACGAAATGCTCTAGAATGAGATGCATAACCAAAGAAAATACCATCGACCGACCTAGCCTCGAACTTGTCCAACTTCTTTCCTTTCTTAAGAATGAAGCATTTACAACCAAAGACATGGAAGTGACTCACCTTGGGTGTGCGACCGTGCATCAACTCGTAATGTGTTTTCTTCTTATGAACCACGAGGTAGATCCTGTCGACACATGGCACGCGGTATTGACCGCCTCAGCCCAGAACCTTCTCGGAGTCCTATGCTCGTCGAGCATCGTCCGAGCCATCTCACACAAGGTTCTATTTTTCCTTTCCACCACGCTATTTTGGGGAGGCGTATACGGACTCGAAAACTGGTGTTCAAGACCCAAGTCATGGCAAAGGTTTCAGCGAAAGTTTTTGAATTCCGAGCCATTGTCACTGCGGATCACTCGTATGGCATCTCCGTGCCTCTCGTTTCTTAACCTCAAGACAAGATCTCGAACAAAACCAAATGTCTCCCCTTTCTCTTCAAGAAAGAACACCCACGCATACCGAGTAGTAGTCGTCCACCACAACAAGGACGTACCACTTCCCACCCGCAGATCGCACACGAGCTGGGTGTTGGTATTTGTTAAGCCTACAGAAATATTATGATGGATAATCCGCAAGCTCACGGATACCGGTGAGCATTCCACCCGGGAGAGGGTTTTAAATATCGAATCCACAGGGAGAAAGGTAGAGAGAAAGGTCTGGAGTAAAGACTAATCCCGAGAAGCTATCAAGGACTTGATGTGAAAGAAGAGATAAGGAGAACTTAAGGATGTCGGTTCTTATCCTCACAAGCTATGTCTTTATTGTTCTTATGGGGTGATTGTCCCAAGGCACACTTAGTAAAGGGAACCTCCGAGAATCTATGGGGAGTCCTACGGTTTCTATAGGACGGAGGTGGACTACGAAGGACTCAATGGTGTCACCACCACGATCTACCACACGATCCTAATATAGAAGGCATTCATAAGCTAGCTAGTCTAAGCACCACGCTTACACTAAACATGCAACTTTAATTCAAGAGCGACAGAATTAAAGTACTCAAAGAGTTATGAACCGTAAGAACAATAAAAACAATGTTGCTCACTTGAATAAGAAGTCGATCTTTCCGTAAGGTCTCGTGGATCGAGCTCCAATGGAGTTGATCCCGGTAGAAGATGAAGAGGAGACACCACATGTCCGCCTTCCTTCAACTTCACCTCTACCGCTCTCTAATCCTCTCGAACAAGATTGGCTAGATCTAATTAGACCATGGCTCCAATCTCTCAACTTGATACAACTCTCCAACTCTAATTCTAATCTAGAGCTTCTATCTCAGGTAGGCATTGGTGATCAGAATGAATTGGATGCCTACCACAGGGTCAGGCTGCTTATATAGTCCTGAGGGGTGCCTCGCCACCATACGATCCAACCGACCTTGATCTACGGCCAAGATGTGGTTTTCTAGGTCGGTTGGGGAACCTTCTGGAACATACCCGAAGCGGAGCGACAACGGCGGCAGGGGGAGGCCGATCGGTCTCCTCATGAGGCTGGTCGGTCCCTGGTGGGCCCCACTTGGCTCATCTTTGACGGGTGTGTGCGTCGTCGTGCTTCCAAAAGTATTAATTCACGTCAAGCGGAGTCCGTATGAGAGAGTTATGCCCGTTTTTACCGAACCCGCTCTGCGGTGATATCTTCGATTACGAACTCGAATATGGCAAATGATATATCCGTTTCGATCATCTCGACGAGGTCTTCACAATGTTGCACTTCAATTCTTCATTTAAGATACTTCTAGGTTGCTCTTTGTAGGAGTTGGATCGAGTACGATTGGGACACGTCTTGGAGTCGTATGACTTGATAATTCTCGCTGTTTTCCTGTTTAGTCCCTGCAAATCATAACTTCACCAAAACTCATGGAATTCATTAGTAGCAAACCCCTAAGTCTATATTGATATTCATTTTATGCCCTTTTCTTTATTTAGTTGACAAGTAAAAGTATACGTTAAGATGTGTCAACAAACTCCCCAAGCTTACCCTTTGCTAGTCCTAGCAAAGATATGCTTTAGCGAGGATCAGAGTTGCTACAATGCTTTCACACCTCAAAAGTACTATGGTTTTCAAAAACCAATTCTCCTCAACAAGATTGCTCTCTATTACCTTCAACCTTTAAGCATAGCCTTTTCATAAATCGTGAGCAAATAAAAGACAAAACAATCAAGTCAAGCAGTATATCTCAATTTCTTTGATCAACTATCATTCTGGGGTTTTGCACATTTTTCAGATAAAACTTAGAGATCCTGTGTATGACCTTCTCAAGCATGGAGTCACACTTAGCAAGATATGTATGGATGATAGTGTTGGATGGATGAGGGTGAAAGGTGGTAAGCCTTTTAGCCTAGCTCTTGGACTATATCTCTTTCTAAGATTTTTAAGATCCTGGGCTTTCCATTCTTGGAGAGGTGGGCTCTACTACTTGACTTTTGTCCATTTTCTCTCTCCTTAGAGATGTGGGCTCTACTGCCCTCGGACACGTGTCTATTATTCATCTCTAAATTTATTTTTTCAGGAGGTAGGCCCTACTCGCCTAGTATGACACTTGTCCTTTTCTCTCCCTCTCTCGTCTCACTTTTTCCTCTCTTTTTTTTTCTTTTTCTTTTCTTCTTCTTTTTTCGAATGTAGCCCCGAATCTTTCGACATTGAGAGATATATCATAGAGTTGCATGAGCTATATGGCTTGATGGAAAATGTGTACTTCCATGTCAGAAGCAGCATAAATGGTGGAATGGAATGATCCTGATGTGTATGACAAGCTCTCAAGGATCAAACACAGAACTCATCATGTAGGATTTTTCAAAATTTTGAGATATATCCAGAATCAAGCTTCTCTAGGAAATTGATCAATAGCAACTCAACTTTTCATGAATCATCTTTCAAAGCCTAGACTCAGATTAAGCATGCACTTGCACAAGTTTTGGGTTTAAAGCAAATTAAGCATTTAAGCTTCGAGGAGAATCTAGGTCCTGAAAACTAAGCACTTTTAAAAGGAATTACGGCGAGCAACTATTCATCATCTCCAAGCATATGTCATCAAGATCATTATTTAAGAGAAAAGCCAACTAGCAGACTCTAGCATTTTATTCAAATTAAGACTTTTAACTAACACTCAAATAACTAGCTAATATTAAACACTTAGGATAGTGATACTTATCGTGATAACCGGGGTGCTCTCCCCAAGTCGATCTTGAAGTAGTCCTTGATTTATCCTTGGAACTTGCTGGCCTTGGTCTTCCTTAATTTCCACAGCAAATATTAGTCTACACATACCCAAGGAGCAAATTCTAGGATTATATTGTGAGCCTTCATGTGCCCACTTCTTTTGGGTTTTTAAAATGTGTGGACCTTCATGTGCCCACGTATTTTTGTGAATTTTTATATGCAAAAGGGATGCTAAAACAAAAACATGTGAATGCAATTTTTATTATTATTTTTATGCCGCCACGGTACGGAGTACATGGGGTCTTAAAGAATGCAAAAGCAGAAAATATTTTTATGATCTTTTTCAATGCAGGTATAGGGAAATAAACATGCTAATCTAAATATGCAGTGCAGAATATAAAGATAAATACCGAGTTACCTCTCGGCGAGAGTTTAGAGTACTTACTCCCATGGCGTAGATGTAGTGGCCATTGATCAGTTGATGACGCGGGTAGTGATTGGTCTTCCGAAGGTGTACTTTTGACGTCCTCCTTAGCATGGACTGAGTGTTCGGTTGGTTAGGGTTGAGCGGACTTCTTTTCAATCTTCTTAATTTCTTCCTTGTCTGTCAACTCCGTTCCAACTGGGCTTGTGAATTCCGGGAACGTCTCCGCGTCTAGTTCTTCTTGGGTCTTGTGGTGTTCAGGAACAGTCTTGAATCTTGATGGGGATGTTTTGCACAAAATTGTCCCAGAGTTAGTGGACTTGGTCCGCCATCTTTGACATTGAGTAATGCCTGTTCCCGTGTTGTGGACAACTTCTCTAGAAGCCTCTTTGGTTGATGGAGCGGTGTATGGTCGGCATTCGGGTCGTCCATCTTAGCGATGAGTGGTGAAAGGAGTAGGTGCTCATAGTCTGATTTGATTGGGTTGATCATCCAGCCTCCCTCCACGTCTCTCTGTTCTTCTTATTTTATCAGCTCGGTCATCCTTGAGTATATCATCTGATCTTGATAGCCACTTGGTGATGGCGTCGCCCATGTCCTTTCTTTGATTTAGTCGAAGGAGGGTTGGATAGTGGCGGTTACATCTTGTTTAGTGTGCATGTTTGTAGGTCGTGGACTTGTAGGATTTGGGGAAGTAAGACTTCTCCTTTTTTACGTAAAGTGAGTCCTGCTTGCAAAGACAAGGTAGAGATCAAGTGCATGGGTTACATTGGTGGAAAAACACCAATGAACCATAATTTCATTTATTCTACTCTAACCTTAGGCACATTGAACAAGATGACGATAAAGCATAGATTTATTTTATGACAAGGGTAGCAAGATCAAGATGAAACTAGCACGTAAATCTCTTTTTAGCAAAATAAAGAGTGATCAAGAAAGTGATCGAAACAAACAAAAGACAACATGTTGAGCCAACAAGATTGGTTCATGTGAAATTGTAACTCTAGCATGTTTGACTTTTCATTTATTAGGATGCCGGAGAAAAGGAAATGACAATATACCTCAAGGTGTTACCTTTATTATGATGTTACTATGACATCTTGTGGTGGTCTCTCTGAATGTATACAACTTGTGGAGTGACAGTGCATGTGAGGAGGCATGGCTTGATCGTCTTTAATGGAATTAGCCTCCTTCCTTTATGCCTCCATCATCCAGAATCCCCCTTTGAGTGAGTGCTTGATTGTGGATCTTGTTTGCATCACTCTTCTTCTTCTTGGTTCATAGGAATTCTTCTCTCTCACGTGTCTTGCTCCATCTCTAGTGAGTTCATCTCGACCTCTCCCAAACTTGTCTCGAGTTTATTCTGAGGGTTAGTCCGAAAATATACCATTGCCTACACAAGCAATTCTAGTTCAATAACCAAACCAGACTCCATGCCTAATCAGATTAAGGAAGGCTATTTAACCTAAGCACCACGCTTAATTTAAAAGCCAATGGAAGTATGAACGTACTTCCAAACCAAAGCTACTATGGTAGACAAAAGGTAACATGAAGGCATATAGAGATTTACTCAAACAGAGACGGTAGAGCATGATCAGTTTTTTAACAGAGTGAGCATGTAATAAAGGTAGAGAGAACCAAGCTAGCGTAGCAACATGATAGGAGATGTTTCTATGCATATGATTCAATGTAGCGTAACGACTGGTTGGACATACCTTGTATTGTCATCCTTCATTCTCTTTGTTCCAAACCGTAATGGTTAGTGACAAGAATACGAAGGAATATAATTATACCTCTATGCTCACTACGCAGGGTATATGCAAGTCTTAGAATTTCCCCCTAGCGTGCTTGTTTTTGGACAAAAAGCTCGTCCTTGGGAAACCTTCAAAATATGGTTCAAGATGGTGAAGTGGTTTCCCTTACATTGCCAATCTCAAGATTTCAAGCCATTGGGACAACCACCCTTTCTAAATTTGTAGAGAAAAGAAACATAAGGGGGTTGGAGATCTTGTTTGCGGCAAGATTTGAGATGGCAATTGAATTGGAGTTTTCTCAAAGGAGCATGGACTAGGTGGAAAAGTTCCATTTGTGAAGTAGCTCTCATGCTCATTGATGTTCTCCAAGTAATGTGCTCCTTCTGGTCTTCCTTAGATCCTTCATAAAATTTTAGGATCGTGAGGGGACGCAAGAAAAAGGGCACAAGAGGATTCATTGGGCTCAAGGATGAGGTTAAAGAAAAGTTATCTAATCCGAACATTGAAAGAGAGAGACAGAAATGGCTTCTTGATGGCTTTGCTCTCTTCCTATGGCATGATTAGATATGCTATCCTTGAGGTTTCTCCAATGTCCTTGTGTAGCAAAAAGGGTGCTTTCTAAGAGACTATCTCCTTAGGGAAATTGCATGCTCAGAAGTCTCTTGTGAAGCTTGAAGTTTCACGATCTTCCCAAACTCATCATCTACAAGGGTTGAATTTCTTCTTCCCTTTAAGGTTTTTAGGACATTGATGGTTTGGGTTTGATAGCTAAGCCTTGGGATTGGAGTGATGGTGATATAGCTATCAGAACTTCCCTTTTGTGGCTAGAGGATGACTTCTTTTCTTCCTTTGGGTGGTCATAAAGAATGCTAGTGTAAGGGTTCCACCCGCTGAGTTCGTCAAAGACAAACCTTGCCTTAGAAAAGAAAGAAAAGCTCCTCTAGATATTGTATGATTGTCATGCGCACAACATTCGTAGGATGGGGCCAAAGATTCACTACCCTTAGAGGTAATGATACAAAGATTCGTTACCCTATTAAGGATATGATCCTGGCTCCTGCGGTGAACTATGGGGTAAAGGTCTACACTAAGGTAGAACATATGGTTTCCCAAGCTCTTTCTTGCTTCATCTCTTCAGTTCCGGACCATCAAAGATGAAGACTAGAGTTTTCGTCTGTCGCTCCTAAGAAGGATTGTTTCATGATCATTTCGACCAACCGTAGGCGTAGCTCATGGCCAGATGTAAGGAAAATCTAAAGTTTCTAGTGGCGTAGCTTCCGCCTTGGTGCAAACTTAAGATAGATAAAAGTGGAACCAAGTGATCCCACAAAGATAGCAACAGGTGAGAAGATAGGAAAAGATAAAATCTAAACTAAAGTATGGTACAAGATTAGCTATACTCAAGAGTTCTCTCTTAACGTTTCTCCCGAACAGCGCGAAATGCTTATTGGTATTTGTTAAGCCTCTACGAAATATTATGATGGATAATCCATAGCGCCGCGGATACCGCGAGCATTCCACCCGGAGAGGATTTTAAATATCGAATCCACGGGGAGAAAGGTAGAGAGAAAGGTCCGAGTAAAGACTAATCCACGAGAAGCTATCAAGGACTTGGACAGAAAGAAGAGATAAGGAGAACTTAAGGATGTCGGTTCTTATCCTCACAAGCTATGTCTTTATTGTTCTTATGGGGTGATTGTCAAGGCACACTTAGTAAAGGGAACCTCCCGAGAATCTATGAGTCCTACGGTTTCTATAGGCGGGAGGTGGACTACGAAGGACTCAATGGTCTTTGTCACCACCACGATCTACCACACGATCCTAATATAGAAGGCATTCATAAGCTAGCTAGTCTAAGCACCACGCTTACACTAAACATGCAACTTTAATTCAAGAGCGACAGAATTAAAGTACTCAAGAGTTATGAACCGTAAGAACAATAAAAACAATGTTGCTCACTTGAATAAGAAGTCGATCTTTCCGTAAGGTCTCGGGATCAGCTCCAATGGAGTTGATCCCGGAGGTAGAAGATGAAGAGGAGACACCGACATGTCCGGCCTTCCTTCAACCGCCTCTACCGCCTCTAATCCTCTCAAACAAGATTGGCTAGATCTAATTAGACCATGGCTCCAATCTCTCAACTTGATACAACTCTCCAACTCTAATTCTAATTTAGAGCTTCTATCTCGAGTAGGCATTGGTGATCATAATGAATTGGATGCACGCCACAGGGGTCGAGGGCTGCTTATATAGTCCTGAGGGGGTGCCTCACCACCATACGATCCAACCGACCTTGATCTACGGCCAAGATGTGGTTTTCTAGGTCGGTTGGGAACCTTCTCGAACATACCCGAGCGGAGTGACAACGCGGCGGGGAGGCCGATCGGTCTCCTCATGAGGCTGGTCGGTCCCTGGTGGGCCCCACTTCGGCTCATCTTTGGACGGGTGCGTGCGTGTCGTCGTGCCGTTTCAAAAGTATTAATTCACGTCAAGCGGAGTCCGTATGAGAGAGTTATGCCCGTTTTACCGAACCCCGCTCTGCGACTGATATCTTCTGATTCTGAACTCCGAATATGGCAAATGATATATCCGTTTCGATCATCTCGATGAGACCTTCGCAATGTTGCACTTCAATTCTTCATGTAAGATACTTCTAGGTTGCTCTTTTGTAGGAGTTGGATCTGAGTACGATTGGGACACGTCTTGGAGTCGTATGACTTGATAATTCTCGTTGTTTTCCTGTTTAGTCCCTGCAAATCATAACTTCACCAAAACTCATGGAATTCATTAGTAGCAAACCCCTAAGTCTATATTGATATTCATTTTATGCCCTTTTCTTTATTTAGTTGACAAGTAAAAGTATACGTTAAGATGTGTCAACACTGGGCCAACAAGGTCCATATGGAGCAGCTCGCATGGACGCTCATCACATCGATGAGGGGCGTGAGAAGAGGCTACCATCTTGGCATGCCTACACAACAAGACAAACCAACTCTTTCTCAAACCTCAACCGTGGCAATCCTCGGACCAAATTGAGTTTACTCAAGCGAGACAAAGGTCAAAGCTCAAGTGACCCAACTTCCTATGCCACTTCCACAACTCACTCGAAGAACCAAAAAGCAACGCCTCCACACGAGACCGAGAGAAATCAGCTCGGAACACTTGACCCTGAACGACCATGCAAACAAGGTCCCCTCGAGAATCTAAAATCCGAGAAGCACCAGACCGAAACAACACCTCAAAGCCCTCATCCAACAACTAGGACACAAAAGCAAATTGAACCCCGATTTAACAAGAGCAACACGCCGAGTGACCTTGTCACTTACCTTGATCTCACCTTCTGATAGCACACGCCCTCGCCCATTGTCCCCAAAGGTGATGTATGTCTTGGACACCACCGGGACGAGACTTGAGAACCACCCTTGTCTCGGTCATATGCCTCGAGCAAGGAGTCAATCAACCAAACATTCCTCAAGTCTCCCACCTGAAATTCAAAAGCGAGCACGTGAGTGAGCGACGACTCAAAGACCGGGTTAGTACCAAAGAGTAAAACCGGGTCGAGCCATTTGCTCCAAAGTGGGGTTAGCACAAACCAAATCATCACGCCTATCAAAGCTACCACCACAAAAACCACCACGGTAACCACTACGAGGGAACCAACCCTCTCTAGCTGGAGGAGGACGAAAGCCACGAAAGGAAAACCATGGATCGTTCCTCCTCTCAATCTCAAAGCTATGACTCCTCCACCCCGTATTGAGCACAAGGTGGAGAACGCCTAGCAACACGACCACGCAAACTTTCCGGACCAACCACGGAACCACGACCACGGGACCAAAACCGAGCATCCTCACGAGCACGAAAACCAACTCGTATGCCCGGACTGCAGTCGACGGTGTAGTGCACCTCTCGACCGGTGTAGCTAGGCCAAGACACCACGATGCCTTCCGGTCTCCCCAAGCCGGAACCGTCTCACAATTCGCCTTGGCCCCAGGCATCACATACGAGGCTCGTGTACACCATTAGAGGCGTGGTACTGTCCTTGTTAGCCCACTCTCTAGCCATTCTCTCCTCACGCTTCCTCTTGAAGCAAAACTCATCCTTGTGACCATCTCTCCCACAATACCCACAATGGAACTTCATGGTGTGGCTTAGGCTTAGGCTTGGGTTGGGGCCCACTCGGTTTCTCACCCTTCTTCTCTCCTTCCTCACCTCCCTTTGGGCTTACAAATTTCACCGGTTTGGAAATCATTTGTTGG
This sequence comes from Cenchrus purpureus, assembly GCA_022644695.1. NCBI lineage: Eukaryota > Viridiplantae > Streptophyta > Magnoliopsida > Poales > Poaceae > Cenchrus > Cenchrus purpureus. The sequence goes on along the minus strand of CP053461.1, from coordinate 196,859,026 downwards.
GTGAGGAATATGGGTGGATCTGGAGTAGTGTCAAATTTGTTTCGAGATGGTTGGGCTTGGGCTCAAACTTGTTCTTGTATCTATTTGGTGGTGGGATAGGAATCTCTTCAACTCTCTCAACTCCCTCACCACATCTCTCCAAGCTTGTCAGCCCAAGTGCACGACCATCATAGCGTTTGAAAGCCGCTATCATGATACCAAGGTCGAGACTCGACGACAACCAGGCTCATACATTTCCTCGACTCATCATTCTCATCCGCAAGCGATCAACATAATGCAAGCTCCAAATTCTTAACATGCAATTCACAAGTAGAGCAAGAAGTGGGAATAGGCTCTTTCAACTTAGCCTCAAGCGAAAGCAGTGTAAGCATGCATCTCATCAATCTTTCCATGCAAACAGAAGCATGCTTATCCTTAAGAGCGATGAGATCAGCTAAGTACAGAGCAATCAATCTCATCGAAACCACGGAGAAGCCTTAAGCGAATCAATCTCAAGCTTAGCATCTAGGTTCGGGTGTCTAGCTCAACCACATGGTTCCTAGCATCTTCTAGTGAGGCCCTAAGCTCTTTCCTCATCTTCTTGGCCTCTCTAAGCATGTGATCGCGGTTATCAAGCAAGTCAACCAACTCATCATTCTCCTTGCGCAAAGAGGAGAGCTCATCACATACCTCATCCTCGAGTCGGAGTCCAGTCGCTCAGTGACTCTTCTTGCTGCCGAGCTACGAGCCATGCCGCAGCTATCTCCCGTGAGCAGCTCAACCCGCTCAAGTTCTGTATGACTTCTTGTTCTTGCGCCGATCACCTTCATCTTCACCGCTACTCGAGCTCGAGGAAGAGTAGGCGGAGCTGAGTCGACGCCGCTCGCTCCGACCATCGCTCGGGGCCTTCCCGCCACGGCCGTCCTTCTTCCTCGACCGCCGCCGTCCTTGTGCTTGTTCTTGTGCTTGTGATCGCGCCTCGATCGGTGCTTGCCATCCTTGCTCGATCGGCTGTGGCGTCCTAGTTCTCCGTCTTCTCGGGCGATCGGCGGCGAAGTGTCACGGCTTGCCGCGGCTGCGTCCATGTTGTCCTCCTCATGTTCACCCGGTTCTCGTGCGACCTCTCGAACCGCGGTCAACAACGCCGTCCTCTCCAAGCACGTCAAACTCCTCATCGCAAAGACATCAAAGAAGACAGAGTACATCACGGAGGATGCGTTAGCGTTAGACTTAGCTCCTTTGCCACCAACGAGGCGAGACTACGAGAATCGTCGGGCTCGATCTTGGCTGTCATACCACGGTCCAACTCGGCCGACTTGAGCTTCGAGAACACTCATTCATACTTCTCGGACTCAACAATAGCCTCAAACTTCCGTCCCATACGGTCGATCCAACGAGTGCAAGAGCTTCACGGCTCTATCATGATCATCGTGTAGCACGGCCACATTGGCTCTCATGTTGTTCTAGCGACCATAAACCGGAAAAGGGCATCGACGGACTCATCGGGGAGATGAGTGAAGTTCTCGTACTCTCTCCGGTAAGTCGCGTACATCCGAGCCTGAACCTGAGCATTCCCAGCATGAGCATCCTTCAACTGCTCCCAAATCCTACAAGCTAAGTCCTCATGCGAACCCGATCGAATTCGGTGACACGAGCACGAAACAAGTAGTCGACAGCCTTGTTGTTGGCTTCGAACATATCCCTCGATCCTGGAGCAAGGAAGTTCATCGGATGAACATAAGCTGTGTTCACCGTGATGTCCCAAAGGATCTGACCCTTTCCGCGGAGGAACGCCGCCATCCGCCTCTGCCACATCTGGTAGTTCTTCCCATCAAAGTGCGGAGGACCCGAACCCCGTTCCTGGTACGTCATCTTTGGATCTTAGACTGGTAAGAGTCAATGAAGACCCGAACCGGCTCTGATACCAATTGAAGGACCGATTAGGCGAACCAGAGAGGGGGTGAATGGGAGCCGATAAAAATTCTTCTCGAAGGAGATGAGAACTCCAACAAGGCGAATCGGCTTCCAAATCACGTCTCCGACTCAACTACCCAAGTTGGCCAAGACCACGCAGCCACTGGAGTGCTACTGGTCCTAGGAACCAACAACCAACTTGAAGGACTGATTAGGCGAACCAGAGAGGGGGGGGGAGTGAATGGGAGCCGATAAAAATTCTTCTCGAAGGAGATGAGAACTACAACAAGGCGAACACGGCTTCCAACTCACGTCTCAGACTCAACTACCCAAGTTGGTCAAGACCACACGACCTTTGAGTGCTACTCGGTCCTAGGAACCAACACTCAACCTTCCGAGCCAAAACTCACCAAACCACACATGAAACTTGCGGCTTCTTTGCTGTGCAACACCGATCGGCCAGGTGGCTGCGCGGTCGGGGCCGGTGACACCGGTCGGGGCCGTGGGCGAGCCCGGTCGGTAGGTGGCTGACCGACAAGCGTTCGAAGCCTCGGTGACTCCTCTAGGCCTGGAACAAAAACCACCACGAATACAACCCGGTGAGGAAGAAGAACCCCTCACAAAACCTAGCAAAACAACTCCAAACACGCCAAGAACTGAGCAGGACCACGGGACAAAACCACCACGGACAAGGCTATTCCCGAGACAAAAACCCACCAAGGGCTAGCGGTCAGGACCGGTCAAGAGCACCAGTCGGGCCGTCGCGCGCTGGGCAGCTCGGGATGAACAGCGCCATGAGTCAACTCCCCAAATCCAACTCCCGATCTCCGATTCGCTCCACGGTTTCACAAGACTTTGGGGATAGTAGGAACACCTCATGGGTACTCCATAGCCAAGATTTGGTCCACCAAAACTTGTCAAATCAAGAGGAATCGAAGAAATCCCACCAAGAACGCCTCTAACCCTAGAGCCACGAAAACCCCAAAATCGAGCCCCTTTGCTCACGGATTTGGAAGGAGAATCAAAGGAAAAGAACCACGAAGGGTTCATGCATACATCCCCACCAAATCCCAAAGAGAAAGGCCTCGAAATCGCTCCAAGAAAATCGCCAAGAAAGGGCTCGAAAATCACCAAAAAGGAGAAAGCAGGAAAGACACATCAAGCCTTGAGGAACCACGGAATCATCTATACATACCAAAGAGGTTCATACAAGGTCTAGCTTGCCGATCATCCTTCCTCTCACAAGATCTCACCATGAAGCTCTCAAGCTAGTCCTACGAAAATCCTAAGAAAATAGGAAGGAAAATAGGAAAACCAAATGAGCTAGGGTTCCAAGAGATGGCTGCCATCCTCTCACCCTTGGGTTATATGAAGGCAACCGAAAGGCGAAAATACCCTTACTAGCTAACTAGGGATACATGCCCCTCGAGGGCGAAATTGGAAGTCTTTGTCTTCGCACCATCGGACGGATGCCCGGACGCAAACTTGCTTAGCCTCGACGCAAGCCTTGCGATCCCGACGCGTGTCCTCCGCTTGAAGATTTCGATGCGTCGTCAGCACACTGCTCACCGGTGCTCACCGCCGTCATCGGTCTTCGGCCGATGGCTTTGTGGATCAACCAAGGAACCCGGTGGTTTTCGGTGAACCACCGAAACCCCATGAACTCGGTGTAGCCTCCGCCAATCACCACTCATGACTCGGCTCCCACGTAGTCCCGGCTCGACCTTGGTTTTGAGGCTCAACCAAGAAACCGTCCATGACTTCATCTTGCCGTTCTTGCCACCATGCGGCCCGCACTTGACCCAGCCACGGGTCCTCGAACCAAGCCTACTTGTCTTCTCCACACACGAGGCCTCACCGGCAATGACCTTTCACGCTTGTTCTTCACCTGCACCACGGTCAAGCCGCAACCTGCACTGCAATACTTAGCCAAGAATCGGTCCACACCACGTTGTCAATCACTCATCACACCGTGAAGTGACCATCCACCGGTCCTCGAACCACACGGCTCTCAATCTCCCCTTGATGAGTGCATTGACAACACACACGTTGGTAACCAAGAGAAAAGGAAAGAAAAGAAATGACTAAAGAAACTCCAACAAGCGATCGAAAGCCAAAGAAAAGGCAAAGAGCAAGATCACTTGAAGAAGACAAGTCTCGGACCCCTTAGGCAAGGGCAACGGCCTCGACACATCCGAGACAAAAAATGCTCAAGCAAAGAGCACAAACCATCAAACCAAAGCTCGAAAACCACAAAGAGCTCCCCGCACATGCAAGCTCCCCACAACCAATGCAACTCCCCACGGACAAATGCATGCGAACCACTTCACGAAGCAGGCAAGCAACAGCTCGGCTCGACCGGTCGACAGTCGACACCACCAGTCGGTGGGTGCTCAACATATGAACAGGACCAGCACTCGACCGGTCGGACCGGTGACCTCAACCGGTCGGACGGTGCTATGAGCCCAAAAATGGCTCGAAACCACACGAAAACCTTCCAAATGCATTCGAGGTCAAAACATGCTCAAACTTCTCCCCTTGTTGACAATGCATGAATCAAGCCAAAAATGCAAAAATGCAACCTAGAGCTTCTCAAATAGACAAAATTCAACATAGGATGCTACACATTTCCAAACGAGCAAGTTAGATACTCTATAGCTTCGTAATGACATAAACTTCATGATCACCAAGTTTCACAACCATTGGTGAAGCTAAGATAGAATTTAGCAATTTTGCGAAAAATCACCCTCTCATGAGCAAAGTCCTAAACATGAGCAAAACATGTCAAAATGGCAAAGCCACACAAACTTCATGCTAGGACAACCATTCTAAGCATAAGACCATCATAAACACCCACAAGCACCTCATGTCATGTCAAAGCCACCGAGCCATGTGCCTACTTCTATATGAGACTTCTCATTGGTAGGCATCATGCAACGATTTAACACCAAAGCAATTAAAATTAGCACATATGACATGAGCACATTTTCAAGCAATTTACATTTCATTTTCAGATTTATAATTGGTACATGAAATGTCTTTGCGACAAAAGGAACTTATGCCCCTCCACAAGATGAAGCATGGGGCTAAACATTCATGATGGCAAATGAGCCTTTGGCCCCATATGATCAAAATAAGCTATCCAACCACAAATTAAGCATAGCCACTAAAACATGTCAAGATCATGTAAAGGCATTTACTCACAAGAGAGCATATATATGAAATTTTCAAAACACATAGCCATCAACCATGGATACAAACCAAGATTATCAAGAGCTAAGCCAAACTAACCATAGCTTACCAAATTAGCTCACAAAGACATATATATCATTCCATGGTGAACAATGTATAGGAGAAGCCTTTCCTAAACAATGCATATGATACAAAATGCATGCAACCTAAGATACAAAGATGCCTATACATCATGTTACATATGCCATGCCAAATGCAAGAAATGCACAAAGGAAAGCTATACATATGCTACAATGGAGCTCCCACCGCCAACTCAAGAAATCAAACAAACACCAAGCTCCCCATAAGCAGTGAAAGTTGCTTGATCTAGGGTTTAGTGAAAATATCGGCTAGTTGTTCATGTGTGGGTACATGGATCAAAAGCTATCTTCCCTTTCTCTCGTTGTCTCTCGAAAATGATACCTCACTTCTATGTGCTTGGTTTTGGAATGGAGCACCGGGTTCTTTTGCAACGCTTATGGCACCGGTGCTATCACATTGAAGTGGGACATGGGTATACTCCTCACCAAAGTCACTCATGGTGTATGTGATCCAAAGGAGCCGAGAGCAACAATTAGTCGCTGACCACATACTCTGCCTCGGTAGTGGATTGAGCAACACTGATCATTGTTTGGAAGACCAAGACACCAAAGAAGAACCCAGAACTGGCAAGTCCCAGTGGACTTCCTATCCAACCGACACCCGGCAAAATCCGCGTCGAAAACCATGAAGCGCCAAAGAAGAAGACGCAGAGTACCAAAGGCGAAGTCGGAGTGTGTCATAAATACACGAAAATGCGCTTGATTGCTTGCCGATCACGAAGTCCTCGGAGGCGGCAAACGAGGGCACGACACCGAGAATTGAATGTCCGCCTCGCCGTCAAGTAGAGGAGTGACCCGATCATGCTCGGTACTCCTTCGGTCCACGTGTTCACCTTCCTCGTCGCATCAAGAGCTGTAGTCGTACTCATAGGCGTCGCCATGGCCTTGGAGTCCTCCATCTTGAACTTCCTCACAATGTCCTTGGTGTACTTAGCTTGGTGCACAAATGTTCCTTCCTTTGATTGCTTGATTTGTAGCCCAAGGAAGAGCGCAACTCGCCCATCATGCTCATCTCAAATTCCTGCTCATGTCTTACGCAAACCTTGCAACAAGAGAGTTAGGCGAGCCACCAAAGACAATATCATCCACGTATACCTGCACAATCAGGATATCTCTGTCCTGCCTGAGGAGAAACAAGGTCTGGTCGACCTTCCCCATCTCAAACCCTCTATCAAACACGAACCCCCTCAACCTACCATACCAAGCTCTAGGCGCTGCTTCCAACCCATCTACGCCTTCCTCAACTTGTACACCTGAGGGTACTTCTCACTCTCAAACCCCGGTGGTTGCCTCACAAACACCTCTTCCTCCAACACACCGTTCAGAAAAGCACTCTTCACATCCATCTGGTACAACTTGAACCCTTTAGCCACGGAAAAGGCTAGAAGGATCACGATCGCCTCCAAAGCGAGCTACAGGAGCGAAAGTCTCCTTGTAGTCGATCCCCTCTTCGATCAGATTCGAGCAACAAGTCTCGACTTGTTCCTCACCACTTCTCCTTTCTCTCCCTCTTTATTTTCCACACCATTTTGTCCCAATCGGCTTACACCACAGGAGGTCAACAACACCCAAACTTGGTTCCTCTCAAAATTCTCCAACTCCTCATGCATCGAGTTAACCCAATTATGATCAGATAACGTGTGTCCAATGTCTTTGGGCTCGAAGGTGGCAACAAAAGCAGCATGAGCGAAATGAGAATTGTTCAACCCTCGGACCGTGTAGTACGTTCATTCATGTCGCCGATGATTCTCAAGTGGGTGATCCACTTGCACTCGCCGGGAGGTTCTCGCCTTGATGCTACCTCCCCTCAACAACAGCCTTCGCCTTGATGCGGGTTTGTCGTTGTAGGTGTGGGAGAGGGTCCATTCTCGATCGTCGCGAGTAGTAGGTACATGTTCAGCCGCGGGCATCACACCGCCATCTTCATCATCTCCATGTTCATGCTCCTCCTCCTGAAAGATCTCCTCGCCAAGTTCGTCATCACCTGCACACTCAAAAACAAGCTGACTACGTGGCTGTGTCTCATCAAAGGTTACCTCGCAAGTCTCCACGATTTGGTTAGTTTCAAGATTGAGCACACGAAATGCTCTAGAATGAGATGCATAACCAAAGAAAATGCCATCGACAGACCTAGCCTCGAACTTGTCCAACTTCTTCCCTTTCTTCAGAATGAAGCATTTACAACCAAAGACATGGAAGTGACTCACCTTGGGTGTGCGACCGTGCATCAACTCGTAACAGGTTTTCTTCTTATGGACCCTGAGGTAGATCCTGTTCGACACATAGCACGCGGTATTGACCGCCTCAGCCCAGAACCTTCTCGGAGTCCTATGCTCGTCGAGCATCGTCAAACCATCTCGCCTGAGGTTCTGTTTTCCTTTCCACCACGCCATTACGAGGAGCGTGTATGGACTCGAAAATTGATGTTCAAGACCCAAGTCATGGCAAAAGGTTTCGAGCGAGTTTTGAATTCCGAGCCATTGTCACTGCGGATCGCTCGTATGGCATCTCCGTGCCTCTCGTTTCTTAACCTCAAGACAAGATCTCGAACAAAACCAAACGTCTCCCCCTTCTCCTCAAGAAAGAACACCCACGCATACCGAGAGTAGTCGTCCACCACAACAAGGACATACCACTTCCAACCCGCAGATCGCACACAGTGGGCCAACAAGGTCCATATGGAGCAGCTCGCATGGGCGCTCGGTCATCACATCGGTGAGGCGGGTGAGAAGAGGCTACCATCTTGGCATGCCTACACGGCGCACAAACCAACTCTTTCTCAAACCTCAATCGTGGCAATCCTCGGACCAAATTGAGTTTACTCAAGCGAGACAAAGGTCAAAGCTCAAGTGACCCAACTTCCTATACCACTTCCACAACTCACTCGAAGAACCGACCAGAAGCAACGCTCCACACGGCGAGAAAAATCAGCTCGAACACTTGACCCTCGGGAGCGACCATGCAAACAAGATCCCCAGAATCTAAAATCCGAGAACCACCGGCGAAACAACACCTCAAAACCCTCATCCAACAAGCGGGACACGAAAGCAAATTGTATCAAGCGATTGAACAAGAGCAACACGCTGAGAGTGATCTTGTCACTTACCTTAATCTCACCTTCGGACACGCCGCCCATTGTCCCCAAAGGTGATGTACTTCTTTGTCACCAGGACGAGACTTGAGAACCACCCCTTGTCTCCGGTCATATGCCTCGAGCAACCGGAGTCAATCAACCAAATGTTCTTCAAGTCTCCCACGAAATTCAAAAGCGAGCACGTGAGTGAACAAGCGACTCGACCGGGGTTAGTACCAAAAGAGTAAAACCGGTCTGCGAGCCATTTGCTCCAAAGTGGGGTTAGCACAAACCAAATCATCACGCCTATCAAAGCTACCACCACAAACACCACCACGGTAACCACCACGAGGGAACCAACCCTCTCTAGGCGGAGGAGGCGAAAACCACGAAAGGGAAACCGTGGATCGTTCCTCCTCTCCATCTCAAAGCTACGACTCCTCCCACCTCGTGAGCACGAGGTGGAGAACGCCTAACAAGCCCACCACACCGCAAACTTTCCGGACCAACCACGGTAACCACGACCTCCGAACCAAACCGAGCATCCTCACGAGCACGAAACCCGACTGTTGCGCGCGGACTGCAGTCGACCGGTGTAGTACACCGGCTCGACCGGTGTAGCTCGGCAAGACGGCACACTGCAGCCTTCCGGTCTCCCCAAGCGGGCGTCCTCACAATCGCCTTGGCCACAGGCATCTGCATACGAGGCTCGGGTACACCATTAGAGGGTGGTACTGTCCTTGTTAGCCCACTCTCTAGCCATTCTCTCCTCACGCTTCCTCTTGAAGCAAAACTCATCCTTGTGACCATCTCTCCCACAATACCCACAATGGAACTTTATGGGGTGGCTTGGCTTAGGCTTGGGTTGGGGCTGCCCACTTTCACCCTTCTTCTCTCCTTCCTCACCTCCCTTTAGGCTCACAAACTTCACCGGTTTGGAAATCATTTGTTGGGTGAGGGAATATGGGTGGATCTGGAGTAGTGTCAAGTTTGTTTACGAGATGGTTAGGCTTGAGCTCAAACTTGTTCTTGTGTCTTTGGTGGTGGGATAGGAATCTCTCCAACTCTCTCAACTCCCTCACCTGTTCTCTCCAAGCTTGTCAGCCCCAAGTGCACGACCATCATAGCGTTTGGCCGCTATCATGATACCAAGTCGAGGCTCGACCGACAACCAGCTCATACATTTTCTCGACTCATCATTCTCATCCTGCAAGCGATCAACAAATGTGCAAGCTCCAAATTCTTAACGCATGCAATTCACAAGTAGAGCAAGAAGTGGGAATAGGCTCTTTCAACTTAGCCTCAAGCGAAGAAATAGTGTAAGCATGCATCTCATCAATCTTTCCATGCAAAACAAGGCAAGAAGTGCAAGCACCTAGTAAAGCGAGGTCTAGACTTAAGCTCACCACTTCAACCCTAAGCATATCTAGTTCATCACAAGTAGAAGCATGCTTATCCTTAAGAGCGATGAGATCACTAGGTACACGAGCAATCACAGCAATCAATCTCATCGAAACCACGAGGAGAAGCCTTAAGCGAATCAATCTCAAGCTTAGCATCTAGGTTACGGGTTTCTAGCTCAACGGTTCCTAGCATCTTCTAGTGAGGCCCTAAGCTCTTTCCTCATCTTCTTGGCCTCTCTAAGCATGTGATCGCGGTTATCAAGCAAGTCAACCAACTCATCATTCTCCTTGCGCAAAGAGAGCTCATCACATACCTCATCCTCGGTCGAGTCCGAGTCACTCAGTGGCTCTTCTTGCTGCTTGGGAGCTACGGGCCATGCCGCGAAGCCATCTCCATGAGCTCAACCCGCTCAAGTTCTTGGATGACTTCTTGTTCTTGGATCACCTTCATCTTCTTTGCTACTCGAGCTCGAGGAAGAGTAGGCGGAGCTGAGTCGACGCGTCGCTCCGACCATTGCTCGAACCTTCTGCGCGGCCATCCTTCTTCCTCGGACCGTCGCTCGTCCTTGTGTTCTTGTGCTTGTGATCACACCTCGATCGGTACTTGTCATCCTTGCTCGATCGGTGCACAGAGCATCCTTGTAGCCGTCCTTGTTCTCCGTCTTCTCGGGCGTTCGGCGGCAGTGTCTGGCTTGCCGCGAAAGCACGTCCGTCTTGTCCTCCTCGTGTTCACCCGGTTCTCGTGCGACCTCTCGAACCGCACAGTCGCAACAACACTGCCCTCTCCAAGCACGTCGAACTCCTTGTCGGCAAAGACATCAAAGAAGAGAGTACATCACGGAGGATGCGTTAGCGTTAGACTTAGCTCCTTTACCACCACTAGAGCGAGACTATGAGAATCGGTCGGGCTCTCGATCTTGGCTATCATACCACGGTCCAACTCGGCCGACTTGAGCTTGAGAATAGCTCGTTCACCGTCAAGGTGTCATACTTCTCGGACTCAACAATAGCCTCAAACTTCCCGTCCCATACCAGTGCGATCCAATGAGTGCAAGAGCTTCACGGCTCTATCATGATCATTGTATGGCGGGGCGTCCTGCACTCTCTCATGTTGTTCACAACGACCGTAAATCGTGGAAAAGGACATCGGACGGACTCGCCGGGGAGATGAGTGAAGTTCTCGTACTCTCTCCGGTAAGTCGCGTACATCCGAGCTGAACAGAGCATTCCCATGAGCATCCTTCAACGCTCCCAAATCCTACAAGCTAAGTCCCTCTGTCGAACCCGATCGGTGGTCGGTGACCGAGCACGAAACAAGTAGTCGGCCTTGTTGTTGGCTTCGAACATATCCCTCGATCTGGAGCAAGGAAGTTCATCGGATGAACATAAGGCGTGTTCACCGTGACATCCCAAAGGATCGACCCTTTCCGCGGAGGAGCAGCCGCCATCCTCCTGCCACATCCGGTAGTTCTTCCCATCGAAGTGCGGAGGACCCGAACCCCGTTCACTGCGCCATCTTTGGATCTTAGGCGGTAAGAGTCAATAAAGACTCGAACCGGCTTTGATACCAATTGAAGGACCGAATAGGCGAACTAGAGAGGGGAGTGAATTGGAGCCGATAAAAATTCTTCTCGAAGGAGATGAGAACTCCAACAAGGCGAACACGGCTTCCAACTCACGTCTCGACTCAACTACCCAAGTTGGTCAAGACCACATAGCCTTTGGAGTGCTACGGTCCTAGGAACCAACACTCAACCTTTCGAGCCAAAACTCACCAAACCACAGCGGTAACTTGCACGGCTTCTTGCTGTGCTACAGTCGGAGCCGATGCTTGTCGGTCGGCCGGTGACACCGGTCGGGCCGGTGAGGCTCGGCGGCGACAAGCAAGAACGCCCGAAGCCTCGGTGACTCCTCTAGGCCACGGAACAAAAACCGCCACGAATACAACTGTGAGGAAGAAGAACCCTCACAAAACCTAGCAAAACAACTCCAAACACGCCAAGAACGGTCGGCGGGACCACGGGACAAAACCACCGACAAGGCTATTCCCGAGACAAAAACCCACAAGGCTAGCACCGGTCGGGGCCAGTCAAAAGCACCGGTCGCCGATCGCCGGGCGGATGAACAGCGCCCAGTCAACTCCCCAAATCCAACTCCCGATCTCCCGATTCTCCACGGTTTTGCACAAGACTTTGGGGATATTAGGAACACCTCATGGGTACTCCATAGCCAAGATTTGGTCCACCAAAACTTGTCAAATCAAGAGGAATCGAAGAAATCCCACCAAGAACGCCTCTAACCCTAGAGCCACGAAAACCCCAAAATCGAGCCCTTTTGCTCACGATTTGGAAGGAGAATCAAAGGAAAGAACCACGAAGGGTTCATGCATACATCCCACCAAATCCCAAAGAGAAAGGCCTCGAAATCGCTCCAAGAAAATCGCCAAGAAAGGGCTCAAAATCACCAAAAAGGAGAAAGCAGGAAAGACACATCCAAGCCTTGAGGAACCACGCTTGAATCATCTATACATACCAAAGAGGTTCATACAAGGTCTAGCTTGCCGCCCGATCATCCTTCCCTCTCACAAGATCTCACCATGAAGCTCTCAAGCTAATCCTCGAAAATCCTAAGAAAATAGGAAGGAAAATAGGAAAACCAAATGAGCTAGGGTTCCAAGAGATAGCTGCCATCCTCTCACCCCTTGGGTTATATGGAGGCAACCGAAGAAAAATACCCTTACTAGCTAACTAGGGATACATGCCTCGAGGCGGGAAATTGGAAGTCTTTGTCTTACGCACCATCGGACGGATGCTTGACGCAAACTTGCTTAGCCTCGCGCAAGCCTTGCGATCCCCGGCAGCGTGTCCTCGGCTTGAAGATTCCGGATCGCTGCCGGTACCACCGGTCGACCGGGACCACCGCGATCGGCCGAGTCTGCACCTCCGTCTTCGATTCTTGGTCTTGGCTTTGTGGATCAACCAAGGAACCCGGTGGTTTTCGGTGAACCAGGAAACCCAGCGAACTCGGTGTAGCCTCCGCCAATCACCACTCATGACTCGGCTCCCACGTAGTCCCGGCTCGACCTTGGTTTTGACGCTCAACCAAGAAACCGTCCATGACTTCATCTTGCCGTTCTTGCCACCATGCGGCGCCGCTTGACCCGGCCACGGGTCCCTCGAACCAAGCCTACTTGTCTTCTCCACACCTGGAGGCCTCACCAGCAATGACCTTTCACGCTTGTTCTTCACCGCACTGCACTCAACCGCAACCTGCACTGCAATACTTAGCCAGAGAATCAGTCCACCACGTTGTCAATCACTCATCACACCAGAGCGACCATCCACCGGTCCTCGAACCACACTTGGCTCTCACAACTTCACGGACTCGAACGTGGCGGAACACCAACTCGAGCACCATCGACCTACACGGTCGGGCGGTGAGCAACACCGGTCGACCGGTCCCTGAAAACACAGGAACTCCCACAGAAGGCCCTACACGGTCAGGCGGTGTAGCTCACCGTCGACCGGTTCAAGCGAAACCTCAAATCCTCCTAAGCAGGCCTCACGAGCTCCAAAGCCCCCAAACTCGAAGCATGAAACACGGGACAACAACGAACTCACCGAGACGTTCACGAGGCAAAACCCGAGCCTCTGCACGGTCAGACCGGTGAGCAGCACCAGATCGGCCGGCCCGGGATGCAAGATGAGCGACACCAGCGGTCAACTCCCCAAATCCAACTCCCGATCTCCGAATCGCTCCACGGTTGTGCAAGACTTTTGGGGATAGTAGGAACACCTCATGGGCACTCCATAGCTAAGATTTGGTCCACCAAAACTTGCTAAATCAAGAGGAATCGAAGAAATCCCACCAAGAACGCCTCTAACCCTAGAGCCACGAAAACCCCAAAATCGAGCCCTTTGCTCACGGTTTGGGAGGGGATCAAGGAAAAGAACCATGAAGGGTTCATGCATACATCCCCACCAAATCCCAAGAGAAAGGCCTCGAAATCGCTCTAAGAAAATTGCCAAGAAAGGGCTCCGAAAATCACCAAAAGGAGAAAGCAGGGAAAGACACATCCAAGCCTTGAGGAACCACACGAATCATCTATACATACCAAAGAGGTTCATACAAGGTCTAGCTTGTCGCCCGATCATCCTTCCCTCTCACAAGATCTCACCATGAAGCTCTCAAGCTAGTCCTAAGAAAATCCTAAGGAAAATAGGAAGAGAAAATAGGAAAGCAAATGAGCTAGGGTTCCAAGAGATGGCTGCCATCCTCTCACCACTTGGGTTATATGGAGGCAAGAAGGCGAAAATACCCTTACTAGCTAACTAGGGATACATGCCCCTCAAGGCGCGTCGAAATCTTTGTCTTCCATCGACGGATGCCCCGGCGGCAAACTTGCTTAGCCTCGGCGCAAGCCTTGCGATCCCGGAGCGTGTCCTCCGCTTGAAGATTCCTGCGTCGTCGCGCACCGCCGGTGCTCCTCACCGGTCGGCCGGTACCCAGGCCAAACCCCCGCCGGTTTGGGCTGCACCTCCGTCTTGATTCTTCTTGGTCTTGGCTTTGTGGATCAACCAAGGAACCCGGTGGTTTTCGGTGAACCACTTTGGAAACCCCACGAACTCGGTGTAGCCTCCGCCAATCACCACTCATGACTCGGCTCCCACGTAGTCCCGGCTCGACCTTGGTTTTGAGGCTCAACCAAGAAACCGTCCATGACTTCATCTTGCCGTTCTTGCCACCATGCGGCCGCGCTTGACCAGCCACGGGTCCCTCGAACCAAGCCTACTTGTCTTCTCCACACCGAGGCCTCACCCAACGACCTTTCGCGCTTGTTCTTCACCCACCTGCACCCGGTCAAGCCGCAACCTGCACCTGTAATACTTAGCCAAGAATCGGTCCACACCACGTTGTCAATCACTCATCACACCGAGCGATCATCCACGGTCCTCGAACCACACGGCTCTCGAGCCACCGTAGGGTTAAGACTGCATTGTCGTTATTTGTTGAGGCGGGCTGTCCATGGGCATCCCGGCGTTGGTTCTTTGTAGCGGGCGATTGGCATGGGCATCCGAGTATCTTGAGCCGATCTACGAGGTGGAGTGGGATTTGGCCTCGAGGTGGAATAGGAGGTCTTTTCTCTGCGGTATGACCATGTGAGCATGTGGGTGATCTTGACTCTTCCAAAGTTCTTGCTCCCATGATTGAAGTAGACAAACACCACTCCTTCCCCATTCATGTGCACAGTCCCTGGAGTACCTCCAAATGTAGCTTGGTAAGACTGTGGATACTTTACTTCTTGAACTTCCTCAGGCACGGGCTCAAAGAAATTTGAGATGTTAGTCTCAAAGTGATCACGAGGTAAGTCCCATCCGCAAGCTTCCCATCCAGATCTCTCATAGCAGGATATTTATGTTGATTCTGCCTTTGAAGCACCGATCACAGACGTTAGGCCGGTGATGTGACGGGGATCTTTACCTTTACCATCGCCACTTTGATTACAGATCGGTGAGAGTCTAATGAAGAAGCGGTGGCGGCTTGTGGAGATGGTGTAGCTTTTGTTGGATCATCAATCGGCGGGTTGGCGATTGGTTTCTTCAGAACACTGAGAGAATGCCTTGGTTGAAACTATGCGGTCCCGGATATCCTGCCTCTCATTGCTTGAGTGCATCAATTATGGCATTCGAATTGTATTTGTGAATACCTTGGATTGATCAATCATTGTTTGATGCATAGCCTTGGTCATCATGTCTTGAAGTCCTTGGGATCGGTGAGAAGGTGACTTGCTTGGCGTTGGCAGATTCTTCTTGAAGACTCCACTTTTAGTCTCGACCGTATGATGCCGGACAAAGCTCTTCATAATGCTTCATGTGAGCCTCTAACTCAGCTTTATGCGAATCTTTTAGGCGATCCTTGGTGATTGGTTGAGCGTTGTCCGGATCGACTTAGGACCGGTCTTCGTAAACCGTCATTGTTGACTTTTCGTGTCCCACAGGCGTGCCAAAAAGTGTGTTGGCCAAAATAGGGCGTCACCCTTTCGCGTGACACACGTGACTCCGATGCATGGCGGGCGTGCCAATCGACTGTTGATTGACAATGGAAAATATTAAGGATCGGCTAGAGAACCGATGGCCTTGCAGCGACACGTGTACCCGGCCAATCGGCTACGGATAAGCGGGATCGGCCGGCTCGAGAGCGGCGGGCGGTACAATCGGTGGATCGGCGATCGTGATGTCGGCCTTCGAGTAGATCGAATCGGTGCGGTGGTATGAGCCGATAGGATCTAGATCGGCGGAAGGGTAAAGATAATAGCTAAAACTACAAGAATTTGGTACGAAAACTTGTAGATCTAGCTAATATCGGTGAGGGTGAATAAAGAACTAGGCGAAACCTCCGATGCGGAGGTTAAAGCCTAGGATTATTCGGTAAAGCGGTACTCACAAGCTTGGAGATCACGGTGATGCGGCAGCGACAGCACGGTGTTGTAGAAAGAGAAAAATGCAATGGCGAAGTCGAAAAGTAGATCTTTGTAAAGGTAGATCTTTGTAAAGTAGATCTGATAAAAAGTAAAGGGTTTGCCCAGGCGGTTTGTTTGATATTGGTGTGTACACTTTTTCCGACCACGCAGTCGCTATTTAGTCTGAGGACAAACCCGACTCCTAACCGATCATCACCTTTGCTTGCATCTAAAGACAAAACTACTAAAATAGAAAAGGACTCTCGCGAGTCAAAGACCTTCTAAGAACCGACTCTTGACCCGTTGTCAATCGTGGTGACCGCCTCCACCATGCTTTCCTTTCGATTGTATTTCTTTTGAATACCGCCTCTTCTTTCATCCATCGGCCGATCTTCTATCTGACCATCGGCCGATCGCTTTGACCAGCTGGCCCACCGTCAGGGTTGAATCCCTTTGACCATCGGCGATCCGTGTTGACCATCTTTCTCTCCCTTCAATCGGCCGATTGTACTTTGTTTTCATTAGCTATTTCTCCTTATTCCTCTTTGACCTGTTTTTCCAAAAAACGGTGTCAACAATGAGTGTTGGTTGATGGTAAGGTGGACACTAGCCCCGGAATAGGTACTAGTTATTACCATCTAAGTTATGGAACTCCTTTTTGCATGATTTTCTCCGCTCTCCTTTTTGAAATTTTCGAGATATGGGTTATCTCTCTTTTCTCTTTTTTTATCATGCTTTTTGAGCATGTCTTTCTCTCTTTTTTTATATAGACCAATCACTTTTTAGAGATATTTGGAGAGGGATAAATCATGGAACAATGCATGGAGCTTTATTTTCTGGAATGGATGAATGAGACAATGCTAACCTCTAGTGTAGAAGCATAGCAAGGGGAAAATGGTGGAGTGCACATGAATCTTGATCATGAAAGCATAAAAAGACTTCTCGCAAGGGTCACCGAATTTGACAAAGCTCAATGCAATGACAAGCAGCATATGAGCATAAGGTTTTCAACTAGTAGCATCATATGGCTTTGGTAGGACTGTGGCATATCAAAGAGAAGCTTTGCAAAGGGTTTTATGGTTTTTCAAATAAAATTCCCAAGCACTCAAACACTCAGAGTGAAGATCATATCATCAGACCATATCGCAAATGCCAACTACTTAGATAAGCATGAGTTCTCTAATGATATTTGTTCACGAGCATCAAGATGATAAGCAAGGAATAAAACATATGCAAGCCAACCACAGGATTCATGTAGAGTAAGCAGAGCACCATTATTTGAGTTTGATTTATTGGATAAGAATTGAAGATCATTCAAACTCATAGGTAGAGGGTGAGATGAAGGGCGCACATACCATCGCTCCTAAAGGGTATGAGGAACAAGGAAGACTAGTGGTGATTGGTGATCAAAGGCAGCCGGCTCACTCCGGTTACCTTGCTCTTGTCATGAAGGTGTATTCGATGTTGTGCAGCGTGTGGGAGTTATCTAGTGAAACGTCGATGATAAGCTTGAGAGAACTCCCCACACCGGTGGTTGAATCTGGTCTTTGTTCTTCAAACGACAAATGAAAACAAAGGAGGACTCTTGGTTCGAGAACCATAGAGCCTTTATTCAAAAAGCAAATATTTTTGTTGTTTTATTCTATTTTATTGTCACCATGTCATTTTGCTCGAAAGGGTTAGACCAATATTACACTTCATACACAAAGGGGATATACTTACCTTGGACCTTTGAGAGGTCATATGTACCACCTTTGTATGTTGTGCAACATGAATCTGACACCTCAACTTACCTTCCCATCTGGATTTAGCTCAACGACTTACCCATTCAAATTTGACAATCTTATGGGTTAGTCAACAAACATGCAACCAAAATCTATGAAAATATAACTCGAGGTTCATCAATCAAAACTCGACACCATGCCTTGTTTTGGTGAAGAAGACAAATTTTAACCTAAGCACCATGCTTAATTTAAAATGGTTTATGAATATATGCTGCAGCACTCATTCAAACCGAGCATATGAACAAAGATAAAGGAAGCATTTAAAATGATCAAGCTATTTTCAAAAGGGACATAAGCATGAGCAAAGATGGTGAACCTCGGGTAACCACCCGGAAGGGCTTTGTTTAATGTCAAAAGCAGGATTTTCCTAGCTATTCGGCTAGATGCAAGAGCTGACATCGTCTCCACACAAGGGTAAGATTTGGTAGAGGAGGAACTTTACTCAGGATGCTCACATACCTCCCCCGCACTTGAAGTTTGCATTGCTAGGCAACAAGACTCAAGTGTGTGGTGATCAAGATGCCTTCAGTAAATGTTCCTCACCAAAGCTTATCTAGGCGTTGCGGTGATGTGGCTCACATGTTCGTAGGCATCGCCTGACCATCTTTCTTTTCAATCTCCACCTGAAAGGTTAGTGACCAAAAATACTCGAAGGACGACTTATCCTAAAAACATGTTCTTGCTTTTATTCGAAAGGGAAATGAAACCTAAGCTAATCCAGGTTATCTCCTGGTAGTGCTTTGTTTATTTAAGGTCCTAAGCTCGACCATGGGAACTTCATCTTGCACTATCGTTGGTGGTGCCATTCCGTCTCACCACCAATCTTGATGTATGTCGGTGAAGCTTTAGCTGCAAGGTCAGTGCCACAATGCACACACGAAATCTGATATGCTTATGATAGACATATGCATCCACAATCAACCTTCTAAACATTTTGCAAAAGAGGACCGGAAGGTGGTTGCAGCCTCATATGTGCATAGTGCACTAAGCATGGTCTGGCTCGATAGGCATGATGCAAGCATGGTTCATGTGGTGTATCAAGAATGAAACTATCATGCTTATGCATGGAACCTTTGCCTATGGATTCCGGTCGGTGCCTCACAGGTTCCATGGCCCATGAGTTCTCTATCTCAAGAGATGCATCGTGGAGGCAAGATGTTAACTCTCGATCACAATCGAAAGCAACATAATACGGGCCAGCGGGAAGAGGCTGAAACTTGGTCGAGATAGATGATGACCGTTCGCCTCCACAAAGGTGAAGAGAATCTCCAGTCATTCCCTTGAGGAGTAGAAGTCTATAACCTCAATCGGAACGAGGCTCGGATGATGCAGAGATCGTGCATTATCATCTCGGCGGATTTTGCTCGAAGAGGCTCTACCATGGAATGTTCATGACAAGAGATGGACGTGGTAGAAGCGGCTTCCCTAAGCTTTACATCTAGGCTTCCTTGAGATTTATCAAGAAGTTCATCCAATGAGAAGCCCAGAAGAAGATCGAAATCCATGATGTCATAGATGTGAAAATCTAAGTGCACTTGACCTTGTCTATGATGATTGGCACGTCCCTAGCAATCCCTCAACATGGGAAAATATAATTTTTCCACCTAGGACTTCGGAAATATCTATCAATCGGGGTGAGGGGTATGTCACCCACGAGTGTCAAAAGGTACTCGATATGATGCAACCTCCGGCCGGCGGTCATGAACAGCATCTATGGTGTTTCCCCTCATGGAGCAATGGATGGTCATGGAAGTCGAGTTGACCCGAATTACTTCAGAAATAGGCTTTTGATTTCTGAGGTGACCAATCCACTATGGTCCCATGATTCCAAACTTCATCGAGAACCTTATCAAAGTCCAACGATGCTATAGGCTTCTTGTGCCAAGAACGATCTGAGGTATTTATGATGTTCCGAGAAGGATGACCCTCAAATTGAGAAGAGAACTCCGAACGTTGAATTTCTTCTCCCTTTGGTGTTCGTGGTTCGGGAGAAGGCTCTCTAGGCGAATCATTGGATGTGCAAGGTGAAAGGTCAAATTCGTCATCGAGGAGACTCTTGGATCGACGATTCTTGGTGGAGTTCATTGTATCTGGGATAGGAAGAAGAGGTTTCTAAGAAGTATTCTAGGGTCTCTCTTCTTTCCATTAGAGTTTGGGTTCTGAATGAACCTCCAGCTACAAGGTCGAGCTCAAATGCAGATTTCATGCCTATCATCCGTGAAAGATGCTCAAAGATACATTATCGGGTATTGACAAGTCTCGAGTTAAGCTCCAGCGGTGTGAGAACCTAGCCCAAGCTGCACCTATAGACTCACACTCTGGTTGCTCGAATTCACGGAATTCACACGGTAGAGAATCTAAGTGTTCAAAAGGGAGAACGAGTAACAAAGTCATCTCGTAGTTCTTCCCAATTGTCTACACTCTCTATCGTGCGGGTGTACCACTACGCTTTGTCTCAAGAGAGAAAGGGAACAACTTCCACCTCAAAGTTTCTGTGTCATACACAGGATTACCAAGCATGAACACAGTTCTTGAACTCCTTTAAATAATCATGGGGATCATCAGATGGTACGGAGAAAAGTCGATTCGAACCATGGCTATAAAGCGGGACGAAGCTTCATGACTAGATGAAGAAGTTGATGGTTGCTCTAAGGCGAACTCACCCCTAGGGGTAGAGGTGCTATTACGGAAAGCTTCTCCATGGGCAGGGGGTAAAGATAGAACAAAAGAAAAACAAAAGATACGAGGACCACTAGGTTCGAACAAAGATCTGACAACCGTTCCCAGCAATAGCGCCAAAATGCTTGTTGGTATTTCTTAACGTCACCACTAGTTGCACACCTAGCGTGAGCATAAGATCCACAGGTATCACGGAGTGCGAAAGAATGCAGCGCCGCGAAAATACGTTGTAGCACTTGCCCAAAGGAGTATTCCAAAGGGTATCGAATCCAAGGAGCGATGTGTACCACCTCCTACCTAGACTAATGATCCAAGGACACAACTCTATAGGTTGAGATGAAGATGGAAAGGATCCTGCTGAAAGCGTGCGAGTTGAGAAACGACCTCTCGATTAGGAACTCTCGTTTCGGACACCGGCCCCTCATGGCTATAACAGTTGGTTCACGGCAAATGGTTGCCTACACGCTATATCCGAGCGGGGGTATTTCGGAGGGTCCAGCAGTTTGTCACTACGCGGCCTACCCCAAGACAAAGCGTGGGATACAGGCAAATGAAGGATAACCGTAGTCTAGACACCACGTCTACACCACCGATTACTACTATAGCACGGTTACGTCTGGCAACCCGTAACAACACTATAGCACTCCGTACAAAGATGAGTAGCACGAACCCACGAGGAGACCGAACTCACTCGGTAAACACTATCTTATGCAAGGGATCACGAATAGACTTGGTCTAGATTAGGATAAATGAGCATCCACTTAACTCTGCAGTCAAACTAGCGGGCATACAAGCAGGGATACAAACTTGGGTGTTTATAACGAAGATCAAGGGTCGTGTTCGTGAAGAACCAGAGCCTCTAACTATGAACAAACACAAAGTATGAGAAACTCACTCGTCAACTAGATCGAGGCGTGTTGTGAAGAACACGAGCCTCTAAATGATGAGCAGGCAGAGAACACAAGAACACGATTGAATGCCACTTTGGTCTAATTAAGAATGTCGAAATACTCACTTTATTCTAGATGAAGAGCGAAACATCCGTAGAGGATCGTTCTTGAGGGAATGTGCCAAACACCATGGCACAACCTCAAGGCACCACCTCACCTTCCTTCTAATCTCTAAAGCACTATCAAGCCAGCACTAATCCTATGCAAAGAGCTCTCTTGTCCTAATGAGAAGCCCAAAGGTAAAAGTGAGAAGGAGGAGAAGAAGTGTGTGTCCTATTTCTAACCCCTCCACTTCTATTTATAGGCTCGACACCGGTAGCGAGGACACCCTGCACCCTCGGAATGGGCTTAGGGACCA